>ULGU01000010.1:9583-526590 GCA_900519015.1 Yarrowia osloensis
TGATTCTTTTGGGTGGCGAAGTGAGTCATATCTCGCCTCGGCTTTGTGACTCACACAGCCAGACCCGTCTCGTGACCGGGTTGCCTGGTCACTCTCGCAGAACTTTGGTGGTATATAACCATACAAAAAGCCGTGTCTCAGACGTCATGTGAACAGTTGGACACTCTGCAAACATCCGCGGGCCTTGAGATCCTCCCAAACAACTTCCGCCACCTCCCTTTACACACACTAGCACCCTCCGAACAATCAAATGGGGACCACCGCGATTAGAACAGACAACAGTTACGTCTAGGTACCTCCGCTGGAGCTCTGGATGCGACGACAGAGAACCATTCGCCGTCTTCTAGCCAAGTACCGAAATGAAAGGAAGATCGACGAGCACCTTTACCACGAGCTCTACAAGGTGACAATGGGCAACATCTACAAGGACAAACGAGCTATTATCAAAGAGATTTCTGCTGCCAAAGCTAAGTGGGATCGTCGGAGCACTATGGNGAATGGTGGGCCTGTCGAGTGTCCGAAGTGAACGTTGGTGTCGTTGCGGTAGTGGAGAGCGAATGGTCAGTACCACCGCCGTGGGCCTTGAGAAATGACCAGATGAATGGCGTCGGTGTCCAGTAGGGTGAGATGGAAGCGGCCGAAGCCCAACGAGCGCAATGTGGAACACAGAACGAATCTGAGAAACCAAGTGTAGGGCCCTATGTCAATGGCGGCCTGTGTTAGTTGTGAACAGTATGCAAATCGAGTGCCGTCAGTGTAACGACAGCCAAGCAGTTCGTCAACGGACTGGTGCACATGCAGGCGTTGTGAGAAGAAGGGCAGAGAGTGGTCGGGGCTTCTGAGCACTCTTGCCTTCTCTCTCATAGCGCAAGCGGCACTCGAAGAATGGGGGAATACTCACAGTGTGGGCTAGGGTTAGGTGGTTGGGGTGTGGGTCGGCAGAGCGGCACATTCACACACTGAGAGAGAGGGAGATGGTATGAGGGTCTGTGCGTGGTGCTGGGCGACGGTCAGATGGATAGGCATCAGCCGGAGCATGTGTGTGTGAAGGTGAGAAGGGGCATTGCTCGTGACGGCGAAGAAGCGGGAAGGCGGTTCGGTAGTGGCTCTCTGTGTTGGCATCTGAGTTTTTTGAAGAGTGAGAATGAAGAAGAAGAGAGAGGTGGGAGGGTCTGGGCTGCATATATAGAGTATGATTCCTGTTTGTGTAACCCATGCAGCCTTCCGAATTGGGCTGATCAAAACAAGACATTTGGAAATAAGGTAATGTGGAGATAACCACCTGGGTAAGTTGGCGGGCTGCATGGGACTTGCATACAAAAAGTGCAGCAAGCACCGGGGGCGACTGAGAACACTTCGTTCGCGCGGAGAACAGTCACTTATGAATCAGAGCCACTTTAAATACCCATTTACAGTCCAGATAGAACCCGTCAGGTCTCACAGATGGTCCTCTACCACCCAGCCCTGTTTGGCAGCCTATCAAGGTTTAGGTTCTTATCAGTAGCCGAGGCAACGTGGCGAGAGACACAGTGGAGGACTTTTCTTGTACGGACCATCTCGGACACGTGTCGATGGTGAATAGTTCTGTGGTAATCATGCAAAATTAAAAGGCTACTACCATAAGAACAGAATTACACTGCGTGCAGGACAGCATTACTAGCTGTGACCCACATGGGCTCTAGAGGTGCAGCAACGGAGACACATATCGAACGAGAACTTCAAATAAATGCAGCGGCTCCTTCGCATGCTTTTGAAGACAGTTTTTCGTTATGAACTGGTCAAATCTCATTGATTCTTTTGGGTGGCGAAGTGAGTCATATCTCGCCTCGGCTTTGTGACTCACACAGCCAGACCCGTCTCGTGACCGGGTTGCCTGGTCACTCTCGCAGAACTTTGGCGGTATATAACCATACAAAAAGCCGTGTCTCAGACGTCATGTGAACAGTTGGACACTCTGCAAACATCCGCGGGCCTTGAGATCCTCCCAAACAACTTCCGCCACCTCCCTTTACACACACTAGCACCCTCCGAACAATCAAATGGGGACCACCGCGATTAGAACAGACAACAGTTACGTCCAGGTACCTCCGCTGGTGCTCTGGATGCGACGACAGAGAACCATTCGTCGTCTTCTAGCGAAGTATCGAAACGAAGGAAAGATCGACGAGCACCTTTACCACGAGCTCTACAAGGTGACAATGGGCAACATCTACAAGGACAAACGAGCTATTAGCAAAGAGATCTCTGCTGCCAAAGCTAAGTGGGATCGTCGGAGCACTATGGACAGCATATCTGAGAACTCTTGGCTGTGATGCGCCACGTAATCAGGACTAACACTTGTAGCCGTGACTTGGCTAAACACAAGATGGTGCTCCTTATTTGATGTAGTTACAGCTTTGCAGGCTGTTATTATTAGAGAGTAATACATTTTCTGACACTCTACATCCACTCTATTTCACGTCTACAGTAGTTAGAGGATTAATTACGACATACGTTTAGCTGGCCAAGACAGAGAATAACTACAGCCATCAGATAGAGAAGATTCTCAGGATCAATTTGATACCATGGAGGCCTTTTTGAACTGGCGATCGGTTCGTGAATTGTAATTATTTGACACCTGTCAATTCGATTTTGAGCCAGAGTCTAAACCTCAGTTTGAAGTCATGTCGTCATAATTGGTATGTCAGCACTGAGTACAAGACACTCCATTAATTCAATTTTAGTGCACTTTGCTAAACCAAACATGGCAAGGGCTCAACTGGCTGCTATTTCCAAGCTTTAATAAAAGTCTCTGGGTGGTTCTAGCTGACACTTTCCAATTGAGGTCAATAAAATAGGAAATTGCCTTTTGTAAAAACGCCATGCGATTGGTGAGCTCAATGCGAGCAGAATGGTATTATGAGATACTATTTTTAAGTCTTTATTCATCCAATTACAACATAAACAGTTCATCGCCAGACTTCTAGCTAATGTTCGAAAGGGGAAGGTAGATGTTAGGGCTTTCCCAAATGGGTCTAAGTTCCTGGACGATGAAGGGGAGTTCACCAAAAGTTGAAAATCGAGAAAACAGCTTTTTCGTCGGACTTTGCTCGGAATTTTCCGCTGATTACGACCATCAGGCTCACATGCGCCGTTGTAATTTATTCTGGGTGCATATGTGGTGTTGAAATTTTGCACACGTGAAGCTTAATCTTTTACCTTCTGTCATCTGTCATAATCAGAAGTTTAGATCTCTCTTTTCGCCATTGATTTCCGAACAACCAACTATCAGGAAGGATCCTTGGAGGCCGGAAGCTTTGCAATAAGGCGAATATCGTAACAGAGCATCTTGACACCAATCTGAACGGAGTGTCCTGCAGCTGAGATGTATGCAAAAGCCCCATAACGCCAGAAGTATTATACGAGCTTATGCGCACTGTACACAGACTGAAAGCAGTATAGCGGACTGTTTACGTGTGCTAATTGTAGAGACATGCACTTAGGGGAGTGTGCGTATTGGCTATAGACAATGATACAGACCAAGTTTTAGGTCTTTTGAATGTATTTCCACGGACCTACCTGGCCTTAGGCAGGATCATGGACGATAGGGGTTAACCGCTCGTAGCTATCTCGCCAGTCACGTGTGCTAGAGGCACGATAGTAGTACCATTGTACGTATTAGCTATCGGCAATGATTCGGACCAAAATTCTGAGCTTTTGGATATACTCCTGTGGAGTTATCGCGTTTGGCAGTTTTTCATAGCGACCACACNGCAATGATTCGGACCAAAATTCAGAGCTTTTGGATATACTCCTGTGGAGTTATCGCGTTTGGCAGTTTTTCATAGCGACCACACATGCATAGAAGAACTGAAAGCAGTAAAACGAACTGGTCACGTGTGCTAGCGACATGCAATTAAGGGAGTGCGCGTATTGGCAGTAGATAATGGTTCAGACCAAGTTTCAGGGCTTTTCGACGTAATCCAACTGACTTTCAGGACTCTAGATTTGATTATTCACTCTGAGAGTTTGCCACTCGAACTCACATCTCGCCAATCACGTGTGCTAGAGACACGAGAGTAATACCAGGGTATGTATTGACTATAGGCGATGGTACATACCAAGTTTCAGGGCTATTGGATGGATTCCTGTGGAGTTATCGCGTTTTGCGAAAAGCAGTGGTGGTCCATTGTGGCACCAACATCAAACCTTAATGGGCCACAGTAGAATATCGTAGGGTTGTCGCAGTCTACCGGTACTGAGTTGTTGCACCGCAAAGATAGTGTGCTGTTCGGGGTCGCATCGGCTGTCGCTAGCTCAGGTCTGAAGCCTTTGTCGCTATCTGCTCTTGGTGTCATAGTCGTAGTACGTTGGCTGGACAGGCGGGGGCCCCACAGACCAGCGTGATTCTTGCGGGCACAAAGTTGCGACGTCCCCGGCCAGCACCCCCATACGCATGTCGATGGGATGTTGTTACCGCAGCAGTGTCTGAATGAGCTGCTAAATGTGATACGTCATGCTGGCACCTCGTTTGTTTTGTCGTGGAGGAAGCAGGTGATGTGCTGATGTCGTTGGGGTTCAGGCGTGGGGACTGTGAAAGAGATTTCGAGCGAGTCGTGTCGATGGGGCCAATGCAAGTGACGAGTCGGACGCCTTACCAGTGGTGGTCATCGAATTACGGTGTCAGAGACGCCGAGGCAGAAATGCACCACCCTGACCATCCACGGAGATGGTATCATGGGCTGTGCATGATTTGAGAAGAGGGCGGTTTGTTGCTGGTGTTGCTAAACTGGTCTCATGTTGATGCTACCGTGGCGGCGTCTCTCGAGGTTGCGTTGCTCTGCCCCAACCGCGAGTGTCACGCGGTGTGTATTAGGTTTTGGTACGCGTATTGTGGATTAGGGTTTTGTTACCCTGGAGATGAAAACGGCATCAGGGAACAACAAAAGCGAAATCTGGAAAAGGCCTGAGATCGTTTCAACAGTCTAAATCTGAGCTGCACAGAGATGGCGAGACAAAGAAAAGGAAACTGTCAGGTGCTGGTCCTGTGTGGTGGTCGCACAGGTTCCTATCTACCTCCCTCTTCCTAGTCGCTACAATTAGCCCACCTCCAGATCCCTGTCAGCGTAGTAGATACGTTTGGAGGTCTCGGAATTGAGACCCGTCACGGATGAGACCGGAACACGGTTCTCGTAAAGTTTCGTACGTTCGGTACGGTACAGCGACACATGTTCCGTGCTGAGTTCTCCACTTGGATACGAAGGTTTCGAAAACAATTCTTGAGCCGCACACTGAGACAAGGGGGACTTCACCACGCGATGGGCACAAAAGGTGCCGGTTCAAGTACAGAATTATCTTATTTTACACGAATTTATTACACAAATAGTTTGGTCTTGAGAGTTATAAAAGTTGAAGAAGAAGCTGAATGTTGGTTTTGAGAGGTAAAAGTGATTAGACGACGAATGGTATCGTCTAGGCGATCAAGGCGAGAAGAGGGAGGGCGAGAAGAGCGCCGACCGAAACAAAAGAGGCACTGTTGGCTTGCTGAGGTTTCGAACCACCTGCGGGAGACTGCTCGGAGGCTGAGGAGCCAGAAGACCCTGAGGATCGAGATGAACCAGAGGAGCCCGAAGATCCAGAAGAGCCCGATGAACCAGAGACTGCCGAAGATCCGGAAGAACCGGAAGACCCAGAGGACCCAGAAGATCCGGTGCCAGAAGATCCGGAAGAGTCGGAAGATCCAGAAGATCCAGACGAGCCAGAAGAGCCAGAAGATCCGCTACCAGGGGAGCCAGAGCCAGGGGAGCCAGAGCCAGGGGAGCTAGAGCCAGGGGAGCCACCCTGTCCAGGAGCTGCATTTCCAGGGCTGGATGAACCTTCTCCGGCGTTGTTGGAACCTTGTCCTGGGCTGATTGAACCACTTCCGGGCGCGTCGGAACCTCCACCAGCTCGACCAGAATCAGGAGCAATCCCAGAGCCACCTCGCCCATCAGGAAATACTGTGACATAAACAACAAGTGCCGTCAGAAGTGGCTGGTCTTGAATGGCCACCGGAAGAGTCTTCTCCAGATCCAGCAGTAACGAAGACAGTAACTGTGGCCGTAGGAGCAGGAGTTACAGTAGAAGCAACAGTAGTCTCGGCCACAGCGTGACATTGGTTTTTTGCGCGGTGTTAGAAGCGTCAGCTGATGTCACATGGTGATTTACATTACTGCTGGAGGCCAAAAGAGACTCATCTAAGCTACTGTCCAAAACCTGAGACGGTGAGGCGTTGGTGTCAATATTGAAGCCCGCAGAGGGACCATTTACAGTCGCCGTGAACCACAGATGATCTCTGTCTGCATTTGTCAAATACCGAGTGCCGCTAGTACATACTGAGGTCGGACTAGAAAGAACAGATGTTGTTGGCCTCCCACCGGGAGGAGGATGATGAGGCTGGGCGTGAGGCTGGGGCGGAAGATGATGTTGTCATTGATGGCGGTATGGAGTCAAACGCGGGAGGCAGATGCTAGTGCTCGTTCTGTGCTGTGGTTCTTGAACGTCGTCACATTGGAGGGTGAAGTGCGTAACGTCGGCAGACTGGAATTGTGCGCGGGTATGTGGTGATCTGGTGAGGGAGCTATCGACGTTGAGACTTAGTTTTTGGGAAAACGTCTGACATAGCGCTCGGAGCGTCTGGTGTCGAACATGTCTGGTGCTTTGGTGTTTCGATGTCGTGGTGGCATTGCTATCTGTTGGAGACCGGGCCATCATTTGCTGAGAGCCTGTTTGCCAGGGAAGAATGAGAAA
Source organism: Yarrowia osloensis (assembly GCA_900519015.1). NCBI lineage: Eukaryota > Fungi > Ascomycota > Dipodascomycetes > Dipodascales > Yarrowia > Yarrowia osloensis. The sequence goes on from ULGU01000010.1 coordinate 16,352, forward strand.
TAAGATCGGCTAGCCATACAATTGACAGAGCTGGTCGCGCGGCTACTGAACCGGTGGCTGATGGTGATGTCCGTGTGCTGATGCGCATTTCCGATCAGTGCCCCCAAATAACGTGTCGTATCAAGAGGCTACAGTAAACCCTAACGTGTCGCGTCATGCCGAAAATCCTCCCATCCCATCCACACCAGCAAGAAAATAGGACGAATCCAACGAGTCACTGGAGCGTGAGGGGGGCATCGTGAGGTGGTCGGACCGTACAGGTGATGCCTATGGGTACGTCTCCATCAATCTCGATGTATTGAATCTGCATTCACGCTGCGTCGCACTGGATGGGTTGGAAATGACGCGACGCGGTCTTAGAGGAAACAGCATCTTCTGAGTGACGAGTCAAGTGTAGCAGAGGTACCGTGGGTTCCATGCCTACTGCTTTCTCGACAATCTGGCACCGGGACGTCGTTGCGTTGTGGTAAGTAGAAATTGGGGAAAGGCCCTAATACTACTGGGGTCGGAACGCAAAAGGAGTGGTAGCACTCGTCTTTCTACACTCGCTGTAGCCCTTTAAAGACTATACAGCCACTCCCTGACAACACTCTCTTGCCCTGTTACTAGCCGTAGAGATTTCCAGCCAATGAGCTGGCGTCGTAGCCGATCCAGCTCGACCAGTGTGGTGAAAACACTGCTATAAGTCTTCACAGGTCAAGGATGACGGTTCCGGGGCACGGAAATTGTCCAGATCAGATGCGAAGACGCGTCGTCTGATACCCTCCCTACAAGTACCGTACTTTTACCGGCACTGGTATCTTGAGATTTCCCTCTCGACAAATTGCTCACACACACGAGTTTTAGATCTATTCATCTCCCCCAGTCCCAACGACCGGGTACTTGTAACGGGTGTCATCGTCCGAGGATCCTGGTTCAGGAAGTCGCTCCCGAATGATTGCGGCTGCTATTTGTTAACTGCCATTGCATGTTCTTAAGCTTGGTGGTGAGCTGTGGAGAGCTCTTCGCCAGCCCCGTCATGCACGACATGCAGGGGTTAAAGTTTTTTTACGCCGCATCGCCTCCGATCGCAAAATTCTGAACGCAATCACGCCTAACGAAGATACTGAATGAGAAAATAATCCATCCACACAAGGCACTCATGCCAATGATGTGGCATCAAATTATTCACAAAATTTTCCTTCATTCACAGGTGCAGAAAATCAAAAACTAGCAATTGTATTAAACCGTATGCAGACAAATGAACGCAGAGTACATACACGACCTCAACCAGCAATACAATATCATGAAGATAGCTCGGAAACACGTATTGCACTACTTTAACAGTATTTCCACGCTACCACTGTGAACATACAGTCGAGTTTGTACATTTTTCCCACGTACTGCAAAACTTTACGCGTCGTTCAATACAAGGTTTTCGACGCGTTCAGCGCGAAACCAATTAATGCACTCTCCTGTAATACCGTCCTCTTTTCCTCCTCACAACAATGTCGAAATTCGCAGAGGCCCGCAAGCGCTACCAGGTGAAGTACGGGACGAACCCGCTACCTAAGCACTCGAACTGGGTCCCACCACCCACAGACAATCCCACATCCCTCATCCTTGACTTTCTCAGCCGAGTGAGCAGCACAGTTCAGCAGTATCACTACGCTCTCTGCAATCTGGCAGCTCTGGATCCGCTGACGCTCAGCAAACACGTCTTACCATGCCTGATGCTCTTAGAAGGCGATATGATCTGCAACCTCAGCGGACTCATGCCTTACATTCCAGCCGAGTTCCTCGTTGGCTTCGTCCAGTCATTTGTGACGCTTACCAGAGAGCACCAGTTCACATTCGTGCGGACGGCTAGAGGTGTCTCCGACGGCCCGCAAATGGCTAGCTGGATGGCAGACATCTTCTTCGCAGACACGTCCATCATCAACATGCCTCCACCACCTGTCAAGACCACCGATCACGTCGACCTCACCTCACCACCCTCATCGCCTCTCAAGCGAGCCAACTCGGTATTCTCGGCCTCCAATTCGCCCGAGACACCTACCAAGCTCTCTCAGGAGCAGGTATCTCCTGTCCGGCCCAGATCCGCAGCACTGAACGCCATGCCTGCCCGGGCAACCGCACCCTCATCAACGCCTACCAAGCCTACTCAGTCGACTGCAACCAAGGCGCGTGTCGGCACCGTGCTACCAGGGTTCCCCAAGACTTATGTCCAGTTCAAGTCTGCAAGCACAGGAAAGACATGGACTCTTATCGCCGGCACAGTGACTCGTTTCGGTATCGTTCTTGCCGACGGTACTGTCAGAGCCAATGCCAATGGCAAGAAGCAGGGCACTCCCGTCGGGGTTCCCGTGAACGGGCCCGTTGCCGTCGAGAAGACTGCTGCGGCCAAGATTCCTGCTGCCGCTCCAAAGCCGGCAACTCCCGCAGCCCCTGCAAAGGCTTCAACTCCCGCCAAGCCACAGGTTCGAGCCACCCCCAAGGCTACTCCTGCCACACCTTCCAGTACTCCAGCAGTTGGTTCTGTGCTGCCAGGCTACCCTAACATTGTGGTCCGGTGCAAACCAGGTGGACCCACTGGGCCCTTAATGGTGTTGAGAGCAGGAACGGTTACTCGCATCGGTGTTGTCATGGCCGATGGCTCTATCAGACCTCAGGCAGGAACACCACTTCAGCCACAGGCCCCGTCTGCCGTCAGAGCCAACGCCGCAGCCACACCTTCTGCCCAGCCTAAGCCTCTTGCCCAGTCTAAGCCTGCTGCCAGAGCCCCTCCTGCAACTGCAGTCAGAGCTGCGGTCGCCACATCCGCCAGTGCACCCACTGTGCACCCGAAGCCAGTTGTCCGGGCACCTCCCAAGCCAGTCGTCAAAGCCCCCACGCCTCGGGATCCATCCACCGCTCTCATCCTGAGAACCCCTTGTCTGGCTACCACCAAGCTCAAGGTGGAGCTCGAGTACAGGAGAGGCCGGGAATATGACCCCTCAGCACCCAAGCCCACGCCATTCACTCGCTCTGACGTTACGCTGTTGGAATCTAGCTGTGAAAAGCTGGTGAAGAACCTGCGGGTCAAGTTTCCTGAACTGGTCACGACCTGGCCTGAAGACATGCTTCCCACCGAGGGCTCGTTTGCCACGAACGAAGGTGCCATCTTCTACGCCATGATACACGCGTTCCCTCGCCACTACCAACTGGTGACGCGCTTCGAGAATGGTACGACACATCTTTTCTGCAACAGAATGTGCCAAGACGAGATTGATCGCGCTTACGATCCAAAGATTGAATGGAGCAACCGGCAGAGTTGCGGCTTTGCACTTACAGTGCAGCATGATACCGACAGTAAAAGATGGGTTCTCAAGCACGTGCCTGGACGGTCTGAACACAACCATGCTCCCAACATCCACCCTGAGGGGCTCACCGAGAATGATCCCTTCGGACTTCGTCTCCAAGCTCCGTTATTTGACCAGAATCTCGCACGGCTAGAGCACATCGAGTGCCAAATCGACATCGATCTTGACACCCTTACTGACATGGCCAAGAGTTGGCACCCATCTGAGAACTACACCAAGGCAAAGTTGTCCAAGTCTCTCAAGGACCTCCAGGTGGCTCGGTTGGAGGGCGGGACGCCCCACCAGGCGCTCTACAAACTGTTCGCAGAGGCTCCCTTCCTGCGAGCCAAGTGCCGAGTCAGCAACCACGACGCTCCTGACACCATCTTCATCGCCCACACTGACGGCTACCGTCTATGGAGAGCCTATCCGGAGGTTGTCCTCATTGACGACAAGCAGGGACGTATGGTCAATGGCAAGTATCAGCGTGTCGTGTTGATCAAGGGTGTTGATTGTCATGACGAGGCATTTCCCATTGCTGTTTGCATCGTTGAAAGGAAGTCTGCACGTGATGCCATTGATGGGCCCTGCTGGAAATGGATTTTCAAGGAACTCAAGGAGATGCTGGGTGACTATAAGATCCCTGAGCCTGAGTTTTTCCAGTCCTCAGGCCAGCTCGACGCCATGAAGGCCTGCGAGAGAGCCTTTCCCTACGCCCACGTGTACATGGATCCCGAGACCTCTGAGCAGCTGGAGCACGACACTGTGCGTCGCTACTTCAAGAGCAAGAGCTACATCAGCAGTGCGTTGGCTTCGTGGAGCAACGTTGTGTACGCCGAAGACGAGTACATGATGGAGCGGACCATGAGCAAGATCAAGAACTGCCGCTTGTGCCCAAAGAGTGAGAAGAAGTTCCTGACCGAGATGAAGAAATACATGTCTCGGATCAACCTTGGTATCAAGAACGAGTTCCGTCATTTTGAGGTGTACCAGAACAGCGAGTACGAGTTCGAGTTCAGTGAGAAGCCTGCCAACGTATTTGAAACGGTGCGTCGTCTGCTTCACTCAGTCGCTGAGAGCTACTTGACTAGAGCTCGGCAGAATGGCCGCGAGCATGTGAGCAAGAAGCACGGGCTCAGCAGCTTGCTGGGTGATTGCGTGAACGTCATCTCAAGTGAGGCCCTTTCACGGGTACAAGAGCTCATTGACAAGAACGTGCGTGAGGGGGCCAGTTGTTATTGCGAGCGCAAGCACTCGCGTGGGTACCCATGCGAGCACGAGCTGAGCACCATCTCCAGCAAGCGAAAGCTATCTCCAGATGACTTTCACCCTCACTGGAGAATTCTCTATGCGGATCTAGCCCGGGTGCCCGTCAGTGGACATGGAAAGTTCACAAAAGAATGGGCTGCTCTTCAGACTGGTAAAGAGGTGTTCTCTTATGAGTTTACCGAGACATTCAAGAAGCCTCGAGTTGTCAAGCCCAAGGCTGCTGGCAAGGAGAACCAGCCACCTGCTAAGAAGCAGAAGGTGGCGTGATTTATTTTGATAATTTAATACTAATTAAAATGTAACTGAGAGTGACACACACATGTAGCTTTGGCGACAATATTTGGACTACTGTACAAGTAGGCGGCCCACCATCACTCGAGATCTGTCCCTAGCTACGAGTGGGAAATTCTCATTGTTCTTAAAAAAATGCCCTATTGTTCCCCGTCCAAAACCTGCCCGATTAGGCAAAACTTCATGCACTCGTAGTAGGGACCGATCTCGAGTGATGGTGGGCCGCCTAGAGCAAGTAATGGGCTGACCCGCTTCGATGGATGACAGCGAGCGAATTGACTACGGCCTCATTTATTTTTTCCTCATATTACAGCGTGTTCATTATGTATCGCCACTCTCAGGCATTCCTGAGTGTCTTGTCAAACTCATGCACTGACGAAGGAGTGAGCTTAGAGGGCAGCTCGAACGAAACCAGGCGCAGATCGTCAGGATCTCTTACACGAGACAATGCCACGTAGGCCTGCCCACCATCAATCCGCTTCATGTTCACCATTGTTCGCCGAAGCGTCTGGCCTTGGGCCTTGTGGATGGTGAGTGCCCAGGAAAGAGCTAGTGGAAGCTGGGTCCGTTTGCATATCGTTGGGTATGTTCTTTCCCGCAAAATCCCGAACTGGTTTGAATGTGGCTTGCTGTAATCGAGCTCCTCGAACTCGACCTTACTCACTTGGAAGAAATTGTTACTTTCCGGTCCTTGATTGTCCCCCACCCTGATGACAACCTTTAAAGAGGTGTTGACAGGAGATTTGGCCGGGATGTTGGGCATTTTGCTGTCGACAGCGCCACACCTCTCACTTTGAGCTTGAGCCTCTTTTCTGTAAGAGCCATCAATCGCTATAAGGGCGTCCCTGTAGTAATGCCATGGGCGTCTGAATCTGACACCAATGACACTCTCGATTTCCCTGGGGGCAGACTTTTCTAAGGCCTCAATTCTAATGCTCGTGCCTCGGAAGTACTGATAAAGAGGATGCAATATCTCGTAATCGTCGTGGTACTTCCGATGAAGGGACTCGGTCATCAAGAATGCCACCCGACCGAGATGACCATTCACAAGGCCCAAAAGATTGTCGTTCACCAAAAACATGATCTGCGCACCTGGCTTTAGACGGATCACCTGCTCGGCTCGAATCTTTTTCATCACATCATTGACTTCAGAAGCGTGGTAGTCGGTGTTGCGGTAGTCATCGGCAACAAAACATACTTCAGGTCCATCCAAGCGACGCAAATTGTCGGCGTTGATCCTTGAGACCTCCTCATTTGTGCCACTCAAATAGACAGCCTCTTTTCCTTCATCATGAGCGCCCACAAACTTGGAAAAGTACTTTCGCAGAGCTGCGGCATCTTCATGCATACCGCGGTACTTTCTGAGTAAGTCGAGCTGGTTCGAGAACTCGGATCCCTGTTCTTGACGCTTGGCGACAGTAAGACGAAACTTGCTATGCTCGTAAAGATGCTGAAAAGTTTTGGACTTGAACAAATAGTCAGGATCTTTGACGTCGCTCTTGCCCTCGTCCTTACCGGTGCCCAAAGCAGCAGCGGCCTGTCTCTTGCCCTTCTTGGGCGGAGGGCCCTTCGGTTTCTTCGGGGAGTCATCAATTGGCGCGATCTGATAGAAATCTCCAACGCAAACAACCTGCATTCCCCCGAATGGCACGTCCCTTAAATCTTTGCCGCGCGGAGCATGGTTCTCTTGATAGCCGCGAGGGACGTAATCTTTGGCCCAGGAGCCTCCCTCCTCAAACTTGCTACGCCCTGATCGAATGTGACGAGCAATCACGTCAATCTTGTCAAACGTGGCTGCTGTTACCTGACTTGCTTCATCGATGATGAGCAGATCTGTCGCATACCAGTTGTAGCGGGCGTCCTTCTTTTTGAGTCTTGAAATGCAATCAGACACGCTGGCCTTCATCAGGCCCAGACCAGCCCATTTGTGGAGTGTCTGGCCCTTGATGTTCATTGATGCTAGACCAGTGGGCGCAGTGACTGCACAGTTGACACGGTTTTTGCGACACCATCTTGCGATCTCCTCAATCAGTAAGGATTTTCCAGTGCCAGCCCTTCCGGTGAACATTACACTCTGGCCGTCTTTGACCCTGTCAAAAATCGCCTGCTGCTCCTCCGTGAGAGTGATGGGGGAGTCGTTGTCGCTATCCACAGGATCTACCGGAGCCTGTGGCCACATGTCGCTGGGAGCCGGCTGCGCTGTCATCATGAGTTCTGTCGTCGTCACCGTTGAGTGTGGCGTTTTAGATTCGCGCTTCAGTCTCTCTTCGAGGGCCTTCTCCTCCTTCACCTTGTGCTTTTTCTTCTTGTGCTCCATGAGCTTCCTGTAGTGGTCACCGATATCGCGTTTGACCAGTTTTTTCAGCTCCTCGTTTCGTAGCTGGGCAAGCTCAGTCTGGCTAAACCCAGGGTTCGCATCTTTCACCGCTTGCAGTTCTTTCTGGTAGCAGTAAACAAACGCCTTGACTTCATCTCGGGTCCACTCCTGCCACCAGCTGTAGGGTGCGCAGTCAGGCTTCTGCACGGATGCCGTGTCGTCAGACCCTCCGTCTTGGCGAGCACGCAGCTGTCTCTCTGATCCCTGACTAGGACTGGCGCTCCGTTTCCGACTGGAACTTGGTGAACCGTCCATCTCTGAGCTTTTGGCGTGGTTGGTGTAGATTTGGCACTGAAAATTCATGCCTGACGCGTACCATGTACTTGTAGGAGCTTTTGAGCTGCAGTGTCCTGTTAGAGTTTGAACTTGCACTACAGTATCAACTGTGAAGTCTGTTCAACACCTAACAGCCCGATGAACGTCAGCTTGCAATCAGCACACAATGGTTTGACATCAGGGTGCCGCAACGTCTTGAACATCCCATTTAATTTATTTTTCTGTCTGTGTTAGGGTGGTTCTAAACTGACTGATGACACCGCTAGCCCACCACCTCCACACGGCCATAGCGCCCTCATTGGCCATGGGATCGCGTAACAAGTTCTTTATTTGTACTGCTATTCACAGCCACCAACACTCAGCCGCCACCTTGATACGATGTCAATGCTTTTTTCGATTAACGTGGCCACGCACTGGTAAGCACTCTGCAACCAAGCTATGTCGTCTCGCTTACAGTACATGCTGCTGCATGCACAATCCATGAAAAGATGGAGGCGTGAGTGAGTTATCGCGGTAAGTCGTTCACAATTCGCTATATGTTTTCAATCTGCTCAGCAGCGTGTGGACTGTACTATACCGTCGAAGTAAGGTTGACTGAAATTTGCGGGACTGAAACCCGGGTGGTGTGCGAACACAGAAAGGTGTACGAGTATAGCAGCTGCCGAAAACACCCCTCCACCAATTAAATATCACTGTAATTGTATTACTGTATAAAGAGTCCTTACTGTAGATGTCGTTTTAGCCGTATAAAAGTCTCTACCTCCTGGGCTGTGGCCCACGATTTATCATAAACCTGAAGAATGCTGAAAAGGGGTTGTTGGTTGGGGGCAAGGCTTGACGCTCCTCAGCTAGAGCAGCTTCAGCTGCTTCGGCCTCAGCCTTGGCTTTGGCTTCTGCTTCGGCCTTCGCAGCCGCCTCGGCCTCTTTGGCTGCCATCTCCGCTATCCTCGCATTAAGCTTATCTTGCATCTTTGCCTGTTTACGTCGGCATCTCGCCTGGAACCTGAAATTCTCGGCAAGCCTCTTGGCAGCCTCCTCGGCAGCCTTATCGGAAGCAGTTCTCTCAACCTCTTTTTCGCGACGTAAGTTGTCGTCATCCGACGAATCTGAGCTAATCACCACCACACTATGCTCCTGCATCTCTGCCAATGTCGCCAAGCGCTCCTTCTGCAACTGTGCCAATTCCCTGTCGGCCGCCTCGATCGCCAAGCGCTGCTTCTCGATCGCCAAGCGCTGCTCCTCATACGCCTTCTCTGCCAATTCCCTGTCGACCGCCTCGATCGCCAGGCGCTGCTCCTCATACGCTATGTCAGCCAGTCGTGCCCGTTCGGCCTTCTCGAAAAGTCTCCTTTTTTCGGCTTGTGTGAGACTTTCAGCTCCCACAGCCTCTCCAAGCCCAACAGCTAGCTGTTGCTTCTCGTCCAACTTTTTGGCAGATTCCTCCTTAACTCGCATCTCCTCCTCCTCAACTCGCTTCTCCTCTGCCATTCGCTCCTCCTCTGCCATTCGCTCCTCCTCTGCAATTCGCTCCTCCTCTGCAATTCGCTCCTCCTCTGCAATTCGCTCCTCCTCTGCAATTCGCTCCTCCTCTGCAATTCGCTCCTCCTCTGCAAGTCTCCCCTCCGCTGAACTCTCTTTTTCCATTGAGTTCTTCTCCTCTTCCGACCCCTCTTTTCTCATCCGTTTGGCTCTCCCCTGCTCGAGCTCCTCCACAAATCTCCTCTGCATCACCTTCTCACGTCTCTCTCGGAAAATGAATGACACGATACGTTTGGAAGTGTCGTCAAACTCAAGTGCGTCTTCAGGTGTCGCAGGAGTTTCAGGAGATAGTGTAAACTCCGTGGAAAGGTCCATAACTTCCTTGATGTTTTTGCGGACAGCTCGAGGCATCTTCTGCGCAATAAAAGGGTTAAGCTCTTCTGTGGGGAACGGATTAGAGAACGAAGCTCGAGACCACGCCTCATCATTGACTTTAGTGAGAGGCAGGGAGAACTTCGTTCTGTAAATAATGTGAAAACACGTGTTCAAACTGTCAAGCGTGGTACCCGACACCAGGTCTCGAGGGTGCTTCGCGAAAGACCGACTTTGAAGCGCCAGAAAGTGGCCCGATATGAGATGCTCCCAAGTCTCATGGGTGTTCTGAGTTCTGAGGAAACTGAAAGGTTGTCGGTTTTTGAGCGTATCATTGGGGTCTAGTACTGCTAGCGTCGCATCTTCGAAAACTTGGGCGATTCGATATGGAAGAGAACCGGAGCCGGGTCTGTAGATGGACACCACCGTATCGAAGGGTACCATGTCGCTGAAGGCCTCTTGAAACACGCTTCCAAGCCACTCGTTTTTTCCCCGACAGGGGTTCATGATGAGTAGAGCCAAGGGCTGTCCGTAGACCCTCATTTGATTCGAAACAGCGTATCGAATGTTGGAGATCAGGTCCTGGACGCTTTTGGGTTGGAATGGTATACTGAATGTAGCAGCCTTCGTGAGGAAATCGATGAAGAGCAAAGAATATTCCGAAGCGCCAGAAAGAGGAAACAGACAAACGAACACAACCCCGGCTCTATCGTGAATTGGGTTCAGTTGTGAGCTGCTCAGATGATGTTGAAACACCTTGTTCCAAATTTTCTGCTCCGTTGTGTCCTTCAGGCTTTGGGTCAAAGCTCTGTCAGCTTCCGTCTCGTCGACCCTGGCCTCCAGAGCTTTGGAGGCCAGCTCGCCATTCAGATGCAAGTCTGAAATACTCCATAACATGATGGTTGCAACGGTCTCCCTGGGAATTCCTTTAATGTGGAGTCGTTTTTCCAGAACCTCGCTCACGTAAGCACTGTCAGTGGAGTATCCTGTCATGAAGTGGGCAGCGAGCACCACCCAAGGCACATGATCTCTGGACACTCTCACCACCTCATCGCCTGTCTCCGGATCATTGTCGACAATGAAATTAGCGTCCTTTTGTTCCTTCTCGTACTCTTCCGGGTCCTGTTGAGGGTAGTCCTTGGAAACGCGTCTGTACCATGCCGAAAAGAAGAGAAAATAGGAGTCCAGCCGATCGAAGGCTTTGGGTAGTGACAAAGTCTCCCGTACCTTCCGTTGTAGTCGGTCTTCCATGTGGCGAGTCCAGCAGGTAGCTTGTCGTGCCTAAAGAGGATAGTGAGTGGTGAAGAGGTTTGTTTGAACTTGTTAAGCTTGACCCAGCGCGTAAAGATCTTGTCATGCAGAAAAGGAAACTCCAACTGTAAAGCAGCACTTCAATAGATGTCAGGACGTAACCTTATCCTCTCCACTACTCAGTGTGAAGACTAATTGCCACACCACTCCGTAACCGTACCGGCGGGGTTATCGAGCCCCTCTCAGCCTCAACCAGCCTGGGAACTCGTGCCGCCTTCATTCTCTATTAGGGGACTGTCTTCTCAGATATCTCCCTACAAGTAGTTAGTTCTTCAATACACTCTCCTTACTCTCGATTACTTGTACTCGTAGTAAACCAGCTTGCAGGCTTCTACAAAGACGGGGAAGTGAGACCGCAAATTCGATGAGTGACCTATGAAAAAGGCTAATTGTACCAGAGTGACTGGTTCACACGTATCGTACCGGTACTGTACAGTACCGTACTCGTACTTGTATGTACTCGTACTCGTATCGTACGAACTATACATACTGTACTTTACCAGAGAGCAGGCATTCGTGTCAGTCTTTATATTACACCGCTTACTAACTACACGCATCCAATAATGGAGCTCTTGTAATCACAAGCACGGTCAAAGTACCTGTCCCGACACACACGTGGCCGCTCTGACAGCAAGATGCTCGAATTTCTGTTTTGGGAAATTTTCCTGTTCACCTGTGTTGTCCTGGTTCATCTCAACTGTTACCCTCAAGGCTCGAAGCTCCCAGGTCTCCCAGCCAAATCCCAGCCCTAGCCCCAAACCTTAATTGAATGATGCATCTACAGATTCACCCCAGCGCAAGAGTTACACAAACAGAAATGGCCGACGAAGACGCTGACTGGGCCAAAGCACTTGGAGGCGACCCTTCCAACGTCGGCGGTGTTATTCCGTCGCTCGATGGTGCTGATGCCATCAAACACGCCGCAGATGCCATTGATTTCGAAGATGAAGACGAGCTGGCAGATGATGAGTTGCCTGAAGAGGAGGAAGCAACGGGAAACAACGTCATTGAGGAGGACGAGGATATGATCGTCGAGGAGGACGCTGGACTGCACATGTCCGGCAATGACAGCATGGGCGGTTTCCAGTTCAACATTGGTGAGGACGAGCTTGGAGGATTCGATCTGGGAGATGACGAGCACTGGAGCCAGAGCTGGGGAGGCAACGAGATGGAGGAGCTGCCCGTGATGGACGAGTACGACGACGGCGGTGTTGTTCATGCTGGAATGCTGAATAACAACGCCAACAACAATCACGTCGTGCATGCTGGAGAACCTGGAGAGTCTGAGGAGGAGATGGAGATGGAGGCAGCTGGTGGCGACGGGCTGGATATGAAGCTGGACGGTGATGAGTTGGGCGAGTTGGGAAAGCTGGGGCCTGCCGACAAGATGGACGCTTCGGGATTCGACGACATCCAACACATGAACATCCAAGAGCTCAATCTGGAGGAAATTGCACAGATGGCGCGTCAGGCCGATCTTGACATGCTCACCATGTACTTCCCCGGGTTTCAAAAGGGCAAGCCTATGAAGATGAACTCGCTCTTTTACAACAAATTCGCTGTTCTGAGTTTGCCCAAGCCCAACAATGCTCGTCAATGTGTCCCCACTAAGACCAAGCTGGAGGTAGCGCCAGATGAGCGCAAGATGACTCGAGGCACAGTGTGGGTGGACAACGCGAAGCGTCGTGCAGGAGTTGTGACTGTCACCGAGGCTGAGACTGGAGACGACACGCAGGATCAGGCTCACGAGGGCAGAACGACACAATCAGCAACAGACCAGCAGCTGCATTTCGACATCACCGACTGGAAGATTACATGGGGAGATGAGGAGGATGGAGATGGAGACGTCGACATGGATCGGGAGCACAAAAAGGCCAAGGAGGAAAAAGAGGTGGTGCCGCAGCTCGGCGTGCACAGAAACGAAGAGTCATGGAACGACGAGGCGCTGTTCGAGGGCGATGCTCTGAGTCAGGTCAAGAAGGTCAACCTGGATATGAACGACCCCAACCTGCTGTTTATCAACACGGATGGCCGTGTCTCGAGGAACGTAGCTCCTGCGATTCCGTCCACTGAGCTGCAGCTTCGAAACAGATTCAACCTGAGTAACGACCGGGCCTACGATATGCTGAAGGAAAACACACAGAGCAAGGTGCGAGCCACCATTGGTAATTTGTCGATCGACCACTCCATGCCCGCTCTCCGACTGCAGAGTCCTTTCTACAAGGTGCGAATTTCTAAGCCTCAAGCTCGTTCGTTTCATCGACCCTCGTTTGTGGTGAAGCCCAACACAACCGTTCACTTTTCGCGAATGAAGATCCGAAAGAAGAAGCGAGACAAGGGCAAGCCCATCAAGGATCTTCTGGCGAAGACCACAGATTTGTCACTTGGAGACTCGGCGCAGTACTTCCTCATGGAGTATGCTGAGCAGTTCCCCATGACCCTTTCCAACTACGGAATGGGTTCCAAGATGATCAACTACTACAGAAAGGCTTCTCCTGAAGACACTTCTCGGCCAAAGCTCCCTGTTGGAGAGACACACGTTCTGTCGGTGCAAGACAAGTCTCCTTTCTGGAACTTTGGATTCGTCGAGGCTGGCAAGATCGTGCCTACTCTGTACAACAAGATGATCCGAGCTCCCGTGTTCAAGCATACCCCACGTGACACAGATTTCCTCATGATTCGATCCACCGGAGGCGATGTTGCTGGAGCTGGCCAGAAGTACTTTCTGCGAAACATCCCACATGTCTTTACCGTCGGTCAAACGTACCCCGTCACTGACGTTCCTGGCCCTCACTCTCGAAAGGTCACCACTGCATCCAAAAACCGGCTCAAGATGATCGTTTATCGAGTGCTTAACGCGTCGCCTTATCACCGAATCAATGTCAAGGACATCGCAGAGCACTTTCCTGATCAGATTGATACCCAGAACCGACAGAGACTGAAGGAGTTCATGGAGTATCAGCGAACGGGTGAGGATCAGGGTTACTGGAAGGTGAAGCCCACAGATACTCTTCCAGGCGAGGACGGTATCAGAACCATGATCACCCCTGAGGACATCACCTTGCTGGAGGCCATGCAGGTTGGTGTTCAGAACCTTGAGGATGCTGGATACGGTCGAACAGACGACATTGAGAGCGACCATGAGAACGGCGAGGAGTCTGGTCTCTCCCTGGAGGAGCAGTCTGCTCCCTGGAACTTGACTCGAAACTTCATCAATGCCACCCAGGGCAAGGCAATGTTGCAACTTCACGGCGAGGGGGATCCTTCTGGCCGAGGCGAGGGTTTTTCTTTCCTCAAAACTTCGATGAAGGGAGGCTTCCAGGCCGCTGGCGAGTCTGTCAACGAGAAGCTTGACAAGAGCAAGTTTGGTGGTCACAAGTACAACGTGGCGCATCAGCAGCGTGCCTATGACGACGAGATCAGCCGAATCTGGTATGCCCAGTGCCGAGCACTCAGCAACACCAAGGTCCCTGAGGAGAATGACGAGGATTCCAAGTGGGCTGATGCCGAGGAGCAGCGAGAGCAACGAGAGCGAGTATCCACCCCCGGCTTCTCTGGCGCAGCTTTCCCTGACGATGACAACATGTCGCTCATGTCAGGTGACTCGGCCATGCAGCAGCGAAACAAGGTGCTGCGGATCACGCGTTTGGTCAAGGACGAGCATGGTATCATCCAGCGAAAGGTTGAGACCATAAAGGACCCCAGTGTGATTCGTGCATACATTAGACGACGAAAGCTAATGGATGAGGCCAAGTTGACGCTCGACGATCTCGACCCCACCAACGACGAGGAGGCCAACAAGCGAAACAAGCGGCTGCTGGAGGAGCGGCTGGAGGACCTGCGAAAGAAGGGCGAGCGACGAAAGCAGCGACAGGCCCAGAAGCAGGGTCTCAACACAATCAACCTCGGCACCGACACCCCTCCTCCTTCTGGCAAGGGTGTCGGCAAAGGCAAGGGTCCCCGGCAGTGCAAGAACTGTGGTGCTTATGGCCACATTCGAACCAACAAGAGCTGTCCCATGTACAATCAGCTCGAGGGGCCTGCCAACCTGTAGTTGTATAGCATGGAGGAATAGTAAATTATTATGTATATTGCAAAAGTACTTGTAGAGAGGAGTTAGGCCCGCCTGGGCTATTAGGTCGTGTGATTGGGCTTCAGATTGGGAGAGCCCTGCTGATGTGATCGAGCTGTGCAGTGCCTGGTCGCAATATTCTATTTCACGAGAGTCTTTGTTGGCAGCTCTTAATATAGTGAGGCTCTACTGATCTGGCGTGACTCAAACTACGAAATGACACAGGTATATTATGACCCATTGTCTTCTACTGCTGAACGGAGTACCGTATTCAGGTGGACAGTGTATTGATTAGTGGAAGCGTGAATATCACATGGGATAGGTGGCATCGTTCATCATTCTCTCAGTAATTTCTCCGTCAGCAAACTTTCGGGGAGGATCAATCATCATCTCTCTCTTGTCCACGTTGATGGCACAGTAGAAGATCCAGTTGAGGTACGAACAATGATTCTTGAGAATGTTCAATCGTTCCAAGAGGTTGAAGGATCCATGGTGGCACTGGTCGTTCTCGGGTCCAGCGCAGGAATAAACACTCGCAATGGGGGCGTTGATGCCAGAGTGATCGCTGATGTAAACTTCTCCAATAGTGTGTGTGTATCCAGCAGGCCATCCAACAAAAAAGTCGTTCCAGTGGGTGACTCGGTACATTCGTCTTTCAGGCTTGATTTCAAGCCCGTCATCTCCCTTTTTGAAGAAAAGAGCGTCAACGTAGTCGGCAAACGCCTTGTTTCCAAGTCGAGGCTGTCCAAAATTGATAAGTGTGGGGTCGTAGCCGAGGTTTTTTAGGTTGATTCCCATGAAAAGAGCCGTGACAGCTCCCAGAGAATGACCAGTAACAATCAGCTTGTAGTCCGTGTTGTTTCCCAGGAAGCTGATAAGCTCACCCTGAACATTCTCCATTGTCTCTCTGTAAGCCTTCTGGAAACCGTCGTGAACTTGGCAGCCAGGACAGTTGATGTTGGCAGAAGGGTCTGTGGAATTGATGTTGGTGGTGTTGAGAGGAGGAGGGGTGGACATGTAGGGGTTCTGAATGGTTTGGATGTCAGTAATGGCGTCGGCAAGTGAGAAGGTGCCTCGGAAAACGAGGTACTTCTCCTTCTTGATGTGGTCGTGGGCCAAAAATCCTGTGACTGAGGTCGAAAAGAAGTTTCCTCCAAACTGGTAGTCAAGCGTCACGTTAGGGAAGTGAGCACAAGACTTTCCACAGGTGAAATTGTCTTGCAAGGCGAATGGACCAGGGGCTCTGACACAGTAGGCGACGTTGGATAGCCATCCGTACTTGAGAACAAAGTCGTAAGTATCCTGAGTGATGGGAGCCGTCTGGGCAAGAGCTTGAGCGGCAAGCAGAAAGAGAGCAATAAATGAGAGCACTTTAGTTAGTGGAGTTTGAAGCTAACACCTTAGAGTGTATGCCAGCTAAATGGATCTCCTGAGATCTCCTGAGAGCTCTTCTTCATGTTAGCTCTTCAAATCCCGACTCCATACTCACTTTTGACCCGAGATTCAAGCTGGAGAGACTGAATGGAAGTCGTTGTTGCTGCCCTGTCATCTCTGATCAGGGACGGCCACGTATATATAACAGCTCAATGACCTGGTTCAGTCCATTGACCCCCATGTTAGGTCATGTACAATGCTAACTCTGATTTCTGCACGACAGTGGTGCTTTGAGTTGGATATCGGGTGGGCTGTAGTTTCTATAGATGATAGATTGATTTGGTATGTGGCCTAATACGGTCTTGTTATTGCTCTGCGCTAGCTACTTGTAGCGCCCCCTTCGTACCTGCAGCTAAGCAGACGGTCTCTTGGAGACCCAGTCAGCGTCAAATCTGATCCAACTACCTGTATGAGTTTGGTATACGAAATGAAGACTTCGAGATGCGCCAGTCAGTTTGTGTTCTCAATTCAATTTTCTTTCAATTCGAAACTGAAATTCAGGCTCTCAGAAACAGCTTGTCGCTCCCGAGAGGTTATTCTAGATTATAACCTAAGAACGCTTGGTGCAATACCATTAGATTATTGAAACACACCACTGTTGGTTAGCGGGGAGGACTTTGAAATCTCCGACAAAAGTTAGACAAGCTGGGGGTTTCAGTGTGACCCAGGAAGCCTGACTACAGCACTTATGCAAAATGCAAGCACATACCAAGGTGCTTCCACTCGTTTCATTCGAACTATTGGCGCCATTTTCAATTTCAGCTGCCTGTTCAGCGACAGGGGTATGTCACCTTTGACGATCATACCATAGTCGTTTATGCCTCTTGTTGATATTAGCGACGGCGGTTGTGGATTGTCATAAGAGCAGAGCCTAGACTCGGAAACCATAAAACGAATAAGGAGAAGACATTTAGGGAAGATGTAGAAGCAGGAGAGGTGAGAGGTATAGCTCCCAGAGCTGTCATCAATACTCCACATCATCCTATTATCACATCCATCGCGTAGCGTATGTTAGAGATGCAGACTAATGCAGGGATAAAGCAGAGCAAGGCTTGGCTGTTGACGACGGACTCTGGCAGGTGGCTGAGACCCGAGGGCGAAGTCGGGTATTTGCCAGAGCCTAACTGGCTTATCATTGGTTCTAGAACGTAATCTATCCACAAATTAAACCGTGATCCGCAACAGGCAATTATGTAGATCTTCACCTGGTGGAGTGGAAGGGGGTCAGTTTTATAATAAAAGGCCTGCTATGACTTCGGACTGGCTGCAGTTCTCAATACGCGTTTTATGATTGACGTTGACAGCTATCATAAAAAGCTCCGAACGTGGAATTCTGTGGACAAACCCGGTCGAGTCCCTGTCTCAGATGTGCAATGTGATGCAGATCCACCGCTTCAGGAGAATATGTACCCGTATCGGAATGACATCTCGTGAGTACAATGATGTGACTGCCTAATGATCTCTGATGAAATCTGCTTTAGTTCTTTCCGCTACCAAATGTCTCACATATCTTCATGTGCAGAAGCTCACATTATCCATTACTCAGCGTTTTTGACCATCGATGTTGAAGCTTGTCTGTAACCTCATTTGCGCTTCAACTGAGAAACCAAATATAGTTGAGTACATCGTTTTACGTATAGACTTGTCAAAACCACTGACATCTCAGTTGAGACGCCTTAGACAAATAAACACATTGGCAGACTCCCCAATCCACAGAGATTAGCAATACGTCATTATTTGGCCGAGTTTTATGGCTTTTTTCGCATACTGTCGTATTACACCAATTTGAGCAGAAAAAATTGGTCCCTTGGCCCAGTTGGTTAAGGCGTCGTGCTAATAAGAATAGCAACTTTGCAACGCGAAGATCAGCAGTTCGATCCTGCTAGGGACCAGTCTCTTTTTGCCTCCATCCTGGAGACTCTACATGTATTTTTTCCAACAGGTTGCGACCTTTGCATTCTGCACACTCTGAACCTATCACTTCTGAGGATGTGTAGCACCGACAGCGAAAGCTGGTGGTGAAATCTCACAATGTACTACTCGCACATAACAACGTGGCCTGATCTC
This sequence comes from Yarrowia osloensis, assembly GCA_900519015.1. Taxonomy (NCBI): domain Eukaryota; kingdom Fungi; phylum Ascomycota; class Dipodascomycetes; order Dipodascales; genus Yarrowia; species Yarrowia osloensis. The sequence goes on from ULGU01000010.1 coordinate 34,620, forward strand.
TGTTTTTTTCTTTCTGTGTTTTCACTATCCAGTTGCATCTCTGAGAGACCACACATAAAATTATGTGCATGCCCAGCCCGAGAGTCTGAAATACTAATTGCTGTGTTAGACCCAACTCTCAGATGTTGACAACACTTGACACTTGCAATATGGCGCGACTACAGAGTGTCCACCTGCCGCCTAGACATGACACGGGTTCTACGGCGACAAACGTTTCCAAACACTTCTCTTACATTCCAAAACGGGGCGAAAAATCTGGTGGAAACGCAGGAGGGAGAATATCTTGCATGTGCATTAAAATGCGCTTCCTCCTGCAGTGCATCTTTTTGCCACCAGCCATCTTCCTGCAACTCGAAGGGATCCCGAGTGCAATATATAAACCCCCTCTGGCCCCCTCTAAACCAGCAGAATTGGACCAGTCTCTGAGCAGTTGCACCTGCACAGGATTCGGTGCCATTCTGCAAGACGGAAGATGCGATATAGCGTGCTGAGAAGCGGGCTGAGAAGCAGACCTGTCATACAACGAGGGCTGAAATGCCTGTTGACTTGAGACAATGAGGATAGCCTTGTGCGACGTCCGTTGACTTGTCGGGTGATGACGCGATTTCGCATGAGCCCTTTTGGGTGTTGACGCGTTTCGTACGAGCCCTTTTGTCGGTTGAGGCGACGACGCACTGAAACATGTGCATGAGCCTAGTGCGATAGCTTCTGCTTGAGCGTTTGAGCTGATTTTTCAGCGAGTTCCTTCGGAGGCGAGTACTTTGACCTGGCCAAGAGTCTTCTGGTTGACCGCTTGTGAAGTGTCAATAAATCCTTCGGGTTGACCTCCATGTCGAGTCAATAAATCCACACAGACCGCCGTGAGCTTCTGCCACGAGCCAAGAGCATACTGCAAGTCAGAGAGCCGCCAAAAGAGCCCGAGCCTAAGCTGAGTCGTCGAGCCAGCAAAGCCAGAGCCACCGACAGTGAGAGACTCAAGGGTGAGATTCCTTTTGAGAGACTCCGTTTCCAGGTGAAATTCCTGCCACACTCACAGGGTGAAACTCCTTTGTGAAGGTCTCATAGGGTGCAATTCCTTTTTGAGAGAGCCGCCTAGAACTGAAGAGCCAAGCTGAGATGCCATAGCTGCCAGTTGCCGAGGAGCCAGCTGAGATGCTGAGCTGAGACGCATTCTAGAGCAAAGATCTGCTTCGACAGACACCATACGTGGTCAAAAGAGCAAGCCGAGCCAGAGCCGATACGCCAGTAACCAGAGCTGAAATGCCCGAGTCAGAGCGAATGCCAGAGCCACAGATGCCTGAGTCAGAGTCAGTAAGTCCCAAGTGGCAATAAGTGCCAAATCCAGGTCACAGACGCGAGCAAAGAGCCGGTAAGTCCACAGTGTGCAATAAGTGCCAAACGCCCGTCATACGCCGATAAGTCCGAAGAGCAATAAGTGCATCTACCACAGACCCATATTACAGCCGTGAGTCCCTAGAGGCAGAGGCGAGCCAATAAGTCCCAGGAGGCAATGAGAGCTACGTGAGCAGTAAGTCCAACGAGCAGCCACAGGTCGGAGCCAGAGCTGAGATGCCAGAGCCAGTACCAATCCACGAGCAAGAGCCCGTAAGTCCTACAAGGCAATAAGCGCCAAACGCCGTGAGAGAGCACCATCGATGCCACTAAGTCCTACACGGCGATAAGTGCATGGTCTCCATTCGAGCCACTAAGTCCTGCAAGGCAATAAGCGCCGTCTTCATCGCCAATAAGTCCAGAGAGCAATAAGAGCCATTTGCCTGAGCAAGAGCCAGTGAGTCCACAGATGCAATAAGAGCCACCGCCAGAGCACATGCACAGCCAAAGGAGCCAGTTGCCGATAAGAGCCGGAGCATGAGCAGTCGCATTCAAGGAGTAGGCAGCGAACCTCACACGAGGATGTACCTGACCGAACCTGTTTATCTAATATGAGGATTAGGTGATTCAACACCGAACCTCTTGGGCTAATACATTTTGGACCATAGTGTCCCTCCCGATATTTCAATTGTAGTGTGTTGTATTATTAGTGTAGCTTTTGACTGAGTACACACTGTAGCTTAGTGACGAAGAAGCAGCTGATTTCTTTTTCAAAAGTTGACCTCGTGACAAGGTGCTAGTTGAAGTTCTATTTCAGAGAGGAGCGTGATCAACTACAGTACAATACTGTCTAAGAAAAATCGTAAGTAGGGGATCTAAAAGTTCTAATTCCCATTCTGGGTCACCAAGCAGCTGATAGAATCCGCATGAAGCACATTCACATCCAACGAAATACGCAAAGTTGTACCATTCGAATCGAAGAATCAAACTTGAATCCATTTCTTTGCAACCCATAATCACGATGGAAACTCAAGCAAAGATCATTTTGAACTTTGTTGAGAAATTCAATGTCGTGATCTGCAATAACAAACTCTTTTTCCAACATACACACTATGAGTGATACCAATGCAATGGAGACGGTGCTTGGTCTTGCTGCACTTAATCGCAAATGGAATCAAGCATACATGAAGGTAGAGCAATACCAGAAAGGCATGCGCATGTTTACTCGGATACAGCGACTGACTCAGCACCATCTTCCCATACCCGCCTCCAAGGATGAGTGTGTACCTGCAGCGAGGGATGTCACCGAACAGTTTGATAACGAGATGATCAGGCGAACGGGCTTGGCAGAAATTGCATATGACACACTGAACAGCTTAACCGAGGAGACGAGCGAGACTGTGTCTCAGTTTGAGACTCTGTTTTTCTTGGCTGTGGAGTTCCATCACCTCGATCGGTTGCAGCTAAAAAGATATGAACGAGAGAAAGTCAGAGCTTTGCAGCTCTTGCAGGGTTGCAAAGAAGTTGTGCGATGCTGGAAGCAAGATATCGACCACAGATACTCGACTGACTTACAGAGTCGGCTGCATCGTCTGATGGATGGCCAAGACGAGAACCTGCGTGAGTGGTTTGTTAGCGAACATCTTCCGTACAGCAAGCATGTTTCGCTAGAGAAAGGTGAACGGAAGAGGGTGGAGCTGGATTCAAGGAAAGTTGGTTTAACAGCGGACGGTCTTCGTTTGCCTGCCGAAATCATGACGATGATATACTCCTTTGCAGACCTTGAATCGTGTGTGGTATTGAGACAAGTGAGTTCTGACTGGCTTACGACGTTTTCTCAGATCGAGCATGTTCTAGAAGCCAAGGTGAAACACAGAAACCCGTGGTTCAAGCCTGGAGATGCTGACGTCAAGACTTACGCCGACTGTGCTCTGGCGTTTGTGGGAAGACTGAAAACGTGGACACCCATTGACAGCCTTGACGACATGAAAGCTTCTGATCAGCTGTGTGAACGAAAAACAGTTGTTGCAGTTGAGATGAAGGAGGACGACAGATTGCCTCGTGATTTTGAGGGGCTCGTGGACCACGACACCGGCACATGCGACATGTACTCTTGTGAGTTTTACCACCCTCTCAACAGAGCTGTCCAGCACCACATGGATCTGAGGACTCGCCAACTCGGAAGAACTGCTGCAGCAAACTTCCAGGAAGTGGTACGCGCCAACGAGAAAGAAACTGTGGTTCGGTACGAAGGCATGGAAATAAATCTGCCTCCCTCCATTATACCTGAGGACATCACTTCCATACACCTTGGGCCTTCTACGATTGTTGTCAAACTGGACTATAGAGAACCAGCAATCTTGCCGCGTCACAGGGGTAAAAACCAGTTCGTTATTATCGCAGATTGTGTGTCCGATCCACCTCTTGAAGTCCAACTAGACGATACTGTCATGGCTAGAACGATTTCGGAGGAAGTCTATGAAAGAACATTGTACGGTGCCGAGGAAGAAGGGATCGAATACTACTACAACTTTTTGTCTTTTGACCCCCCTGACTTGATTGAGTACTTGTCCGGAAAAGATGAATCCCACGCTCCCGTTGCTTCATATAACGGTCTAATTTGGTGGAACCTAAAGGGCACCACCCTGATGCCTACATTCGTGGACCTCGGGGGCTCCAAGACGGTTTACTGCCGGCCTGACAAGGCAATCAGTGGACGTCAGCTAGTGGACTTTCGTTATGTGCAAGGCAGTGGGTCACGCAACGCTAGACGGTTCGTCATAAGTGTTCCTGTGATTGGTAAGGGGCTGGATATCATCGATCTTGACACGAGCGTGATCACCTCAGTTGTTCCCCCAGAAGGATGCTCTGACTGTCGCGTGTTCCCAGGGTTTCTCCATGGCAAGTTCCAGCCACGATGCGTTTCGGAAGAAGTTGCTCCTGCGTATGACGCCTTGTTGAAGTCGAAAACTAAGGAGTTGGACGCAGAAGAGTAGTGTCAAAGTGAGTGCTACAAAGACACCTCCAACCAGTGCGCGTATTTATTCAATAATACTGTAACCTACAGCACCGCAGTGTTGATACATTTCTGTCGTCTAGAGAAGTTTTAGTAGTACAAACTGTGCAAGCATGTCGGCAGATTCTTTAGTGTGCTGGGGGTACTTGTGCAAGTAGTGAGTTTTTGCAGTTCATGTTTCTGCTGGAAAAGCTCAGCCACCATCTGAGCCACCATCTGTTGCAATTCTCGAGACAAGCTGGTCTCAAAAGTCAACAGTCTCAGACTGTGTCTTGGAAACACCACGAAAGATGTCGGGTGCTCCTCGTTCAAACACTCTACTTGTACGTACAGGTGAGTATTCGCTACGGCGTCTACACTCTTCTCTTGTTCTATTGTAAAATAACATAAGTTAGCTATAAATAATTAGTGTCTAGGTCGGTGCATGGCAACACTTGCCAGGCCCTCCAGAAGACTCTTGTCAAAGGGCTTCTGCAGGAAGCCTTGCTGATGACCCAGAGAACCGGCCGGTGGGAGCGTTCGGATGCTCATTGGCGGCGGGGAGGAGAGAGATGATGTGGAAGAAGCGGTGGACGCGGTGGTGGCGCTGGGAGGTGCACTGGAGTGTGCAGAGTTCACAGCAGCCATCACCACGGCGTCGGCCACGTCGTTCTTGGGCAGCTTGGGAGCCACAGCCAGCTTCCAGTGGCTGACCTGCTGGGGGAATCGTCGCTCCACGACCTCTCCGGCCATGTGGACGGCCTCATAATCGATTTCAGATCCAAAGGCAGACACGAGGCCAGAGATGAGCGAGATCACCTCATGGACAAAGTACTCGGAGATGAGAGGCACGGCAGCCATCAACGAGGTGTCGACCGTGTCAACCAGAGAAGAGATGGTGGAGAGGATCTTCTCCCAGCCCTGCTGCTGCTGGTACTGTCGGATAGCCTCGGCGTACAGGCTCATGGCCTTAGCCCAGGAAACAGCCTGGCCTCGAACGCTCTGCACTAGTCTATCAAAAGCGTGTTGGGTGAGGGAAGGGTTACCGGGCTGCAGCAGCGACTTTTTGAACCACTCGTGTCGCTGCAGCGAGAACGACTGGGTTTCGGGGGTGGCCACAGACAGAGCCAGAGCCACGAGGAAGTTGAGGCCCTGCAGCTTGAGCAGCACCTTGGGCAGGCCGTCGCACAGAGTCACCAGCACGAGCTGGGGGTCCATGAGAGCGGGGGTGCTCATTCGCAGCGAGTGCAGGCGGTCCAGCACAAACACCAGCATGTGCAGTCGGTAGCACGTGTCCCAGATGGACTCGTTGTCGACGTTGTTGTGTGTTGAGGTGGCCTCGTTGTTGTGATGTGTCATGAGGTTGAGGGCTGACTCAAACTCGGGTCGCTTGCCGGTGGTGTAGATGGTGTGGATACCAAGAGCGTAGCCCTGAGCGACAGCGGTGGCCAGTCGAGAGTAGTCCTGGGTCTGCACAAACACCAGCAGCTGGATCATGAGATGCAGAATGTGAGTGGTGGCGGCGGTGGAGCACGTGTTGTTGCTGATGGCCTGCTTGGCAGAGCCCAGCGACAGGTCAGACACGGTCTCGCTGCCGGCCAATGCAATCTGCAGCTCACAGAGCTGTCGAGCCACGGACTCAGAGCCAGTCTGAGCGCCGCCACTGGACACGTAGATGTTTTTGAGCGCCAACAGCAGGCACTCTCTGAGCTTGGCACCGACGGTGGGCTCGGCCTGGACCAGCCACTGCTCGACAATGGCCTTGGGAGGCAGAATGGGCAGAATGGGGTGCACCACCTGGTAGTAGTTGTCGAGGTACTTCTCTTCGCTGCGCGAGGGGGGCGGCGTCGCCGTGGCATGGCCCATGTTGTGAGGCTGCTGCTGCTGCGGTGTCTGGTGAGATGAGAAGCTGTTGTGAGGAGGGCTGTTGCTGACCTGGGAGGGGGCGTATCCCTCACTCTTGGGAGCAGGGTTGGGCATCGTCATGTTAGGAGGATAGCCGGGCAGAGAAGCCCGTCGGTCGACCTTGAAGAACATGTTGGGTCGGTACATGTCCATGGGAGGCACCGACGCGGGAGGGGCTCCAGGTGCAGCCTGCTGCAGCTGTTGCTGTTGAGGAGAAACAGGTCGGGTGAAGTTGAGGGCATGGATGGAGGGCAGTCGGGATCCTGATTGTGTCTGGGAGAAGGCTCGCTTTCGCATGGGGTAGTCGGAACCGGCAGCTCCAGCCACGTTGACTGGTGGCGAAGGGGGGAAGACGGGAGCCAGCTCATCGGCCGTGGGCGACATGAGGTCCTTCTCGGACTTGGGGTGGATGAACACCGGCTGTGAGGTTCTGTTGAATGACGAGGTGGATTCTCTTCTGTGTCTGTGTGAGTTAGTAATCAGGTTCAGGGTTCAGGGTCCACAAAAGACGCGAAATAGAGTTGGTTGACTCATGAGTCATTTAGTGCATAATCGACACCACACGACAGCTCTAGAAGAAGGGCAGCAGGGTTGCATGTGAGCGACCCTTTCCCACTCCCTCTCTCTCCCAGCTGTGGTTCCGAAAATCCTCCGTAATAATACTCACCCTTTGGTAGGTCCTCTCTTCATGGGGACACGGCTGAAAGTGCATGTTTCTCCGGTCTTTCGACAAGACGAGCATCTCGAATCTGTAGGCTTATCGGGGGCAGCATCGCATCGAATCTGTGTTAGTTTCTTGTGGTATGATGGTATTTGCTTTTTGGCGCTGTTTTGGCTGTCACCCCAAATTATCACGCTCGGCAGTGGATTCCAGGTTCGGATAAAAGAGGCTTTTGGATAGAGGCCCCTCTTCGGAATCGACGGGCCAATGACAGCGGCGCAAAAAGAAAAGTGTAAAAATAAGGTTGGGCCGGGGTTTTTGGGCAAATTATCGTGACCACAACTTTTGGGAAGTCTGTCCGCAATAAGCTCCGCCAAAAGTCGCCGAGGGCCGAGCCGCCCCAAAGTCGCGTGGGGCCGGAGCGGTGCGGCTGGAGTCGGGTGGAGTCGGGCAAAAAAGTCCAGATTTTGAAAACCTGGATATTTTCCAAAGTCGCCGAGATTCTGCCTGGCGAGCCCTGCGGCCGACCTGTCGAATAATATCCTGCCGCTCGGTTGCCGAAAACCCGCCCAAAATGTCGAATTCCCAAATTTCCCACTTTTCGATTATTTCCGTTCAACCCTTGGTCCGCCATCGGCCGAAAAGAGGGGAAGGCGCAGCACCAGTCAAGCACCGGAAAATTCCGTTTTCATGTGGAGCACAAGGTTCACTCACTTTTTTCCGACGACACTGAGTTAGTTTAATTCTGGGGGAAGAAGTGTAAGCAAGTAGCAACATGGTCGGGCGATCGGTGGTGCCATTATCTGGCAGCTGGGGTAGTCGGAGTAAAACCGCGCTATCTGCCCGTGCACTGGGGGACTCACCACAGGCAGCAGTTTGCGATTTTCTCGTGCACAACCCCACCACGCTCGATGTGTCGTTAAGTGTGGCGTGGGATAAATGTTCCGAGCTGTTCCGTGTCACCACACCCGCACCGCACACATAACACCTCCACCGCATCCAGAAGAGGGGGATGTAGCCACTCTGGGGGGTAGATCAGGTGGATATGACGCTGGGGAACGACCCCACACACCGAGATGCCCTCCCACCACCATTTGCACCCTTCTCAAGGCGTAATCACCTCGAAAAAGTCGTTAGAGGGCTCTGTAAACCCTCCAAATCACACTCACCTCGTCGCAGGCTCTAGAGACCTTGGTTCTCTTTCGCGGGGGAACCGCACCGTGTTGTTCAGTATCAGACATTGAAGTTGCGAGTCGATCCATTTCGAAATCTGGGGATGGAGCCATTATATATCACACAATCAACAGGATGCAGTATCCTATCTACTCCGCACATGCACACAGAGCTAAGTCCATGAACTCTGTTTGACTCTTCTTTTTGTGGGTTTGGGTCCTTTAGGGTGCTGCTGGGTGTGGTCTCTTTTTCGTAGACTCTCCCAACTTTTTAGACTCTGTTTCTACCGATGCATGCGAACTTTGTTCGGCTGGGGAAAATGTGGAGGAGGTTTCTGCGGCTACAAAATACATAGAGGCACATGTGTGAAAAAAATGCAAAGCGACGGTCCCGAAATCACGGATAAAATGGAAGCAGGGCGCAGACAGCCGCCCGGAGTAGGTGCGGCGGTAACGCGTGTGACTCGATCACTTTTGTGGCCCCACTTTGAAAGCCCACCACAAAAACAGCAATATACCTCGACAGTTAAATTTTGCAGTAGGGCCAATTTATTCCGAGACCTCTTGACTCAGGCTCTCTTTTTTTCCGTATAGCCTTTCCGACGCACGTGAGAGCAAGACCGTGAGAAAACCTCACAGTCTATGAGTTTCCGCCGGAGGACGCGTAAGTATCTGGATTCCACTTTTTGCTCCGGAGGCTGGCAGTGGATAATTAATATACACGCGCTGAAAAATATCTCGGGTTTTTCTCTAATTTATCTCTGACGTTAGGTGCAGTTACAGGGTGGTTCTAGACTATTCGTTAGGCTGGGGCCAGACTTACAAATCGTAAAAACTAGCCCGAAAAACGAGCGTGCGGCCGGAGCACCGGTTTCCATATATTCTGGGGTCACTGCGGTCTAGAACTGCCGGCACGTCGGTAGCAGGCGTTTGGTGCTGCAGCCAACCATACATGAATCAGCATCGGTTGCATTGTGTGGCCAGGTCCATTTCGAGTCAGCCGACCGGCTAAATTAAAGTGATGCCGGAATTACACCATACGAGGAGGGTTGTCTGGGGAAGAGGGAAAAATAAAGAGCTATGGATTTTGTAAAATCTAGCAAATACGGGATAATCCGTCGAATATTCGATACAGATTTACGTGGATTTTCCGTATTTATTCCAGCTCAACTCCGTCCATCATTCCCACCCATGTTGTTTCATCCCACCGTGTGGGGTTTGCCGCGTGAAAATCAGAACCAAAGAGAGTGTGAAAATTGATCCGAGCTGCCGCAACCGGGACTGCTTAAAACTCGGAACAGCGCGCCATTGGGTGGGCGGACTGAATTAGAAAGTGGATCGTTGGATCCGGATTTAGTCGGAGATTTATGACGAGTTTCAGCGACGACAGTGGCCCTCCTACACCCTTCACTAAAGCAGATATCTCCTCTCACCCCTCACTATCATTATCGTCTTATCGTGTGTTTGAGCGCAAGTGAAAACCGTCTGTAGCTTAGTTTCTTTGTCGTGCATTATCGTCGGCATCTGGCTCGGTAAGCCGTTGTTGGAAATAAGGTTGGCCGAGTCGAAACGCCCTGAGCATCATTGTCTGAACTGTGAAGAAGAGGAGAAGGAGTTGGGGAGGTGAGGTTGACGATCCAGGGTCGCTCTGACTCATCCTATCCGCATCGGTTGTATCCAAGTGCTCCTAGACCCTCAAACGCTTAAAGTTTGGATGTGGTGGGGGTGGGGAGAGAGATGTCTGGGGTGAGTTTCCAAAAGAGGCTAGACGGAGGTGCTAGTTGAGGGATGCTCGGGAAAGAGTGTGGGAGTCCGACCGCTGGAACGGGTAACCAGTCTAGCGGTGGCGGGGTAGCTGAGACATAATATGAGCCAAGTGGAAACGTGTTTACGAGTGTCTGATTGTTTCTCTGGGGTACAACGTGTACCCTCACCAGCTCCTGTTGACCCTGACGAACCACTCCACACCTCCGAGCATCGTCCGTGCCCCTTGAAGCGCACCCCAGATTACTGAACCGTACATATGACATGTTGCAATCCACATGGCCGATAACCGTATGTGCCTTGAGAGCGTGTGGAGGATCCGTGTGGTACCCGACTTCCTAAAACAGCAGTCAATAGAGAGTGTGGTGATGGTAATAGCTGCTGGTTCAATGGTTGCGACATTGGCAAAACCGTGGCCAATCTGGAGTCAAACGCTTCTCGGATCAACGCACTTTTAATCTACCGACATTAATAAACCAAAACCCGCTTTATTTTGCCGCTCTCTCGGCTCGTACAAAATTGGACCCTCCGTGCGGATTCCGCTTCTGCGGAAGGATAGATGGGGATATGTCGGGAGAAATTACTGCAAAGGTGGAAGGGAGGAAGGCAGGAAACGAACCGTTAGGGCTACACTACGCGTCGGCTGTAGACATAGGACTACTGCGAGCTATCTCCGGGCGTTATAAGTTGCCTGGAACAATCCACTTGAGCTTGGATGGTCTCATCCCAACAGAAATTTTACATGTCCTTACATTTACATACACCCGAGGCTGCGAGTACATGATATACGGGTTAAGGGAGCTGAGTGTGCGAGTGTCCGCACCTGGAACACGTGAAATGTCCATCCGCTCAGCTCGTGTTGCTCAATTCATGTCGCTCAAATCGTCGCACCATCTCAGCATGAGTCATATCGCCGATATCGCACGCGACCCATGCTCGTCGCAGATCCTATTCGTCTTGACGTCATGCTGCGGCAAAAGTGTCTCACACAGGGCAAGTTTGCTAAAGAGCCCTTTTGACTGGATGAACGAGGTCCCGTATCTAAGAAAAGGTTCCCAAGGCAGTTGGAGGTTGGCAGTTGAGCGGTTGAGACTGTTGTTCCGAAATGGCAATGTCTGACTTGCTCGAGTCAGTTGAGTCGCACATGAAAGACGTGGTGTGGGCACGACAACGTAGTTACTGTGCAATATCGTGTAATACTACACACCGAACACTACTGCCAGTAGTCGGCTCTACCACCTCTCAACCGCTCCATCACCACCACAAATCAGTTCCGAACCGGCCTCCACTAAGTCCGAACCCCCATCCTCCCTAAATCCGCTTTCACACTCGGCTCAGAGTTCCGAGTTTCTCCGTAAACATTAACCCAGGTGGAGAGGGTTCAGAGGGGAAGCACATAACCGAAGTGTAGCGAGGTGTAGGGTGAGCGGAAGCGGTTCGGTGGTGTTGAACGAATCCCAGAACTTGTTTGCTATATCTGGCTTAATTTCACTGCCTTTTGTTGCTCATTCTCGATCCTTATGCCCTGCTTTGTGTCCTCATCTCCCCGGCCACCCCATTCAACATGTTTTCCCGTTAATTTTTTCCGACCGAACCTTGAGCCAACTGAACAACCTCCACTGGAGCAACATCAACACGGCTACCGATCTGAACTACCGACTAGAGCCGCCAGGCTTCTATGGCCCCGTGCCGCATGTATAGCCCACGTCAAACTAACGCTCTCCGCTCTCGGTTACCCCGGAAGACCCACTGTGCAGCACTCACGTGGGGTAAATGCACGGCATCGTGAACGGCACCATGAGGCGGCGAAGTAAGAATCGCACAAGCAGTAGCCAAAAGGAAATATACACGGCTCGTCCTGCGGTAACTGTATACCACGGCAACTATATCGTGCGGAAGAACAAACACAAGCGTCTCCTATCCAAGTATACACACCCGCTTATGAACCTTACAACCCCTCGTCACATCGCCTTACATTCCTTCTCATCAACAATGACGTATGTAACCTCAACAGTCCTACCTCACAGAGTGTAACATGCCCTGTCAAATTCTCCGGAACACACCCTGTCAAATTCTTCCGGTAACGTTCTGGTGGAGAACAGGGGACGTGACGAATGTTTCAGGCCGGTAATGAATTCCAGCTTTGTACAGTTGCTTCCCCTCATGGCACGCGACTAGGCACTGTACACAACAAGTTCACACGAGTAGTGTGTGAGGGTGTAGAAGTGCGCTCTATACTGTACAGGCGGCTGCCAGTAGCATACGAACAGATGTACGAACGACCTATAAATACCCTCTTATATTGGTGCTTGCGCTACGTTACTGTCTCACAGGGATACGCGAAAACGCGGGGAGTCTGAGACATACTAAACTACACTCCTTCTCTCTCCAAAATAGTATCAATAAATCATTCATTAGTGTCTACACGTGTATATTTTAATGCAAACTCTCCTGAGACCCGAACTGATGAGCCAGGTCAGAAAAGTTGGTGCCCTCATTGAGCACGGAAAATCGTCTGTTGGGGTTTTGACCCGCGGGCTGACGCCGACGCGAGGTGGGCGCCTGCATGAACTCCAGAGAGTCCACCGTCGACGTCGACTTGGACTCGGATAGAGTCAGCGATGCCATGTCGGGGACCTCCAGGTGGGTGGACTTCGGCGTGGACGCGCCATCGACAACTGTAGTGGATCCTCCATCCAAACTGCCAAACACTCCATCACAGTGGATGATGAGCAGCTTCAGAACCGTCTGCATACTGCTGAGATCCGTAGAAACGTTGGACGACGCGTTGGGCGGCAGCAGAGACATGGAGAACACAATGGCCAGGTTCACGGCGTGCATTCGGTTCTGCTCGCCGTGCGTAGTCACCAGAGACAGATGCTGCACCAATCGCCGCAGCAGGTTGAGGTTGGGGACCGGCATTCGATCGGCAGCAGCACGCAGACCAGCCAGATCGGGCTGGGGACTCGTGGTGGAAGACACAAAGTCGGGGAGCAGCTCCAGGGGAAGCAGCGGCTCGGGCATCTCTCGCAGATACAGCTTGAAGCAGCCAGCAAGGGTGTTGACGTCGTACCACCGGTCATCGTTCATGTCGGGACGCTCACCGTTGTCAAAGGCCTGCTTGAGAGCATTGACGTTGTTGAGAGAACCGGAGATTCGATACAGACCAACCTCGTCCAGACCCCGAGCCTCAATCTCATTGAGCAGCACCTCACAAATGTAAGGAATGGCAGCCTGCTCTCGCTCGCAAACAACAGCAACTGGCACACCAAACACCCGGCCCATCTGTCGAGTGGACTGGTTCGTCTGAGGAGCACTGTTCTTGGCCCGAGTGAGCGCCTTGATCCAAATCTCGCTGTCGGTCTCCGAGGCAGCCTGGAACGAGTACTCGCCCGAGGCATCCACAATCTTGAACATGGACTTGGACAGCGCATGCACGGGGAAAATGTCAGAGTGGCCCAGAGGAATGGTTCTGAACGGCTTGACCTTGTCCACGGAGAAGGTGGGGAGATCCAGAGGATTGATTCCAGACGCCTCGTGAGGCTGGGGAGGAGTCCAGGATGAGCCCAGAGCCATGGAAATGGGTCGCACGGCCTTGAGGAAGCCTCCCAGACGCGACTTGCCCCGCTTCTCAGAGTTGGAAGACGACGTGGGCGCCCGAACGGCTTGCTGGCGCTTTCGGTCCAGAACCTCTCGCTGTCGAACATCTCGCTTGATCTTCTCCAGCTCAGCACCCACGCAGTGGGTAAAGACTCGGCTCTTGGACTTACCGTAAGCCTTGGCCTCACGAGCAGCGTGCTCCTTGGTCACCTTGCGGTCAATGGCAAATGAGGACTTGGACAGGTTGATCAAGAAGCTCATTCGCTTGGTCTGCTCGGGCAGGTTCATGTCCTGCTGCTCGTCGAGTGGCCGAATGTCGCACACGTTGCCCACCAGGTTGTAGGCGTACCGCCGCTTGTCAAAGTTGATGAGCTTGGGGGTCTCCACGCACATGTTGGGCACGTGACACGACGCCTCCAACATTCGCTCAATCAGCCAGCCCACGCAGGGAGTCAGGGGCTTGTTCTGGAGCTGGCCATCGACGTAGGGGATGATGGACTCCAGAGAGTCGGCAGTAGACGAGCCACACTCCTTGGCAGCAGCGAACCACGAGCCGGTGAAGAGCCGGGACTCGGGTCGAGTGGCTGCCGCCGCCAGAGCAACCTCCACAAAGGAGGGGATGGCTGGAGCCACAGAGGGAGACAGGGGAGGGGCTCCCTCCTCAGGATCGACCGTGGTTGACATTTCAAACACCCGAGCAGCCTTCATTCGTCGACGACAAATGCCAATGCCCTTGAGCAGGGTCTCCATTCGAGCCACTCGAATCTCAGGCCGGATGGACAGGTCCGTCAGCTGGGCAGTCAGGTAGCTGACAAAGTTGTGGTGAAGTCGCAGCAGCTCCTGCACGGCAAAGGGGAGGTTCAGAAGCACTCGGTCCTCGGGCTTGTCACGGAACAGCGTCTCGAAATAGGTGTAGACGCTCTGCACAATCACCTCATCCTCGGTAGCCATGGAGGGCGTTCGGAACGAAAAGAATCCTAGCAGCTCGGCACCCTGAAACTCCAGAGCCTCGTACAGCGACATCCAGTCCTTGAGAGGCACCAGCGCAAAAATGTGAGCAGCCATGAGATCCACCTCGGAGATCCAAGACTCCACATCGCTGATGCCACAGTTGATAGGCATCTGAATGTACTTGGACGAGGGTCCGAAGTAAGGGATCTTGGGGGGCGCAGACACGGGCCGGTAGCTCTTCTTGATGAACAGCTTTCGCAGCTTCTTGTGCAGGCTCTCCAGAGACTCTCGGTAGAGCACAATGTCTTCGCTGTTGGACATGACACTGCCCCATCGCGAAATCTCCACCTCCAGAGTGGCCAAAAAGTCCAGAAAGAGCTCTCGGACAGCGTACTCGTTGACAAAGTCGATGAAGTACTGTGACACCCACAGGAAGCAGGCCTCCAGAATACCAATCTGGATCTGGGCCATGAGTCTGTACTCGGGCTGCTTCTCGGGAATGTGAGTGGAGTCCCAGTCGGGGAACTTCTGGTCGAACGTTCTGGGCATGGCAAGAGACGTGGAACCAGACTGGGCACCCACAAACCGTCTTCGGAACGCGTCCAGCAGCTGGGTGGGCGAGCAGAAGGATCGGAACGTGGCGAAAAACGTCAGCGTGTACAGATCCATGTCCATCTTGACTCGGGGAGCAAAATGGCCCACTCCGAGGATCAGAATGTCAATGAGCCGGTCCAGGGAAGCGGCCTTGACAACCACAGTGGGGTCGGAGCCCTCAGGCACCTGAGAAGCCACCTTGAGAAGCACTTCATCGCCCTGAATCATGCTCGATCCCACGTTCATAATGTCCCGCAGTGAACCGATCAGAGGATGTTGTGTGCTGAACTGGCTCACGTACCGCCGTGCAAACTGGTCAACCTCAGTGCCTGAAGTGCCAGAGGGCAGTGACCGAAGAGGTGACGAAATGCCGGTGCCACTTCTCTTGGTGGGGGAACCAAAGCCGGCCAGTGTGAGCAGATCGGTCTTGGAAAAGAGTCGATACGACGGCGTCACGTCGGTGAACACGGTTGGCACAAAGCTGCCCGTCAGCAGAGGGAGCTGCTGGTTGTAAAAGTGGGGCAGGTACCTGCCGCTGAACGACGGCTCGCACTGCAGCGACATTTTGAGCAGCGCCTCGGTGGGCTCCTTGTTGGACACGTGGAAGGGAATGTTGCCCTGCGAGTGGCGGTTCAGCAGGTAGTACAGCATTCGCTGGAGCGCCGAGACGGGCTCAGCAGCCGAGTCAAACGTGTCAATTTGAGGCACCTGGTCCAGGTACGTCTGCCACCGCTCAAATGCAGTTCGGATTCGGTTCAGACGCGATTCACACTGGCGGAACGACGATCCGTCTTCGTATCGGACACACAGATCGCCGAAAAAGGGCACCACCCGCTCCTTGGGGTAGCTCTGGCCAATACCCTGGGGCGCCAGAACGTGGTAGGTGGACTTGCGCGACATGTCGACGACCCGGAGACGCCGCTCCAGGTCAAACACGACGGGAGCCCACTCCTTGGTGACCGAGTCCTTGATTTCCGAGGACACAAAACCCCACGAGTCTCGCAGACGAAGCACCGGCGGCGAGCAGACCACTCCTGCAATGCCCAGCCAGCCCACCATGTCGCCACAGTTCTTGAGGGCGTTACCCAGCGAGATCCAATGCGACAGCAGCTTGCCTCTGTAGGCAGACGAGACTGCACCAGAG
This sequence comes from Yarrowia osloensis, assembly GCA_900519015.1. Lineage (NCBI taxonomy): Eukaryota > Fungi > Ascomycota > Dipodascomycetes > Dipodascales > Yarrowia > Yarrowia osloensis. Next base: position 50,738 of record ULGU01000010.1, read on the forward strand.
CCCGAAAACAGGTGCTCCAGCAGCACGCCTCCGAGGAAGTGGACCGAAAGCGAGTCGAAAATGAGCGGGTTGTGGCGCCAGTAGTTCCATCGGCCGCCAAACAGTAGCGACATGTCCGTGGCGGGCGACCACGCACCCGAAAACTGCAGGTGGAAGTAGTAGACCTGCGATGCGAGAAGATCAATGCTAGTGTCGAGGAAGAGGTCCGGTGGAAGCGTCGGTGGGTTGGACGACGAGCCAAAATGTGAAGAGTGCGACGACGACGACGACGATGACTGCATGGCGCCGAGCTGGTTTTGTTGCTCAGTGGTAACCAAGAACGATTGCAGGCGCTCGTTGACGGACTCTGGCAGTTTTGGCTGAACCGACCACAGAGTGCCCTCCCGGCTGGGGGTCAGCAGATCGCCCATGTGGCGCTGTTTTTTGAAGACGCTGACCTTGAGATCAGTGCTGACCTGGTCCGACAGTGCGCCAATGCCGTCGATGAGCTTGAGCAGCGCCGAGCAGATGGACGTCTCCAGCAACATGCCTGAGAAGTCGTCCTGGACCTTGCGCACGGCCATGGCGGCTCGGGCGACGGCTCGTTCCTGGTAGCGTGCCAGGCTCGAGCGGCTGTCTCGCACGGGGCCGATGATGTACTCACACATCTTGTCCAGCGCGTACACCACGTCTGTGAACAGAGGTAGCACGTAGACTATCGATTCCGCGAGCAGATCGTCGTCTCCGAACAGCAGCTGGTGACACACGGCCTCCACGGTGCCTCCCATGATGCGAGTGCCGCTGGAGTCGAGTTCCAGGGACGGATGGGGCTCAGCCGATGCGTGAGACAGCATGCCATCGGACACTGGAGCGGCGTTGAACGGTGCTGAAATGGCCGTGTGTGTGGACGACGGTTGTGTTCGGGGGGCGTCGGGGTCGAGGAATCGGTTGGACAGATCGGACGGCGGCTTGTAGACCAGCAGCTGGCCGTTTTTTACCACTCCTCGGGACAAGCGCCATTGTGCGCCTGGCGTCAGCGAGTTGTTGAGCCAACCTTCGTGTTCCACTGTGTTAGCCGGAGCATTCTTTTTCGTCCCGTTGTCTGGGGCCGTGTGAGGAGGATACATACTGTCGTGTCTGGAGTTAGCAGGTTGTTTCTGAATTGTGTGGTTTTGCGAGCTGTGGTGTTTGTGCTGTGCTGTGGAGTGTGGGTGTGTGTGTGTGTGTCCGGTGTGGACTTTTTTTCGTGTGTGTGGTTTTGTGTATGGTGTCGTGTCGTGCGGTTTCGCGAGACTCATGTGTCGTCTTTCTTGGGACTGCAGATTGTGAGACGGCTGGCGAAAGCTTAACGCGTTTTCTCGTAAAAAGACCGTGCATCGTAAACCAGGGGTAAAAGGAGAACACCACACACCACTGCACCTCCGATGCTAGGGTCTCTAATAGACCGCTTCCTCCTCTCATACTCACTTGGTTGTAATCACTCCGGTGAAGGGGTTTCGCTCCACGGGTTTTTGGTTGCTCCTCAGGCTGATATCCGATTTAGCGGATTTCACACTTGCAACCGCGGCTTTTGAGTTCACCATTGACGGGTCTATTGGGTTAGGATCTTCAAGGGGTCAACGAGGGCTGCTTGGGTGGCCTCGGCAGCGGTCCTCGATATTATACGCGACGGTCGAGCAGACGAACGGGGGATCTCCAGGCGGCCATTGCAGGGGCAGGTGTCAGAAAAAACGGTGTCTTTGCTTTTTTGACGCCCACACGTCACCAGAGCTAAGCGCCAAGACTCTTGTTCGGGAGTTCCAAATCAGAGTCCAAATCGAAGCCCAAATCGCTTGCCCCTTAAACTCAAATAGCGTAGTAGCGTAGAGTCTTCTCCATCGAAGCGTCTGTATCGTCAGGGGTGTACGAGCACTCGACTTTTCGAAGCCTGCTCGTATTCGTTCTTGTAGCAACGTTGCTCATACTCACGGTCACGGGAAAATGCGGTGGAAGCTGTCAGAGACGTGTCTGACGTGGATATGGAAGGCAGAGGACTGGGTTAGTTTGAAGGGGGGGCCGCTAAAAAAGGGGACTACAGCACCAAAGGCTCGTGAGGGTACACTGTGCAATGTACGCCATCGGTAGCTCGGAGCCAGAAACACAAAATGACGCGCTTTGATCCGATCTAAATATTCGAGTGAATATTTGTGGACCAGAATATTCCCCGTGATCGGGATCCCGCGGAAATTAGGTCTGAAACCGGCTCCAATCGGTTGGGCTGTGCATCTGGCTCTCCAGAGATTGACATGGGGGTGTACGTCATTGTGCCGGGCTGCGTCGTGTGTGCAAAAAGGTGCTTGCTGTGTGTTCTTGTGCTTACCTGTTTAGAGGTTCGACATAGTAGTCGGCTGTGTTAGCTTGTCACTAGCGTGGGTCTGGGGTCGCGATGCGATTTGGCGCGGAAACTCACTCGAATTGGACATGGATTCGTCCGACGGAAGCCGTTGGTGGACGCTAGGCGGCCGCAGCTGGGGCGACCGCGATCTGTGCACGCTGCTGCCGGCGCTCTTGAGCTCGCGAATGTCTCGCAACACCTCCTGATCTCCCAGGCGAATGTCTTCTCGAATCGACTTGTTTTCGGCTTGCGAAAAGCTGCTGCGCGTGGCCGGGTTGTCGGTGCTGCCATCGTCGTTCAGCTGGCGGTGCAGCATCTGCTGGTAGTAGTAGTTCTTCTTGTAGTCTGCGCGCGGGACTACTGTGGCCGGATCACGGGAGCTGTGCTGTGAGGGGGCTGACGAGGAGGCCGGCGGTTTGGCTGGCGACTTGGGTGGTGCTGCGGGCGGCTTCGGGACCGCCGACGACGACGATTTCTTTCCCCATCCCATGGCGTGTCGATTGCTGGGCTTATCTAACCTCTCAGGGGGATATTCAGGGTCTGTAAGGTGGCTGTCTAAAAGTGAAATTGTCTCATGCACCCTTTTCCGTTTTCCCTTATAGCCCGTACAGATACGCTTCTTATGGTGTGGTTTTGGGACCCGCTCGGTAGGGAGGGGGTGCGCCAACTACCACGAATAAAAACCCACTTTTGCGCCGTTGGGCGCGGTTAACTGGCGCAAAGTGTCCGTCTCTCTCTCGGGAACAATATATGCGCTCCCTGTTGCCCGCATGATATAATTCAACGGCTTCTTGGCTTATATTACTTGTAGTTACTACCCCCTTGTCCGAAGCTCGGTGCTGCTCCCTCGAATGTCTCAATTTAGCAGTGCATATCCGCACCGCAAATATCTTTTCTCTCCGACAAGCGTGGGGTATGTGTGGTGCCCGACCTATCTGGCGTGCCCTCCGGTGGAAGGAGAGTCTTCTGATAATTCACCACAAGCTGTAACCTCGGCTAGGTATAGAGCTATTGCTATTTATCAGGTACATCGCCAAGCCTATGGGTAATTGCTTTTTTCCGACGCGATGCTTTGGGTGTTTAATGATGTCTCATAGTGTTGAACATACTTTCAGCAAACTCCCAACAAGGGTCAGAGTGACTTTGAGATGAATGCCAACTAAAATGGCATTCCAGTTGAATAAACGATCTTCGTTTCAACTAAACAGTCTTGTAGCAACTACTACGATACCTGGACACACTCATACTAATCATCATACTAACTATATACATTGCGACTACTGTCGTCGCTTGAGAACAACACCCTGGGCTCGCTTAGCAGCAAGCTTGGCGAGCTCAGCGTTCTTGTCATCGTCCTTCTTCTGCAGGGCAGCCTCTCGCTTTCTCTTGTCAAGAGCGTTTCGAATGGTATCTCGAACCGATTCGGTCTTGCCGGTAGCAGATCCAGGAGCAGCCACGGGCATGGGCACCACCGGGTGAATGCCCAGCTTCTTTCGGATGGCGGTGTTTCGCAGAACAACGCCCTGGATCAGCATGAGAACTCCGTTCACGAAAAAATGCAGCAACACAGCGGCGGGGAACTTCATCAGGAAGGGCACGGAAATCCAAGGAGCCCACTGCAGCAATCTGACCATGCCAGGGGACATGTTAGTCATGCCAGTCTCAGATCCAAGTCGGATGGAGGCCATGTACATGGCAGCGGTAATGACCTGCAGACCGAGGTAAGGGTCAGCAGCAGCCAGGTTCTGGAACCAAAACAGGCCCTCGGTGGTCAAGCCCTGAACTCCGGGGATCTCGCACAGTCGTCGGAGTCCGAAGAAAATACCGAGGGACACGGGGAACATGGCCATGGGGTAGAACATCTTGAGCTGGGAAATACCGTGCTTCTTAAGAATCTTCTTTTTCTCAAGGGCAACCATCTGCATGCCGGACATGTCGGAAACGTTCTTCATCTTCTCGTCAACGATATTGAGCTCGGGCTTGATCGCAGACATCTTGCCCTGCTCGTTGGCAGCCTGGACGAACAGAGGGAAGATAGCAGCTCGCACAAGAAGGGTGCTTGCGGCAATGGCAGCCCACCAAGGCAGACCGGTGTACACGTGCACATGCTCCAGCAGGTTGAGGTAGATATCCGATGGCCACAGCGAGAACAGAGAGTCGGTGATGCCCAGCGACTGGAAGTAGCCAACGGTGTCGGGGGCGTGGGTAGACACCTGTTCGGGGAACTGCTGGATGTGGGTCTGGATAGGAGCGACCGTGTCCAGCACTCTCTCGGTGAGGTTGGAAGCAGCATCGGCGGTCTTCTCAATGTCGTGCTCGACGGTCTCCAGGACCTTCTCGGCCTTCTGGGGAATTGTCGAGTTGAAACGACGCTGGAAGGGCTGGTTGTGAATAGCCGGAAATAGGCTAGGTCGTAGCGACTGGGTTAGTTGGCTGATAACTTGGTCATTGCAAAGACAAAGGTGGCGAGAGCAAGGAGTCGATGAGCCAGGTTAAATGACCTGTCATGCTGACCTTCAATGTCGTTCGATTCCGCATATTTTCTCGGGCATTTCAAACAAGTGCCCTCTCTCCTGGGGTTGCCTCTTTCGTGAGAGCCATTCCTAGCCTTCAATACTCACCCTTCCAAGAGCCAGTCTTCGAATCATTGTTGTTGGACGAGGTTCGGAGAAGTGAAATTTTGAGACAACTTTATTTGATCCGAGGTGTTTGGGACATGAGATGGGAGAGCGATGGGATAGGGAGATGAGAAAGTGAGTTGCTACCAGACAGGATGTATACTAAAATTGATGGTGGATACGTGAAATCAAAGTGTTCGATTTCAGCACAAGCCAAACTCTGGGAAGGTTCATTTTTACCGGCCCAGATATTATCGTCTCAATCCCATCGCGTGATAAAGTTGGATTACTAATCGTGTCTTAGTGAATTCGGCGATGCAGAGTCGCAGGTTGTGTGGGCATATTTGCAGTATTTACAATGTGGTTGTGTCATAGTGGGGACCTTGTTTGGCCAGTTACAGCAGGGCGTATACAGGTTCGAGCATCTACGTTCTCATTAAATCTCAATAAACATCGTTAATTACATTGCACAATCACTTCCCTTTGGAAGTCTCGTTTGCAGTTCCTTCATTCTGTGGCCAGTTAGTCGTTTTGTACTCCGTTAAAACTGGTTCTCGGTGGAGTCACCACCAGTGGAAGAGGTGCCGGAAGAACCGGACTGGACGGTGGAGATGATAGAGTCCAGGTAGTTGGCGCCAGACCACTTCTGGTGGGTCAGCACGTCGCAGCCAAGCTCCTTCTCCTTTCGCTGGACAAGGTCGACGTATGCCTTCATACCCTCGGTCTTGAATCGAGTGGACAGCTCGTGAGTGGCGACGGCGTTAGAGTGCAGGCCGGCCAGAGAGATGAGCTGCATGACGAAGCCAGACTTGGCCAGGTCCCACACGAAAGACTTGAGCTGCTCGTCGGAGTAGCCGTGAGCAGACCAGTTGAAAGAGGGAGACAGGTTGTAAACAAGCCACTTGCCGGGGAACTTCTCTCGGATTCGCTTGGCAAAGGCCTGGGCCTGGGCAAGATCGGGGGTCTTGGTCTCGAGCCAGATGAGATCGGCGTAAGGAGCGAAGGCAAGGGCTCGCTTGACGGCGGGCTCGATGCCGCACTGGACGTGGTAGTGGCCCTCTCGGGTCTTGGGGGCGTCCCAGTCGAAGAAGATGTGCTTGCCGGCAAGCTCGTCGGCAATCTGTCGGGCCTCAAAGTTGGACTTGCCCTTGGACTTGGTGAGGTACTCCTCGATCTTGTCGGACTTGCCAGCCTCGGTGAGGGCTCGCTGCACGGCCTCATCGTAGGTCATCATCTCGGCCTCCTTGGTCCACTCGAGCTCGAGCTTGTTGACCATGTCGGCGGTGGCGCCGTTGGCCTCGGCGGTGAGCAGAACCTCGGCCAGGGGCTTGATGGGCTTGATGACTCCGAGAATGTACTCGTGGTCGGAGGGGTCAGCGGCGGAAGACAGCAGCTTGGCCGACTCGGAGTCGGTTCGGGCAATCACCAGGTTGGAGCAGCCCATGATATCCCACTGCATTCGAGTGGCATTGAGTCGGGAAATGTGAGAGCCAGTGGGCACAATGACCTTGCCAGCAAGGTGACCGCACTTCTTACCGCCGTGCAGCTGATCCTCGAGATGGATGGCAGCAGCACCTCGCTCGGCAAACAGCTTGGCCAGCTTCATGACGGCAGACAGACCGCCGTGGCCGGTGTCGGCGTCGGCAATGATGGGTCGCAGGTAGTCAATTCGGCCCTTGCCCTCCTGGTCTCGCTTGGCTCGCTCGGCGTGAGACAGAGACATCCACTCGTGCCACGCCTTCTTGTCGTGAAGACCCTGGGCTCGGAAGATTCGATCCACCTGGTTGGGGACGGTGTCGTAAGGGTAGTCTCCAAAGTCAGGAGAAACCTCGTTGGTGGTGGTCAGCAGAGACGAACAGGCCCAGCCGGAAATGTAAACCACCTCCTGGTGGGCTGCGCTCTGGGTCATCTGGACGGGGTCGACAGAGCCGGTTGTGTGGACGGGGAGACCCTGCTTGCCTCGCTCGGTGAAGATGTTGAAGAGCTTCTCGGCCTGGACGGAAGAGGCGTAGGACTGGGGGAGAGTGCCTCGGTGGATGGCCACCTTCTCGGCGGTGTAGGGTCGCTTGATGCCCTCGTATCGAGGAGACGCCCACCACTTCTCAATGCCCTCGACCTGGCTCTTGAAGAAAGACTCTTCCTGCTGAAGCGTGGGGTAGGGGAACTGCGACAGGGTGTTGATGTTTCGAGACATGGCTCGTGCGCTGTTGACGCTGTGGACGAATCGAGTTCGAAGCATTTTTGTACTTGTTTTTAGTGACCGAATCAGCAACCGCTCGTGTTAAATAGGGCTTGGAGCCAAACTCGGGCTTAGAGTTTTCCGACTCGGCTTTCTCCAGACACTGTCCCCTTTGTCGAGTCGGACGAGCTCTGATGCACGGAAAATTGTGTTTGTCCGCACAATTGAGTCACGGGGCTCTTAGTCACGGGTGATTCATCCGAGAAATATCTCCGGCTCGGCTGGTTGGCGAGTAATGGAGTCCGCCAGACTGATCACCTTGACGGCCTACATGAGATCCCCACTCAAAGTTAAAGCCTGCCAAAATCACATGGTAAAAGTGTGAACGGTTGTTGGTGGAGGTGGAGCGTCGCTACTGGGAGAAAAATGGTGGCACGTGACCGTTGTGGGTGCTTAGTAATCATCACCAACCTCAATTGAATGGATTTACGCCATTTTCTCGTGATTACGTACACCAGCTAGCCGCCTGTGCCTTGTCCGTAGCGCGATCCGGACATCCGTCCTGCAGTTTGCTCCAGAAAGTTTCTAAAGTTAATGTGGGGGAAAAGGCCAGCGAGTCGGAGTAGAGCCGGACAGCGTGCATGGATGTACATAATTATCCGGTCACGTGACGGGAAAATGGGCTGGTCTTTGTCTTGTATTTGTGACTGTGCCCATTTGTGATCAGGTTTATGCGCTGACCCCTTGTTGTTCGTATCACTCATCGGCGTTGGGCTTACAACGGCGTGACTGAAATTTTAGGGTGGGTGGAACTGGCCTCGAAACTCAGTGGGGGGTTACATGAGTGGAGAGAAGTGGGGATAGGTCGATGGAAAACGGTGAAAAATGTGAAAGAACCGTGTGAAAACTATTGGTGCTGTGGTGCGAGTGTAATTGTGATTTTTCCTGCTCTTGGCGGTGGGCTGGCTGTGCGTTATATGGCTCCTTCTATCCCTCATTGTTATGGGTCCGCCTGGAAGTTTAGATCTGCAAAATCAGCAGTTGAGGGAGATTCTTGTTATGAACGAATTCGTCAGATATCGACTTTTTGCGCTGGAAGACACTCGTTCAAGTCAGTCCGTTCAATGTGCAAATTTTGGATTGTCTGAACTCGTCATAACCTGATGTCCGTATCTGACACGTACACGAGCAAATGCATGCGGACGCGTTTTTCTCTGTGCATGTTTTGAGTTCGGCGTGTCCGTGGTAGGGAGAGGTTAAGAGTGTAATGCAGAGGAGTGCGGGGGTTTGAGCCTCGCTGTGGCGTTTAGTCAGTTTGCTCGTCGTGTGTGACTGTTGTAGAGCCGGTTTTCGTCGATTCTTGACACTGGAATGTTGCATCTGTATGAGGTGCCGATTTGACGTGTATATCCTATACCCACAGCTGGCTAAAGTAGATATGCAGAGCCGTTATGCAGAACACAAGTCAAGAGCCGAACTTGCTGGGCCTGTCGAGGCACTGCTACCACTCTGCTACACACCGACCTATTCCTTTGCCTCTTCGGAGCCATCCCGCTTTCTCACTTTGCACCACTTCACACAGTCTCCACCACCTGCAGATTTCACGCATCAGACCCAAAACTTGTTTACTTTAGCAGCTCACGAGTGTCGCGTCCAACCCTAAACCTACACACTCTGAGGTCGCGATAAGTACGCCACTGACACCCTCACAATCAAGGCAAATGGTGGTGGTGCAAGGTACACTGCGATTCAAAAACAACCTCAACCTACACAAGGAGTGGCTATTGAAGAACGAGGGCAACGTGCCCAAACCACTTTCCGACCGACCCCTCAAACGCATTTCTCTCAACCGCCCAAAGTCTCCGATCGCCAAACGAACACTGCCCGCCGGTGGCGTGGAGCACGGAGCTGAGAACAACGTTGCAAGGAGCGCGACAAACAAGCCCAACACAAACACGATCTCTGTGGGTCCAAGGGTAACCACACAGCCCACACGGATACAGGCACAGACACAACCACAGCCGACACGGACAACAGCATCAAACGCGAACACGATGAGACCAACGATAGGAGAGCCACAAAAGGCAGGTAGATCCGCGACTTTGTTGTCATCGGCAGGATCCGCAACGTCGTCAGAGACCCACGCGACGGCACAAAGACCCAACATTGCAGCACCAGTGGCAACCAGGGTCCCCAGTCAACCAAGAATCTTGCCCGACGACCTTTCGGACTTTGATCTCTCATCCGACGACCTTCCTACACCTATTGCGAGGAAGGCCGCACGCGCAGCAACCGCCACAACCATCCCATGTACCCTGCCATCGGGTCTGTCGACACCCAAGACCAAACGACCACCTCAAGCTACCCCTACAAACGCGGAACTTATGGAGCTTCTGGAACTCTACAGAAAACTGCGACATCAACCAAAAGACGCCCTGCTATTGGCGCAGATCGACGAGCTGGAGGCTGGTTTGAATCCCGACACATCTGCCTTTGGAAAGGAAACATTCACGGAGGTACTGGACACGCCAGCACGCCCGGCCAGCAGAAACGACTCTCCACAGGTCGTGTCTGACTCGGAACCCGAAGACGAGCTGCTGGAGCTGCCTGAGAAGCCAAAGGGCAAGGAAAAGGCGGTGGAGCCGCCACACAGAAAGAGTCTGTCGGACTTTGACGTGGACGACCTGGATCTGGACCTCGAACTCGAGCTGGAAATGGCCAAGAAGGACTCTGACGACGAGTGCGACGATAGCATGTCGTTCAGTGATGCTCAGGAGGACTTCCAGAAGCCCCTGGCTCCTCCCAGTGCCACACCAAGAAAGCCCTTGGTGGAAGAATCCGAGCCCATTGAGATCGACAGTGACGATTTCGAGTCGGATTTCTCGGTGATGCAGGTCCCGGATCCTAATGGAACTGAGAGGGATCCCGACTCCTCTGCTCTAAACCCTTTTGGACCTGGAAGAACGCTGTTTCCATCATCTTCGCCCACCAGATTCAGCATGGCCGACGACGACATGGACTTTGACGAGGCTCTGATCAACGTCGGTAACCGACGCGAAGTCGGGGCGTCTACACAGGGTATTCTCGACATTGGAGTTGGCGACGATCTGGACATTTCTGACGGTTCCGAGGAGTGTGTCGCGATTGAGGAGGACGAGTATCCGTGGACACAGGAGGTGTACAAGGTGTTGCGCGAGCGGTTCAAGCTCAACGAGTTCCGTGCTAACCAACTTCATGCCATTAACGCCACTTTGAACGGAGACGATGTCCTTGTTCTGATGCCTACGGGTGGAGGTAAGTCTCTCTGCTACCAATTGCCAGCTCTGGTGAACGGTGGCAAAACCAGGGGTCTTTCAGTGGTCATTTCACCTCTCATTTCACTCATGAAGGACCAGACGGAATCTCTCCTGTCCAAGAACATTTCTTGCGCCATGTTCAACTCGTCTCAATCTGCCCAGGAACGTAAGCAGTCGCTGTCAGCCCTTTCGAGTGGTGACATTGCACTTCTCTACGTGTCTCCTGAAATGTTTCAGCAAAGCAATGTCATGCAGAACACTCTTCACAAACTGCATGAGCAGAATCGGCTTGCTCGAATCGTCATTGATGAGGCCCATTGTGTTTCTTCCTGGGGACACGATTTCCGACCTGACTACAAGGCTTTGGTCAACGTCAAATCCAGTCTTCCTGGTGTTCCCATCATGGCTCTGACTGCCACTGCCAACGAAAAGGTGCGTATGGACATTCAGGGTTGTCTTCGCCCCAATAGACGATTCTTCAAGCAGTCGTTCAACCGACCCAATCTCTACTACGAGGTTCGGTTGAAGGAGAAGAACTTCCAGGTGGAGATTGAGGGAATGCTGCGAGGTCGCTTCAGCGGACAAACGGGTATTATTTATTGCCACTCCAAGCAGCTCTGCGAGACCACAGCCGACAATCTACAGGCTGCAGGTATTAAGGCTGATTTCTACCATGCGGGTATGGAGACAGAGCAGCGAACACATGTGCAGAGCATGTGGCAGTCCGGCAGTATCCAGGTCGTCTGCGCTACCATTGCGTTCGGAATGGGCATCGACAAGGCTGACGTGCGGTACGTCATTCATTGCACCGTGCCTAGAAACATGGAGGGGTACTACCAGGAGACTGGCCGAGCTGGTCGAGACGGCCTCCCTTCCACTTGCATTGTGTACTTCAACCAGAAGGATGCTCGGCAGATGCTGTTCAACATTGCCAAGGACGAGTTTTTAGGCGAGAACGGTAAGGTGGACTGGCAATTGACTCAGCGTCAGCGGACTCACCATCGTGAGCTGATGCAAGGAGTCATCAACTATTGTGAGAACAGAGTTGATTGTCGACGAGTTCAGGTGCTGCGGTACTTCAATGAGACATTCGATCCCAAGCTGTGCCGGAACGCGTGCGACAACTGTCGGCATGGTCATGAGTACACTCAGGAGACACGTGACGTGACCGACGTGTCCAAGAACATCATCAAGCTGGTGTCTGCTGCCACCCAAGAGAACCAAAACATCACTGTTGCCCACTGCAGTGACTTGATTCGAGGCGCAGCAACGAAGAAGATCAAGGATCTGGGCCACAACAAGCTCGCAGGATACGGCACTGGCAAGGTGTACGACAAGTCGACTTTGGAACGAATCATCACCAAGCTGATTCTCACCAAGGCGTTGAGGGCTCACACGGAGAGAAACAGGTCCGGATTTGCATGCACTTACCTCCGGCCAGACTCTTTGTGGAGAGATGTGCTCCAAGGCAAGGAGAATGTCACCATTGTTACCCACGTCCAGCACACTGGCAACAAAAGGACCGCTCCCGGTCTCAATCGGACGAACGGTCGGCCTGAGGGTGAGCCTATGGGGTTCGAGACAGCCCGTTCATTTGCTCGAAGAACCAACTCTCTGGATCTCACTCCTTCTGGCGCGTATGCTCAGCCCGACCCCAAACCCACTTCTCGAAGCCGGGCTGCTCTTCTCAACTCCACGGCTACTTCCAGCATCAAAAACAGAGTGTCCAAGACGAGCACTCCCACTACTGCGAAGAAGCCCGTGGCTCGAACACTCAACGGAGCTGGTCTCCAGAGATCCACCCCTTCCAAAACCCCCTCTCGGGCCAAGGCCACTGCTACCATCAATCTGACGTCCGATTCGAGCACCAGTGGCAAACCAGCAGCTTCCAAGCCTGCCACCAGGTCTGCTACTACTGCCACCAATGCCACGCCGGCTTCGAACAAGTCGACGTCTAGTTTCTTCGACAGGCCTCTGTCCGAAGCTGCGTTGATCCAGAGACACCGTGGAGAGGCTTATAAGCGTCTGGAGGAGGTGCGAGCCGACCTCGGCAACGACATGAATATGACCCGGCCTTCCAGCGTGTGCAGTGAAGATGTGCTGGAGGTGCTGTCGTACGAGCTGCCTGGCACCTATGCGGAGTTTCTGGAGCTCCTACCGGACGGCAAGCTGTTCTACACGAAATTTGCTCCGGTCCTGAGGGCGCTGAAGCAGGAACGGGAGTCGTTAAAGGCTTCCAAGGGGCTTCCCAAGGGAGGAGGAATGTCTCTGAAAGACAAGTTTGCGTTTTCGTCATGATAGTATACTGGACTGTTACGTTATTGTATCGCATTTGCATTGATTTATTGAATATATGAATAATTGGAATAATTAGGTGTGTGTTTGTACAAGAAACGAGATGTGCATTTTTATGTGATTAGTAGATTAGACGGTATCGTCATGATAAACGAAACGGGTCTGCTTGGGGTTTTTCGGGGCATGTCTGACGTATCGTTCGTCATCCGGTGGACGTTCGTCCCTATCGTTGCTTCCCAGCATGGACTGCAGAGAAATGCACACTGACGCTACCGACTGAACCGGCGTCCATTCGTCGCCCAATATGTCTAGACAAATATGGCCATTGCTGTAGATGTGGGGGTGGATGGGAATGGGTCGATCTGGTAGTGGCATGAACTGCACCTGGGGGCTTTCGACGGGGTAATTGGACCCGATAATGAATTGGAGTCGAAAGGTTTTGCCGGTGTACAGCGGGTTGTCGTTATTCACCTCCAGGTCTATCTGCCATGTTTCCAGGTCATTGGCTTCCACCAGTGTGATGTGAGCTGGGTTAGTGGGGGTGGTGGGAGAGGGCTAGGCAGTTCGTGGTGATACTCACAGTTAGGAGGAGCGGTTTTTAGCCGCTCCAGCTCCTTCATAATTCTTCGCTGATATGACATGGTGGCTTTGGTCTATCGAATGCCGTGTGGGGTGTGAGGGGTCTCACAAGTTGAGGTCGTGCCGGTTACAGGTGTATCGTAACTCAGGTCCAACCCAACTCTATCTTGCAGCTACCAAGTGTGTTTGGTGATGCATGTGTAAACTGAGGGGCGGGGTTGTACATAAGACAATGCTGTCAGCTTGTGCTACGGTTCACCAACAAGTAGCTTGCAAACCGTCTTGAGAATTCCGGGCACCTTGAATTATACAGCTATGCCCACAAATCATGACTAACCGTCAAACACACGGCTTGGCGTGAGACTACCGCCGCTAATTCCGGTCACGTGCCCAATGACGTGGTGACAGGCTCCTAAAAGAGCCCCTTTAGCAAGCCAGCCACTCAGTGTCTCATCCATATAACCATAGTCTCCCCCCGCAGCTTTAAAATTATTCTGGTCCCCGTATCACTCTTATTCCCCTCGCAAACTACCTTTGTCAATTTCATCTCCATGTACAGCTCTGGCAGCTAACAGCGTTCAGTCGTGCGCTACCCCATAAAGTTCACGACCAACACATGCACCGGGTATCCACCACCTTCACCCCAATATTGCATCCATCATCACACACCAACAGGGCCCGGAAATGCGTCCGTCTCTAGGAAAGCGGTCGTCATTCTCGCATTTTTCAACCGCCCAGCAGCAACCGATATCGCCCCAGCAGCAGCGATACCCGCCTGGGTGGAATCCGTACGATGAAGAAGCTACAGCAGGGTCGTCGGGGGGAGCTCATACGGCGGCCAAGGCCAGCAGATACAGCGCATCAGCCGTTCCCGGAGAATCATACATGTGGGACCAGACTGCCCAGGCCAACTCATACGCTCCCTCGTCGGGCATGAAGTACGCGCCTAGCGACTACCAGCTGCCGCGAAGATCTGCATATTTCGAGTCCACCATGCCGCTGTACTCGGTCAGCTGGAGTACTCCAGCAGCCGATGGCGTGTCGTGCCTCGCGGTGGGCACGTGCAATGACGAAGCCAAGAACAAAATCCAGGTGGTCCACACAGAAGGCAACTCGTTCAACCTGGCGGCAGAAGCATCGGTGCCGTATCCGTGCACGAAGCTGGCGTGGGACTCGAGGCTCGACGCCCAGGGCAAGCGCCAGTTTGCCACGTCGGGCGACTGTCTGCGCATCTGGTCATACGATTCGTCCAAGGGGTTCTTGCAGCAGCGATGTTCGCTGTCCAACTCCAAGTCCGGGTCCATTTCACCCATCACGTCGTTCGACTGGAACAAAGTCGCGCCGCATCTCATCATAACATCGTCCATAGACACGACATGCACGCTGTGGGACCTCAACACGTCGTCCGCACGCACACAGCTCATTGCCCACGACCAGGAGGTCTACGACGTGCAGTTCACAGCGGGATCCACAGATGTGTTTGCATCGGTCGGAGCCGACGGATCGGTCCGGGTCTTCGATCTCCGAGCCCTCGACCACTCTACAATCATATACGACCCGCCCAAGCCACCGCCGCTGGTGCGAATTGCCGGCTGTCCCTACGATGGCAACATTCTGGCGACGTTTGCAGGAAATTCGAGCAAGGTGCTCATTCTGGATATTCGCCAACCCGGCATGCCCATTGATGTGCTGCAACAGCACCAGGCGCCCGTGAACGCCATCCAGTGGTGTCCCCAGAGTGTGGTGATGGGGGGACAGCGAAAGAGACTATTGGCATCTTCGTCGGACGACTCGCAGATCATCCTGTGGAACACCGCCGTACCAGGCGACTACCATCTGGACTCGGCCTTCACGGACTCGGCCGAGGTTAATAACATTTGCTGGAGTGCATCGGGAGATTGGATTGCAAGTGTTACTAACAAGGGAGTCCAGGGAGTGCGTCTGAATTGAGACTGAACGGGTTACGCGAGACGGTATATATTACTGGGGTAGAGGTAGACGAGCTTGAAGGTAGCTCTCAGAGACTAATGTGGTAGTTTTCTGTAAATAGAGTGCATTTCTACAAGACTAACGGTTGGACGGGGTGTGCGGTGAATCGTAGTAAAAATAGACCCCAGGGCAATGCTCAGCCGCTTGCTGCCTACATACTGTGATAGAAGTAGGCAGTGCTACAGAAAGTTGGTGCAAGGGACAATGACACAGATTGGAAGCAAGAGGGACCTATCGAATAATAATTTAAACGTGCCTGGTTTCGGTATGGAATTTCTGGCCCTGGACAACTCTCAAACGTAAGTTGTCTCCACTTTTCGATGAGAGTGTTGGGTCACTATTGCTGAGAAAGTTGTCGGGGGAATAATGTTCAAATTACGCATAAATGATAAGTGACTTCGGCCAATCAATATTGTCAGTTCTGCGGGTCACCAAAGCCGTTTCCTCTCTCAGCACCGCCCTCCACGCAAACCCACCATGCAACGTCATCTCGCGTATCATAGCACGCCTCCCAAGAGTTAAACTCTGTATCGTGCAGCGCCACCGCAACCGATAGCGACCTCTTCAACCATTCATGAAGCGTGCTAATTCGGTTGATTTCTCGCCTTCGACTTCCCACGACAGTTTTGTGATTGTTGAACACATGAGTAGCTCAAAGTGCCAGTTGCTCTTTAGCAAAAGCAAGGTGAGTACGACAAACGAGGGTGGCGCCACAGCCGTTTGATGTTCTTGAGCTACACAAACAGAAGGAATGTGATGACTGTGATTCAAGGGCATTTTATTGGTCCCGAAATGACGTGTCAACAAACCGAATACTACACCGACAACAACAACAAACACCCCATGGCCTGTATCTGTGCCCCTCACACCACCCACCAATACTAACCACCAGGTCTATGTTCACCCTACGCCTTCCTCAAAGGACAACATTCCCGGGTTCCTAGCGCTCGCTAAACCCAGAGGAGCTTCCTCCGACAAAGATATTCTGGTTGCCTGGATCCCTGAGTCCAAGCTGCAAGAGTCGGCAGCCGACTTTGAGTCCTATGTCAAGGTCGATATTAAAGAGAGTGGCACGCCGGCCTCGTCATCTATCAGCCTGGCCGAGACGCTAGTGTCGCCTCCTCCTGCATCTTCCTTTTCAAGCTACGCTTTTTCTATCCCCATTAGCGACATCTTTTCTCTACAGGTCAAGCAGCCCTCTCTCGGCTGGTGGTGGGGTTCTATCACCATCCACACACGCTCAAAGGAAGACCAGCTTCCGCCGCTCTACTTCCATGACGCAGAGAGTCAGTCTACAATCATGGAGCAGAAGAGACGCAACAAAAAGTTCGAAACCTTTGACAGCGAGTCAGGTTCGTCCATGTTCTGGGGTGGCGACCACTTCATCCAGGTGCTCTCCAAGTACGCCAACCTTGAGCGAGCAGAAAGCGACCATTCGTTCATGCTTGTCAACCCACGTGAGGGTGACGCTGAACGGTTCGGCACCAATCTCACTGGAGGATCCTCGGAGCCCTCTAAACCAGTTGCTGGCATTCCTGGCCGAGGATCTGGAGGTGACCCCGTTGACCGAGGTGCCCAGGTCCAGAAGGCCTTTTCAGATATCCGATGGGGTCTTCTCAGCAATCTTGCCAAGGTGACACAGCTGACTAGAAAGGTGTCTCAGGGTGTCTGGGACTCTTCACCACAGCCCGTCAGACAGCTGCTCATGAAGCCCGAGGTCAAAAAGATTGGAGATGACTTCGACTCTGCTCGAATCTATCTGGCCAAGTGGGCTCTCAGTGTGGCGGAGGAGAGTCAGAAGGCCAAGCTCAAGGTTCTATTTGACGACGAGCTCCGGGAGCTGGTGTCAGATGAGGGGTTCGAGCTTATTGACGCGGAAAACAACCCCCAGAGAAGAAACGAAGTGTCGCTGGCCGAATGGAATGCCTTCTTTGATTACAATGGCAAGCTGATCGTCACTGTCAATGAGGTCAAGGAGCGCATCTTCCACGGCGGATTAGCTCCCGCTGTCAGACCTGAGGGCTGGCTGTTCCTGCTCGGCGTCTATCCTTGGGACTCGACAGCTGCACAGCGCAAGGAACTGGTGTCAAAGCTTAGAGTCGACTACAACCGACTCAAGAAGGAGTGGTGGGTGCAGGAGGACAAGGAGCGGGACGACTTTTGGCGAGACCAGCTCTCCCGAATCGAAAAGGATGTGCACCGTACCGATCGAAACATCACATTTTTTGCCGAGTGTGATGCCAAAAAGGACGGGGATGATGATAATTACGATAAGGACGAGTTTGGGTTTTCCTCCCAGATTAACTCTAACATTCATTTGATCCAGCTCCGTGACATGTTGATTACCTACAACCAGCATAACAAGAATCTGGGTTATGTCCAGGGAATGTCAGACCTCCTGTCGCCGCTGTATGTCGTGCTACAGGATGACACACTGGCGTTTTGGGCGTTTTCGGCCTTCATGGAGCGCATGGAGCGAAACTACCTGCGGGATCAGAGTGGCATGAGAAACCAGCTTCTTTGTCTGGACCACTTGGTCCAATTTATGCTCCCCTCACTGTACAAGCACCTGGAGAAGACCGAGTCAACCAACCTGTTTTTCTTTTTCAGAATGCTGCTAGTGTGGTTCAAGCGAGAGCTGCTGTGGGATGACGTGTTGCGTCTGTGGGAGGTGTTGTGGACAGATTACCTGTCATCTCAATTCGTCCTATTCGTGTGTCTCGCCATTCTCGATAAGCACAAGGACGTCATGATTGAGCATCTTGCCGGGTTTGATGAGATTCTGAAGTACATGAACGAGCTGTCTATGACCATTGACTTGGACGAGCTCCTTGTTCGTGCTGAGCTCTTGTTCTACCGTTTCAGACGCACTGTTGAGCTTATTGACCGCAAGAATGAGGACCGGCGCAACGCAGCGGACGGCTCCGAGCCTGTTGCCATTACAGAGGACCTGCGGGAATTGTTATCTCGCAAGGTCATTGTTGTGCGTGAGGGTGAGCGTCCCGAGGGCGTTATGGGTGGGTAGGCTAATGCAGCGTGCATGCATGAAGACACTAAACAAGCCACTATACAGCCAAAGTATGTAGCATTGCACATGATTTATTGACAGGGCTCTCGAATAGGCGTATGCATTTTAGAGTGGTGTTGGTGCGTGGAGGTTATCAAGCCACATGAATTACGTCAAAGATAGGCATTTGACAGGCCGAGGAACAGCGCGTAGAGTTTCGGATTTGAGTTAGAGCCGTTTGATAGATGGCAGACACTCCGGCTAGCGGGACACAGCGTCGTGGCAAGTCTGCCACAGAGTCATAATATTTACGATATTTGCACGTATCAGGTACAATCTTGGGTGTCTCACAAGTGCCGTGCAGTTCCGCCCCTCTCCTGAAATTCCTTGTGTGCAGGCGTACGTACATTATCGAGGCCGTTGTTCCCGCCCACCTCTTGATCCGGGGTCCTATGCATCCCTGAAACATTGATTGAAAATTTACATGTGAGCTGCGAGCTTTTTGCATACAAGGGCGCAGCTTATCTCATGTCCTTAATTGCACATGACCTTTCAAACGCCACGGTACATTCCTGGCGCCTATTAGGTGGAGTGAAGACATATTCTCCTTTGTCTGACATGCTGATTAGGTTGTAGGCCAGGGACACAAGGGGTTCCAACGGCAGTGGCACCCTACCCCACGCTAAGGAGGTCTACCGGGATAGGAGCTTTTTCATTCGAGTTTTTGTCATTGTCTTGTACATCTGAAACTCCCAAAAGCTTATATAAGCCAATCATTTGCTTCACTTAGCTCGTAAAACTCGAATGAAAAAGCTCCTATCCCGGTAGACCTCCTTAGATGCCACTGGGCAGTGGCCCTGGTCTAACTTCGGCGATCGGCATCAGGGTCTTAACGATAAGCGGTGTGGTTTACGACGTGGTCGAAGATGCGATGAACTATTTAATCTATACCCATTCAATGCACTTAATCCTGGCGGGTATGTATCACCATGTCAATGCGGCATGGACCGACTTTGAGGGACTCCTACCTGTACATACAGGACCATGTATCAGCGGAATCCGAGCTCCAACCCAAACCCCAACCCCTGTCAGATATCGCGAGAAGGCACGGCACCAACTAATGCACACACTCCACCTGTAGTGCACCAGATAATGAGGGCATCGTCTTGGCACGTCTTGGCGAGAGCCGTGTTCCGTGACGCAATCTGAGCAGTTTCTGGCTAGTATCTTGTCCAGGAACACGATATAAACCCCGGCGACGGACCCTTAGAAGAGCATCAACCCACACTCTCATCCTCCAATCCAACAATGAAACTTGCTACCGCCTTTACCATTCTCACTGCCGTTATGGCCGCTCCCCTGGCTGCTCCTGCCCCTGCACCTGACGCTGCCCCTGCTGCTGTGCCTGAAGGACCTGCCGCTGCTGCCTACTCGTCTATTTTGTCAGTGGTCGCTAAGCAGTCCAAGAAGTTCAAGCACCACAAGCGAGACCTTGACGAGAAGGATCAGTTCATTGTTGTCTTTGACACCAACGCTTCTGTTGACCAGATCGCCTCCGAAATCCAGAAGCTGGACTCTCTGGTTGACGAGGACTCCTCTAACGGTATCACCACTGCCCTTGATCTTCCTGTCTACAAGGACGGATCTGGTTTTCTCGGATTCGTGGGAAAGTTCAACTCCACCATCGTCGACAAGCTCAAGGAGTCCAAGGTCCTGACCGTTGAGCCCGATACTATCGTTTCTCTGCCCGAGATTCCTGCCTCTTCCACTAACGCCAAGCGAGCTGTTGAGACTACTCCCGTCACCCAATGGGGTCTGTCTCGAATCTCTCACAAGCAGGCTCAGTCTGGAAACTACGCCTACGTCCGAGAGACTGTCGGCAAGTACCCCACTGTGGCTTACGTCGTCGACTCCGGTATCCGAACCACTCACTCCGAGTTCGGAGGCCGAGCTGTCTGGGGAGCCAACTTTGCTGACACCACCAACGCCGATCTTCTCGGTCACGGCACTCACGTTGCAGGCACCGTGGGAGGCAAGACCTACGGAGTCGACGCCAACGCTAAGCTGGTGGCCGTCAAGGTGTTCGCTGGTCGATCTGCCGCTCTCTCCGTCATCAACCAGGGCTTCACCTGGGCTCTTAACGACTTCATTTCCAAGCGAGATGCTCTGCCTCGAGGTGTGCTCAACTTCTCCGGAGGAGGACCCAAGTCCGCTTCTCAGGACGCCCTGTGGTCTCGAGCTACCCAGGAGGGCCTGCTTGTCGCCATCGCTGCTGGTAACGATGCCGTTGACGCCTGCGACGACTCTCCCGGTAACATTGGAGGTTCTACCTCGGGTATCATCACTGTTGGCTCCATCGACTCTGACGATCTTCTTTCTGTCTGGCCCGGAGGACAGGGCTCCAACTACGGAACCTGTGTTGATGTCTTCGCTCCCGGATCCGACATTATCTCTGCTTCTTACCAGTCCGACTCTGGTACGCTGACCTACTCTGGTACCTCCATGGCCTGCCCTCACGTTGCTGGCCTTGCCTCTTACTACCTGTCCATCAACGACGATGTCCTGACTCCCGGCGAGGTTGAGGCTCTCATCACCGAGTCCAACACCGATGTTCTCGCTACCAACCTCAAGGGCTCTCCCAATGCTGTTGCCTACAACGGCGTTGGACTTTAAGCGACTCTGATTTTACTTTCAGCTCCCCAGCCTTCGGCTTTCAACTTTGAGCGGCATCTGCCCTCCCACACTCCTTTGATATAACGACTTATGTAACGTAACAGAAATTGGCCAAAATGTTCTTAGTAATTTCTTGTCAGTGATGCATCAACCTGTAAATCAATGCCCTATACGACCTCTCATCCCAATGTTCGACGCCCCGTATTTTTCATTTCCATACATATGCAAGAGAGATGCCCCTGTCCGAATGCGGCAGTCGGATGGCCTATCCGTTGCTCTGTTCATAATTCGCAAGGCTGGAACACCTCGGAGCTCTTGGCTTTTGGTGTAGCATTCTATAAATGCGCAAGCCTCGTGTATGATCCACTGTAGCCACAGCACAACTGCAGCACGACGCTATAGCAGCGGATACTAAGACGGCTAGAATGGTTTTATTGCTACGCCTGAGCAACGACGTATAGCCGACAGAGCACCGGGAGATACAGAGACAACAGCAAGAGCAAGTCTTGTGATTTGCGAGCAAATCCTATGATCGCAGAACGGAGATTTAACTGTGTATAATTCACGCTCCGATCCAATTTTGCTCTTCTCATCAGATGCCTGGTTGCTATGTTACCCCGGATTTTTTAAATGCCGCAGTATGATGCACTCACAGATGTATCCCGTGCCCAAAACTTATTTAGCTAGGCTACGCTGTGATCGTCGGAGTTAGAAGGGATTAAGAGTATAAACAAGAAAACAGGCCTGGCCAGGGTTTCAGAAATACGCTCACCCCGCGTGTTCAGGTGATTATTCCATCCCAGGGTCCCCCCAGGCTTGAATGCCAGTTCTGCTTGTGGTAAACTGAGACGCCACCCCTTCGTTTGTTCTGCTATTTTCTGTTGAGTATCTTAAAGTGGCTGTTGAGTGTTGGGTTTTGGTTTTTTTCCCGCCAGACAGCTCGGAGGTGCGTAAATTATGTCCCAAGGCAGAAGTGGAAATTGGGCCTGCAGGCTCCAAAATACAGAAAAGCCCCACTAACTTTAGTTGAGTTTAAACAGGTCGGCTTTCTGCCTGCTGCAGCTGGCCAGTTGCCGACTGCCCGAAAGGGCCACCGCAACGTTGGAAACGAAAAAAAAATCTGGGGTGGACGTGCAGAATCCGGAATGTAGGAGAAAACCGGGGGCCGTGCCGGAGAAGAGAAAAAATACGCGACAGTGGCCAGAGCTACGGAGTTAAATTATTCGGAGCTTGGAGCTTGGGGGACTAACTGATCAGATTAAAACTAGGGCGCCCGCCAAAATACACCTTTCGCCCTCGGCTTGTCTTGGATCGTGACGACGACGACTTTTAGTGTGTGAGAGCGTCCGAGTTTAGCTTTAAAACCAAAAAATCAACCAGGGTCTAACTCAAATCGGATAGAGGGAAGAAGGAAAGGATCTCCGCCCGAAACTTGGTTTATATACATGTATGGCGCAGCTTTCGGACTCAAGAGAATTCATATATCTTCAAGGACCCAAACTGCGACTGAACACCTTTCCACCAAAGTGACACTGACCAACCGACGGACCAACTACTAACAATCACCACAACACGACTAACACAACTAACTCGATTTGCATCTCATCACGCACACACACACTCACATTTCATCGCATCACACACAATGTTCTTCTCTTGGAGCACTACAACCACGTCGACGGTCGACGTCAAAATCTCGCCCGAGCTGCCATGGCACAAGGACGACATCTCGAGCGTGATCAAGTCCGCGTTCGCAAAGCTCGCCATCTCCAACCACCAGGAACAAGAGATTGTGCACGACCTTCGAGCCACCGGAGCTCTCACCGCATCCTGGGTCGCCATCGATAACAACACACAGCAGGTCGTGGGAACCATCTTCCTGAGCGAGGTGAAGGTGGACGGACAGGTCCAGAGCCCCAAGTGGTACGGTATCGGACCCATCGCAGTGCTGCCCGACTTCCAGGGCAACGGGATTGGTGCCAAGCTCATGCATACAGCAATTGAGCACTGCCGAAACCAGCTCGACGCCGGCGGCGTGGTGTTGCTGGGAAACCCCGAGTTCTACAAGCAGTTTGAATTCGTTCCTCGTCGAGACCTGTCGCTGATGGGCGTTCCCTCTCAGTACTTTCAGGTACGCAAGTTCCGAGGAGAGTGGCCTTCTGGAGAAGTCACCTACGACGACGCCTTCATGAAACACTCGTGGTGAAGACACCCAAGCATAGACAACACACACACACACATTATGTCGCCGGCGACATTCGCATTTATTAGCATTATTGATCAGCATTGAACAAACTGTCGTGCACCGTAGTCCGTGGTTCTATCGTACCGTAGTATGAGTATTACGTCGTTGTACAGTGTCTTGAAGGAGGGCTCTTGCAGAGACACAATGGAATTGTCTTGATTTCTTTTGCAGTTGCTTTTGTGATTGCTTTTACTAACTGCTCGCGCCACCCGCTTCTGCTCTTATCTCACCACATCGCCAATATCATCTTCCACAGCCAATACCACAATTATTATTTCCACAGCCGTTGACCGCAGCCGAACTCTGCGGTTCATTAGTGTTGTTGAGGATTTAAGCATATGCCAGACCCCTTTGTTCGGATTATCCACGGGCAACCGCTTTGTGCCTGTTTGCCACCGTCAATATCCTTCCGAAAGCCATTGTAATTGTCTGGGGACGTATCCGGTTAGAAAATATGCATGGTCAATGGGCATTGTGATGTATTCGGGTCACGTGGCCCATCTATCGTGCCCGTATCGCATTCGATCTGCAAAAATCGTATCTTTACACAATGAGCCGAACCTACTAATCAATATTAAATTCTTGTCTTCTCAACGCGTCACATTAGAGTACAAAAGAGGACTCTGGTGGCATTCCCCGCCCCCTCAGTGGCGGACTTAGTGATCACCATAAGTGTGATACGAGGCCGGTAGACGTAGTCCGGGTCTAATTTGTGGAGCACATGATCTGTGGGGTGTGCATGTGGCAGTTTAGGTGACGACGCATTTGTTGATACCCGCAGAACGACCGGTCAGAAACTGGTATAGCATGGTATGTACACCATCGACAACGATCGAAAAGATTGACTTTGGCAACCGTGAATGCAACCGTATCGAGGGAGGATGTTTAGACCTTTCAAGTCTCACAATCTCATATCAAGCCAGCCCTTCACTGCATGTGCCAAAGGCTGGGTGTTAGGATTGGCGGAAGAATGCGGATGCTGACTTGGTATTTGGGGCAATGTGTAATGGGGCATTCAAAGCTCAATGAAAGAGTCCCTCACCTGTTAATTCTCACCTTCACCAATAATACCAGCTCAGTTACTGATTTCGGCCACTATCAAGCCTCAGCGTGGTATGGGTCGCAACTTGCAAGCCAAACAGACAGTGCTACAAAACCGAGAATCGCACCTACAGTATTAGTACGGACATCGAACGGAAATGGGGCATACGTCGTCCAGGAACATACCAGTAGGGGCATATCCAGCTTATAGAAAAGTCGGTTTGCGCATTGTTCGATACCACGCGATGCATAGACCTCTGTGGAGATCTTGACCCGTAGTGCCAGTTCAGTTCGTAGCTGGGGCTCAGCCTTGAGGTGTGAGTAGGAGTTTGAAGGCCTGAGGGCCCACATCGCATCTTCTGCGCACGACGCCACGGTTACGCGATGGGGTTCTGAATGACAAAAACAGCATCCACAACTATACACCAATGGCCTGGCTCGATACCGGCTAAAGCAGTCCTCGTACAAGTATGTACCGGTAAATTGGGGCTCAATCGTTCCCCGTTTTGATCTGTATGTATGCGGACAACATGTACCCCAGGTACAAGTAGCCCCATTTCGTGGCTTCCCCATCCATATTATCTAGTCGACTTTGGGGCGAATGGCCGCAACTCCTTTCTAACATCTCGGGCCACCGTTGCACCCGCTTGAGAGTTGGTAAGGATGACTCGAGTGATAGTGTCGAAGTTGACGTTCTACTATATCTTCTAGCGTGAGGTCACTTGATGACCCAGAATGGAATGTTTTAGATTGGCTGCTCAATATTATTTGAACTGTACCTGCGCCTGTTCTCGGCGCGTGAGCAAGAGGTGTGTTCTAGGCGTGACAAAATGATCTGGGGCTGACACGAGTAACCAAGGGCAATTGGAAACGATTCAGCGAAAAATCGTGACGAATTCCTGCTCATAATCGGCTCGACCGCTCCCGTAAGTACGGCCCCCACCTCATGCTCCAAACTTCCATGGTGCATGACGACAAAGTACCGAAAGCTTGATATGATATTTCGTGATTCGATGTTACAGGCCTCTGACTCGGGACGAAATATGTCACGTGTGAGCCTCTATAGTCACCCTGTTCTACCCAATTCGGACTAGTGGCTACTTGTAGCCCCTGCCTTCATGGCTATAATACCTCGTCTGTGGGTTGTCTGTGTGTGGATGCTATAACATTCTGATAAGAGGCACACGCACGGCACCAACTTTCTAGCGTGGCTGATTGTCTCAATGACGCTAGCATGCAGTCAGCGGTCCGAATATCGACGTGGAGCAGAGTGAGAGGGACGAGGAATTGAAAGTGAAGGGGTCCTTTATGCTTTCTCAAACCAGTCTGGGGTCTGTAATATTTTTTCTTGCCTCACTGATAACCACAGTGCTCCACCTCTGCCTTCCACGGGTTCATTCGTCACTGTCGGTGATAAGGCCCATTGATGTATGATTAGGTTTCGGTGTCGACACAAGAGGATCACGGGGGGGTTCACAGGGGGTGATAGACCATGAAATCAAGAATTTGAGCTGATGAAATGTCTCAAGGGAGCTTGTCCAATACACTTGAGGCTTGCCGACTACTCTCGTCACCTGCTACACGCGGTTTAGCAGCTCCTTGTTTCCGGCACTGGTCGTGTTCACGAAACCTTAAGTTTACCGAAGCTGCAGCACGGCGGTCAAGTCTGCAAAGAGACTATATTTATAAAACGTCCCAGCAAGAACCTCACCAGCACAATCATACAAAAGCCACAACAAGCACAATGTCGTATTGCACAGACCACGAAGGGTGGCAGCTGCTCACGCGGTACTACGACCTCTCGCCATGTGTGTCTCAAAACGGCCTCTTCATTCTCCCTGGCGCTGTCGCCATCCTGTTCGGAGCCCCCGCCCTCTATCATCTATCGAAACTCCCGGGCAAACGACCAGCTCTGTGGGACTACAATCTCAAGCAGGTGAGTATCGGACATCTCTGACGACACTTGGCATGCCACCTCAGCCTCAATACTAACACAGATCATCACAATCCTTCAGATTGCTGTGGCGCTCGCCATTCCCCTACTGGAGCAGTTTGGCCACGACGACCTGCGGTTTTGGTCGCCTCTGATCCTCGCTGTGGGCACCACTGTGGTGCTGTTCATTCAAAAGCTCGAGTTTGAGAAAAGACGGGTCGCCAGCACTGCCGTTCTGACCTTCTGGGCTTTCGAGATCATCGAGGCATCTCTGGTCATCTATGGATTCCTTGTGCGAGGATTTGTGGGATCCCCTTACATTTTCGCCGTGGTGTCTCTAGGATTCCTCGGTCTTTTCGGCTTCGTTCTGGAAGCCAGATACACACCCACTACTGAGCCCGCCTACTACGACGGCGCCAACTTCCTGTCCAAGCTCACTTACAGCTATGTCGCCCCCATTCTCGAACTTGGTAACAAGGAGCCTCTCAAGCTGGGCCACATTCCCAAGCCTCCCAGAGAGCTGCTCACAGAGAACATCTACGACGAATTTAGCCAGATCTGGGACGACAAGATCCAGGCATACAAGGAGAAGAAGACAGAAAAGTTCCCGTCTGTGCTCCTCACACTCGGCAGCATTTACGGCCTCGATTACCTCAAGATCACCTGTCTGCAGGTCTTTTGCACCGCTGCTCCCTTTGTGCAGCCTCTCCTCTTGAAACAGCTCATTCTGTTTGTTGCGAGATACAACAACGGCAACGCACCTCTTTCTCAGGGTCTATCCATCGTCATCGTCGCTGCCACAGTCATGATTCTGCGATCAGTTCTCGACAACAGAAAGTCTATCATGACTCTGAATCTCAAATTACGGTTTCAGACCTCTCTGAGTCAGGCTGTACACGAGAAAGCTCTCAAGCTGGCTCCCTCAGCCGTTGCCGAGACTTCCATCGGTGAATTGGTTAACATCCTGTCCAACAATGTGTCTCAGCTTTCAAATTGCCTCGACTACATCCACACTGTCTGGTCTCTGCCTCTCCAGATTGTCATTTGCTGGACCACCATGTACAGTATGATTGGAAACGCCATGTGGGTCGGTATGGCTGCCATGCTGATTGTAGTGCCCATCACCGCTCTCATCTCCAAGATGAAGATGACACTCTATCTAAAGCTGCAGAAGGTCAGCGAGTCCCGATACACTCTCACCAACGAGCTGCTGTCCAACATGAAGTCTGTCAAGCTGTACGGCTGGGAAAGCACCTTTTTCAAAAAGGTCGAGAAGGTCCGTAATGAAGACGAGCTGGGAGTTGTGCTCTACATGACTTACCTCACTGCTGTCGAGAACTTCCTCTTCAACAGCTCCACTTACTTTTCGTCCACCGCCGCCTTCGCCTTTATCGTGTTGTTCCAGCACCTTCCCCTTTCTGCTGCTAGCGCTATTCCTGCCCTCAACCTGTTCGGACGACTTCTCGAGCCCTTTATCAGCATTCCCTACGTTATCCAGTTCATCATCCAGGCCTGGATTGCCCTGGACAAGATCAACCGGTTCCTGGGTCTTACCGAGGTCGAGAAGTTCAACGTCCAGGAGGAGTCCGAGGTCCAGGCTGACGACTCATCCGCTGAGACTCCCGTGAACGTCCATGGAACTTTCTGCTGGGACTCCAAGTATGAGAATGTTGCTCTGGAGAACATTTCCTACACTGCCAATAAGGGCAACATGGTCTGCATCATTGGAAAGGTCGGTACTGGTAAGACTGCCACTCTGATGGCTACTCTGGGAGAGCTGTTCACCAAGGAGGGGTCTTCTTGGACTACTGGCTCTGTTGCATACTTCTCACAGGTGCCCTGGATTCTCAACGCTACTGTCAAGGACAACATTCTGTTTGGATCCAGAGAAGATCCCGTGTTCTACAACCTGGTAATTGAGGCTTGCGCTCTCACTCGAGACATGGAACTGCTTGCCGATGGAGACATGACCGAGGTTGGAGAGAAGGGCATCTCCTTATCCGGAGGCCAGAAGGCTCGAATTGCCATTGCTCGAGCTGTCTACTCTCGTGCCAGCGTTCTTCTGTTTGACGACCCCCTCTCTGCCGTTGATGAGCATGTCCAAGCTCACCTGATCAAGCATGTGTTTGGCCCTGATGGTCTGCTCAAGACTAAGACAGTCATCATGGCCACTAACACTGTTAACCTGCTGCGGCATGCTTCCACCATCCATCTGATTGAGGATAAGACATTTGTCGAGTCCGGTGAGTTTGCCAAGCTAATGTCTCAGGAGAACGGTAAGGTGAAGAAGTTGGTCGAGGAGTTCCAGACTGCAGCTGGTGACAAGAAGGAGGAGGAGACACCTGAGGAAGCTGACGGAGAAGACACCGAAGTGGGATCGTCCGTTGAGGATCTCTCTGCCGATCAGCAGCTCAAGAAGCAGTCTTTCTCTACTCTCCGACGAGCCTCTTCTGTTTCCCACTTCTCTGTTCTCACTCTGGGTGCCAACGACAACCGACGAACACGTGTGGAAGGCGAGGTCAACACTAGCGGAGCAGCCAACATCATCCAGCTTTACAAGAGCTACTTCTCCGCTGCTGGATGGCACAACATCATTCTTTACGTGTCCTTCACCATGTTCGGCTCCGGAATGGCCATTGTCAGTACCTACTGGGTGGCCATGTGGGGCAGTGACAAGATCGACCTGGACGACATGCAGCTCGTGCTTGGCTACCTGGCCATTGGAATTCTTGCTGCTCTGTTTGACGTGATGGGTTCAATCTCTTGGGATACATTTGGATCCATCCGAGCCTCCAAGGTTCTCCATGAGAAAATGCTCAAGGCTGTTATTCGAGCTCCTATGTCTTTCTTTGAGTCGACTCCTCTGGGCCGTCTGACTTCGCGATTTTCTCAAGATATCGGCAAGATTGACTGGATGATGACCTGGATTATTGTGTCTTTCTCCAACTCTCTCATCGAGTCATTAAGCACTCTTTGTGTCATTGTTCTTACCTCCCCCACGACCCTTGTTGTCATCGTTCCCGCTCTCTACCTTTACCGAAAAATCCAGCAGTACTATCTCGCCACCTCTCGAGAAGCCCGACGCCTTTCTGCCGCTGCCATGTCTCCTGTCATTTCTCATTTCCAGGAGACTCTCACTGGTCTGACTACTGTTCGAGCCTTTGGCAAGCCTCGGTACTTTGCCACCAAGAGTACTGCTCGAATTGATGCTCGAACCAAGGCTCGATTCCTGATGTTCTCTCTTCAGCAGTGGCTCTCCCTGCGTCTCAGTGCCATTGGTGTCGCTATCTTCCTTGCCTCTGGTCTTTCTCTTGTTAGCACTCTTCACTGGAAGGCTCTTTCTGCTGGACTAGTTGGCCTGGCTATGAGCTACGCCTCCACCATCTCTCAGAGTCTTAGTGAAGTGGTTCGAACTGCCATCACCGTGGAGCAGGAGTCCGTGGTGCTCGAGCGAATCAACGAGTACTGCGACATTACACCCGAGGCTCCTCTCAAGGCGAAGGAACCAGCTGCCCATTGGCCCAACGAAGGTAAGATCACCTTCTCCGACTACTCCACCAAGTACCGGGCCAACCTCGATCCAGTGCTGAAGGAAATATCCTTCACCATCAACCCCCGGGAGAAGGTTGGTGTTGTCGGCCGAACCGGAGCTGGAAAGTCGTCGCTCACCATGGCCCTCTTCCGAATCATTGAGGCCACAGACGGAGCCATCGTTATCGATGGAGAGGACATTTCCAAGCTCGGCCTTGAGGATCTCAGATCCCGTCTCTCCATCATTCCCCAAGATGCTCAGATGTTTGAAGGAACTATCAAGGGCAACCTGGACCCTGCTGGCAAGTTCACTGACGAGCAGCTGCTCGAGGTCCTTGAGCACTCGTCCCTCAAAAAGTACGTGGACGAGCACGAAGGTCTGGACACTAAGCTGAATGATGGAGGCAGTAACCTGTCACTGGGTCAGAAGCAGCTCATGTGCCTCGGCAGAGCTCTTCTCAACCCCTCGCCCATTCTTGTTCTGGACGAGGCCACTGCTGCAGTGGACTACGAAACCGACAAGCTCATCCAGGAGACGATCCGACGCGAGTTCAAGGACAGAACCATTCTTACTATTGCTCACCGACTGAACACAGTCATGGACAGTGACCGAATCATGGTTCTGGACGCTGGAAAGGTGGTTGAGTTTGATACGCCTGAGAATCTGCTCAAGAACAAGGACTCCTTCTTCTACTCGCTCGTTAACCGAAGCAAGGGAGGAGAGGAGTTGTAAAAATAGAGTGCCTGTATTGCGCATGGGTTTTGAATATATTTAACATGTTATGATCACAAGTATGAGAGTAAAAGGTTCAAGTAGCTAGAATATCGTCGTCACATGTGGTCTGGCAAATGTGTGATTACGTACTTTAGACAGGGGCACTGAACCAAGATCGGGAGGGTAGGACAGAGAATTGGTGTTTTACCAAGACAGAAAGTTATAAGCTAAACGATAGATATTCACTCCACTCTCAAGACCCTCGCATTTACAAGAAAAAAATTCGCGGCTTACATAAGCACACATCAGAGTTGGATGCCCACGTTTTCACCAAAATCAAGAAATTGGGCGTCTGGTGAATTAAAAAAAAAAAAGTAGTTGGTTATCACATGCGCTTAGCATGCGCGAGGTCCCCGGTTCGATTCCGGTGTCGTCCATTCTTTTTTGCTCATCCAAGTCTTCCTTGAAGGGCATCTGTGGAGCATCATCTTTTTTGGCCTATAGAGCGACTCATATTTTCGCGTGAATTTAAGCTCGGAGGAAGACGATGTGCACCAAACCTTAATCAAAACAATGAAATCTGCAGAGGATGATGCAGCAAAAAATATGTCCTCGAAAATGAAAAAAAGATCATGTTGATTCGAGAACAACTGCGACGAAAAAAGAATGACAACCGAGAGATTCGAACTCTCGCCTCCGAAGAGACCAGGATATTCGTTAAGGTGTTAGCCTTAACCTGGCGCCTTAGACCGCTCGGCCAGGTTGCCCCGTTTTGAATGTAAGAATATCTTCTTAGTTGTTGTCGAAATAGATCTTTCTAATGAAGCTGAAATAAATCTTGTTAAAATACATACTAAACGTCATCTATTTATAATCGAGAGAATCCAGATTACCGGAGGTAATCTGTATTCTAGAAGATTCTCATAATCCGAGTAAACCAAGTTAACTCCGGTTGCCACCGTATCGAACAGGTTGGAAATCTCCATCTCCTTCGGAGATGTTCGAGTGGCGTTATCTCGGACGAACATCTTCGATGTTCGTATCTTCCAGAAGAAAGGCGATGACCTGCAAGGTCATCTTAACCTTACTAGATGAGTAAGCACGATTAGTAAGGAGGTTAGACTTTCTCCTTACATTCTCCCTCCCTTAAGAGTCGTCCTCGACTCCAGTAAATTGAAGATAAGGGGAAAGTGTGCTGAAGTGCGAGATGCTTAACAATAAGCCTAAGTATGAAGCTTACATCTCACAGAAGCTTAGAAGCTAAAATCAAAATACTCACTAATCTGACACAATGCAGATGTGATGCATAAGATACTCAACCATCGATGACACACGATGGGAGTCACGAAGATATCAGTGAATCGCTCAAACTGATTTAAACAAAGGTAGTGATCACGTTATTGATGAACGGATCGTATCGCATTACCAGCAATTCCTTGACCTGGTAAGAGGCAAATAATAAAAACGCATTATCGGCAATTCCTTGACCCGATAAGAGGCAAAAGCGTTACTAGCAATTCGCTTGAACTAGCAAGAGGCGTGGTGATTAACAAGTAATCGGCAAATGGTCTTACACACGTGACATTCACAATGATGTGCCAACGGATGCCTAGAAAACACAGGTGGAAGAGGAACGCGAAAAGTGGTTAGTGACGAATGCACCAGTCCCTCCCCCGGAAAAGAAATGACCATGGGGAATCACTCAACCCATTATGGTTCAAAGCTCAATCCATTACAGGAGAGCAAAAGTGGAATGCATCAATCCATTACAGGAGAGCAAAACACCAACATGAATCACGGAATCGCTCGACGTGATCAGAACAAGGGGCGACATCGTAGACATAACGATGGCCAAGAATAACCACAAGCAGGAATCACTCAACTGCTGAGGTGTGGAAAAGACAGGAATCACTCGACTGTCTGTGAAAGTGACGGGAATCTCTCTACCGTCGACATGGAAGAGTATGACAGGAATCGCTCGACTGTCAAAAATGAGTAATGACGGGAATCGCTCGACCGTCAGCGAAGCATAAGGGTATCAAGTGGAAAACTAGTAGTTGAAGTTCTCTGCCTTAGCTTGAAACTTGTTATTGCAAGAAGCGGCGAAGTGGCCAGGCTCTTGACATCGATAACATGTGGATGGTCTCTGGTTAAGCGAGTTGCAATCCATAGGACCAGGACCATAAGGATCAGGATCCAGATGATGGTTGGTGTTCTTCTGAACGTTGTTCCAACCCTGGTGAGCTGTGTCCTTGTCAGTGTAACCTTCACGGTTCTTGGATGATTCTCCGTAAGAACGACCATGATGCTTTCGGTTATCATGTCGTGACGAGTTGTCAGAATCATTGAATTTGTTTGATGAACTGTCCAGGTGTTTGTTGAGGCTTTCCACAGTTCTGGCCAAATTCCAGGCGTCTGCGAATGTCTGTGGACTCTGAAGAGTAACACCGGACTTCAACTCTTGTTTGAGTGAGTTGATGTAAACGTGTAGCGCAAATTCCTTCGAGACAGTTCCTTCCGGCAGAGCGTGATACAATCCTTGGAATCGAGCAGCATGTTTGTCTGCTGACTCATTGTCACGTTGTTGGAACGATTGGAACTTCTGGACTAGTTGATTGATTCTAGTCTTGGGATACCATTGATCTCGGAATGCGGCTTTGAAATCATCCCATTTACAGAAACTGTAATCTTGTCTGATAGGCTTCCACCATGTCCACGCAGCTTTTCTCATTCGGG
The DNA here is from genome assembly GCA_900519015.1 of Yarrowia osloensis. Classification (NCBI taxonomy): domain Eukaryota; kingdom Fungi; phylum Ascomycota; class Dipodascomycetes; order Dipodascales; genus Yarrowia; species Yarrowia osloensis. The sequence goes on from ULGU01000010.1 coordinate 83,928, forward strand.
AGCCGGCAAGAATGCCTCTGGCTCTGTCGTCAATGAAAAAGGTATCAAAAATGATTTCAATAGCGTTAAGCCAATCTTCAGCCTCACGGGGGCTTGCACCTTCGAATTCGTCCACTTCCTTGAGGCCGCACCGCTTGGCAAGCCAAGTTAGGGTCCGTACCTGACCAGGAGTCGGTTGTACACCGGAGAATTCAGGAAGGGGCTCAACATAGTCGTTGTGAGCTGCTTCAGGAACAGGAGGTGGCTGTTGATAATAGCCTTGAAAGGGATGGTGATGAGGCGGCGGTGGTTGTTGATACCAGCCGTAATAAGGGTAGTGCGTAGGAAATGGCTCTTCGCGAGGTCCATTCCCGGCAGCGGGAGACTGGTTAGGCGTCTGCCAGTTCTGACCCAATCTCACTCGTTCGTTGTAGAGTTCTTCTATCTCAGAAGACCCAGGTATCGATCTTGCTCGTTCTCGAGGTTGATTCATATCGATACTTCGTAATCAAAAATGTTTTGGCGGTTAAAACGCAGGTAATTATCGGAAGCGCAATTTTTTGTCGGATTCGGTAACTCTTGGTGCCGCTACCAAATGTAAGAATATCTTCTTAGTTGTTGTCGAAATAGATCTTTCTAATGAAGCTGAAATAAATCTTGTTAAAATACATACTAAACGTCATCTATTTATAATCGAGAGAATCCAGATTACCGGAGGTAATCTGTATTCTAGAAGATTCTCATAATCCGAGTAAACCAAGTTAACTCCGGTTGCCACCGTATCGAACAGGTTGGAAATCTCCATCTCCTTCGGAGATGTTCGAGTGGCGTTATCTCGGACGAACATCTTCGATGTTCGTATCTTCCAGAAGAAAGGCGATGACCTGCGAGGTCATCTTAACCTTACTAGATGAGTAAGCACGATTAGTAAGGAGGTTAGACTTTCTCCTTACATTGAAAGTCGTGAGAAGTTGGGGTCTGCTATGTGAAAAATGTCAAAAAAAATTTCGAAAATCTCGAAAAATTCAAGAATCCTGAGGCTCAGTCAGTTTTAAGATAGATGTAATATATGAAAACTAGATCATCTATGTTTTTCATCTGGAAATCAAACTGATAACGTGAATATTGGTACTGTTAGAGGCATTGTAACGTAGTTGACCTCTGGTTGAAGATATCCAATTAACTAGACGGGGAGTCCAAAGCCTCAATTAAAAGCTAAGTGTTCCAGAATTACAGAACGCATCTCATGCAACCTTCAAAAAAATCGATGATACATTTTCACCAACAGATTTGAACTTTTGAAGCAACACGGACACGATGTGGCAAAGGTACCGGTACTTGTACAAATTTCGAAGCGTGCGTTTCTCTCTCTTCCGAGACAACAATAAAAACATCAACTCATACAAGTATGTACACACTTACAGGGCTGCCACAGTTTCAAATTATCATTATCATTATCATTAAATACCAAGTTATATATATCCCAAAAAGTTAACCAGAGCACATCTCACAAGACTCGGGGTTGGCCAGAGAGCAGGCCAGGACCTTGTCTGCGTAGATGTCGTACTCAGACTCGGCGATGGGAGCGTCCTTAGCAGACTTCTCCTCAGCCTTCTCGACGGGCTTGGTCTCCTCCTTGGTCTCGACGACAGGAGCAGCAGCTCGCTTGGCCTCCTTCTCGGCCTCCTTCTTCTCCTGAGACTCTCGGATGAGCTCCATGACGCTGTTCTCCTTGTTGGCGCCGTTGAGGTCCATCTTGGCCAGCTTGTCCTCGATAGATCGCAGGTTGGCCATGGAGTTGATCTCCTGGTAAGGCTTCTTGTTAAGCATGGCCTTGGCGGTGCTGGAGTCGATGGTCTTGAGAGCCTCCTGATCAATGGTGAACTGAATAGGAGCGGCGGCAGCCATGGTTCGCAGGTAGTACATACCAGTCTTGAGACCCTTCTTCCAGCCGTAGAAGTGCATGGAGGTGAGCTTGCCCATGGTGGGGTCCTTGATGTGAATGTTGAGGGACTGGGACTGGTCAATGAAGGGGGATCGGTCAGCAGCCATCTCGATGATTCGCTTCTGCGAGATCTCCCACACGGTCTTGTACAGGTCCTTGATCTCCTGAGGAATGTTGGGGATGTTCTGCACGGAACCGTTGTCGGCCACGATTCGGTTCTTCATGGTCTCGTTCCACAGACCAACCTCGACCAGGTCCTTGAGCAGCCAGGGGTTGACAATCTGGAACTCGCCAGCAAGCACTCGTCGAGAGTAAATGTTGGAGGTGTAGGGCTCGAAGCACTCGTTGAAGCCGAGAATCTGGGAGGTGGAGGCGGTGGGCATGGGAGCAACCAGCAGCGAGTTTCGCATACCGGTCTTCATGATCTTGGCCTTGAGGTCGTCCCACTCCCACAGCTCGGAGGGAGTCACGTTCCAGAGATCGAACTGCAGGTCACCCTTGGAGGCAGGAGAGCCCTGGAAGGTCTCGTAGGCACCGTCCTCCAGAGCCATCTCGTAAGAGGCCTCGACGGCTCCGTGGTAGATGGTCTCGAAGATCTGGATGTTGAGCTTCTTGGCCTCCTCGGACTCAAAGGGGAGTCGCAGAGCCATGAAGGTGTCGGCGAGACCCTGGACACCCAGAGCAATGGGTCGGTGTCGCATGTTGGACTTCTTGGCCTCGGGAACGGGGTAGTAGTTTCGGTCGATGATGGCGTTGAGGTTTCGCACAATGACCTTGGCAATGTCGTGCAGCTTCTTGAAGTCGTAGAACGAGTTGGTGTCGTCTCGAGTCACAAAGGTGGGCAGAGCAATGGAGGCCAGGTTGCAGACGGCAACCTCGTCGGGAGAAGAGTACTCGACAATCTCGCAGCACAGGTTAGAAGACTTGATGGTTCCGAGGTTCTTCTGGTTGGACTTTCGGTTGCAGGCATCCTTGTACAGCATGAAGGGGTTGCCGGACTCGGTCTGGCAATCGAGGATGTGGTACCACAGCTTCTGGGCGGGGATGGTTCGTCGACCTCGGCCCTCCTTCTCGTACTGCTCGTAGAGCTGCTTGAACTCGTCGCCGTAGACGTCGTCGAGACCGGGGCACTCGTTGGGGCACATGAGAGTCCACTCGGCGTTCTGCTCGACTCGCTCCATGAACAGATCGGGGATCCACAGGGCCAGGAACAGATCTCGGGCTCGGATCTCCTCCTTACCGTGGTTCTTTCGCAGCTCGCAGAACTCGAACACGTCGTCGTGCCAGGGCTCAAGGTACATGGCGAAGGCTCCGGGTCGCTTGTTGCCTCCCTGGTCAACGTACCGAGCGGTGTTGTTGTAGACACGCAGCATGGGCACGATACCGTTGGAGGTTCCGTTGGTGCCGGCAATGTAGGAGCCGGTGGCTCGGATGTTGTGGATGGACAGACCGATACCGCCGGCAGACTTGGAGATCAGAGCACAAGTCTTGAGGGTATCGTAGATGCCGTCAATAGAGTCATCCTTCATGTTGACGAGGAAGCACGACGACATCTGAGGCTGGGGCGTTCCGGCGTTGTAGAGAGTGGGAGAAGCGTGGGTGAAGTACTTCTGAGACATGTAGTTGTAGGTCTCGATGGCCCGGGCAATGTTGTCGCCGTGGATGCCGACAGACACTCGCATGATCATCTGCTGGGGTCGCTCGGCAACAGCACCGTTGACTCGCAGCAGGTATGCTCGCTCCAGGGTCTTGAAGCCAAAGTAGTTGTAGGTGAAGTCTCGGTCGTAGAGAACGGCGCCGTTGAGCTCGTCGGCGTTGGCCTGGACGGTATCGTACAGCTCCTTGGAGACCATGGGCGAGTGCTTCTTGTTTCGGGGGTTCACGTAGTGGTAGAGGTCGTAAACCACCTGCGAAAACTGCTTCTTGGTCTGCTTGTGCAAGTTGGACACGGCGATTCGGGCAGCCAGAATCGCGTAGTCGGGATGCAGAGTGGTCATGTAGGCGGCAGTCTCGGCGGCCAGGTTGTCGAGCTCGATGGTGCTGACGCCCTCGTAGATACCGGATGCAATCTTGAGGGTGATCTGGATGGGATCCACATGGTCGGGGTCGAGGCCGTAACACAGACGCTTGATTCGAGCAGTGATTTTGTCGACCTGGACGGACTCCTTGCGGCCGTCTCGCTTAATGACAAAGAGCTTGGACATGATGGGGGATGGATATGCAAAAGGAGAGAGGAAAACACGCTTGCACAGGGAGACACGTATCTTATATATTGGACAGAATTAAGTTCCTCTCTGGTTTAGGGTCCGGGTGCAGGTCGCCGTATTGAGTCGTGATAAAGGGGTGAAAGAAGGGGTAAAAATGGGATCCGTGAAATTCGAGGTTGTTGAAAAAAATCACCACTTTCATCTGCATTTTTCTCCTTATCAACAGCATCACTATATCTTTTCCTACACTGGTGTTGTTTGGGTCTTGTTTGTCACGCTTGCCACCGCGTCGAACTCAATTATAAATGATTTTCATTTATCGCCCTTTTCGTGTTTTGATCACGCGTTAGTTTGCGTAAATGGGGGTATTCTTGAGAAAAAAATATATGGCCATGAAGCTGAAGACTGTGGCAACGCAGTAAAACTGTTTCTAGAGCGAGCTCTTTCCAATATTATCAGCCTCTCCCCCCACACGCACATGCTGTATCGTCCTCCCTTCAACGCGCGTCTAAAGTGACGCGCGCCGTCATTTAGCATCCAAATCAGGGAACCCTATATTACTCTGCACGAAAAAAGCGTGCAGCAACAACAATTTTGGCCTCACTCCCTTTAGGAGGTGCAGCTTCATTGTCCTGGGGCCCACACATTCCATAACAATGCCTAATTCGGTCTAAAGAAGTTATCGCTGCGGGAGCTGGCTATCAACTTTGTCATTGTTGCTGCTGCTGATGTACCGTTGCTGTACGATAGTCGCTGTTTGTGGTTGCTTGTCATTGCTTTAGCCGTTGCTATGGCACACTTCTTTGTCGTTATAATTAAAACATTGTGCACCATTGCCCACACCAGCTTATACAGCCCTGGGACATAAAACGGTTAGGTACGAGACCCTTGTGTGCTCAGGTTTGTGGCCACAAGACAGTTGCAGATCAGCTATTGCTAGTCAGGTCCGCAAGCTTCGATGAGATGAGGAGCCGATGAATTGACCTGTCTCCTCCGTCTGTACCTACAACATCTATGCTGGCACCCTTTCAGTAGACGCGCTTGAAGACGCGATTGACACTGCTCGACACGCTCAGCTCTCGTCATTGTTGTGCAGCTGGGACGCTACCCGAGTCTACATTGTGACGTGCATTGGTATTATTAGGCATAGACACAGACGTGGGCATGACGTCTGTACAGGCAGGCGTCGCCGTGGACCGAGCTGTAGCTACTGTAGGAATTTATCTGCTTCCGGAGTGAGGCTATAAAGTGCGTGTTCGTACCCACAGCTAATTAAGCCTGCTTTCATCAAGTGGGTCTAAGTTGCGATAGTCCAAACTATGTCTTGCCACCGTTTCCATAGCAACGGGGTGAGACGGTGGTAATATTATTGTGATATGAAAATGACAATGCCGAATCAAAGATCACAGATCTGCTAGTTTGTACGCTGCTGACACATTATTACTGGGGTTATATGTTCCACTATGGCGTGCCTGCTATCGTCGTCTTGACGAATAGCCCAACCTTGAACTCTGTTTAGAAGCGTCTGAAGCTCGCCATACAATACAGTATCTCCAAGTACTGCACCCGCTACCAGTGCTCGCGCTACAGTCGACCCTGGACACATCCTGGCTGCCCCGACACATGACGCCACGATCACAATCACAGCAACAACACGAGTTTTACGTCTCCCAGGGGACCAGGGACCGCCGCGCTGTGCTAGCCGCGATTCCTGGAGTCGAGGTGCCAGTCCCGTCCCAAACCACCATCAACATCTGTGCCGAGCGCGAAATGGCCCATCACAAGAAAAAGTATCCGACGCTGAAGTTTCACGACCGCACCATTGTCAATGATATGCGAAGCCGGCCCTCTGTGACACGTGCTGCTATTGTTAAGCCGCCCTCAAAGTTCGCGTCGCCGAAGTATCGGAGCAGCGCGTCCAGATTCAAGGCCTTGGTCAAGCTGCATCGAAGGCGGAGTTTGGGCATGCAAGTCAAGACTGAGGACGAAACGCTGGTCGTTGATAACGAGGGTGGAGACGACAACCCGTTCAATCCCGTGAACGAGGGGTCTAAGAAGGTGGAGACGAAGGTGACCGAGACGGCAAGGGAGGAGGACCCTGAAGAGGACTCAGAAGACGAGTCAGAGCCTGAGGAGGAGGAAAACACGACAGATGTGAAGGGCGACGCGGCCGACGTTGCGATATCTCAAGCTGATCACCCAGACAGCGCAGAAGACTCGGACTCGGACTCGGACTCGGACTCGGATTCTGACGATTCTGACGATTCTGACGACTCGGATAGCTCAGACGAGTCGGAGGAATCGGAACAGGAGGGACAGAGAGAAGAAAATTCAGTTCCCGACTCAGTCTCCGACTCAGTTCCGAAATCGACACAACCTTCTCCTAAGAAGTCTCCTAATAAGAGAGTGTCGTTCGTGCAGCCCGCAGCTCGGACTTTTCGGAACAGTAAGATCCAGAAGGTCCAGGATCTTGCTGATTCTGACGATGGCTTTGGATCGTACACTCAAGAGAGTGAAGAGTCTGTGAAGCTCGAGCCAGATGCTGAAGAGTTCTATGAAGCCTCGGAGGAGTTCCAGGAGCCCGAGGAGCAGTTTGAAACCGCACCGGATGATCTCGAGAAGAAGGAGGAGTCTGACGGTGAGTCCGAGTCTGAATCTGAACGAGAATCGACACCCACAAAGGTGCGAAAGAGCAAATCCCCGTTGCAGACCCCGGCCAAGTCAACCCAGGCCCCTAAGTCGCCGAAACCACCGAAATCACCAAAATCACCGGCCAAAAACCCCACAACCGCCGCCCCTGCTTCACCGGAGAAACGAACAGCTATTCAGCCCAGCGAACGTCGCAAGCGACAGCGACGAGTGGTACTGGATGAAGATGACGGCTTTGATGACGGCATTGAATCCGAGTTCTCTAAAGAGAGGCAGGCTGAGTTTTTCCTGCAGAGTGACTCTGAGCACGATAGTGGCGATGAAGACGAAGAGAACTTAGAGGAGAATGGACAGTCGAACGGACACCAAATCACCGACGGGGATCAAGTCATCAAGGAGGATGAAGAGGAGGTAGACGGCAATGAGCATACTGCAGGTGCCGAGTTCGACGATGAGTTTCAACCGATACAACCCCGAATACGCGGCCGATTTTCTCTCAAGGGAGGAGAAAAGGGACGAACAAGAGACATGTACAACCCTGCCAAGGATAGGCTGATTCTTGAATCCTACGAGACCGCCAAAAAGCTGGCTATTCCTCTCAAGGAGCTTTTTAGGCAACTCACCGCTATGATTGGACACACTGAGTACTCGCTCCAGACGCGTCTCAGCAAGCTGGAGACCGATGAGAGTCTCAGACAGGCTGCGATGGATGCCCCTGTCATCGAAGAGGCTACTGTGACTGACGTCATCTCCAAGATCATGCACAAGACCCAACAGAAAAAGGGTCCCAAGCCTCGAGTACGTATTCCATACACAGATCTGGACGACTTGGCGATCAAGGCCTTTGTTTGCGATCTGCCGCTCTCCAAGCGTGGCTCTTACAGTGCTTACGAACCATTTGCTGAGCTGTTTACCCATCACGACGCTAGCAGTGTGAAGGGTCGGTGGACAAAGACCCTGGCTCCCAGGACCACCGAGATTGAGCTGCTGGAGGCCAAACAAAGCTACACCCCGCAGCTCGAGAAACAGCATCTCGACTGGCTACACGAGACGTATCCTGCCTTGTTCCAGAAGTAGAAGGATTTACATAATCAATTATTTATTTGCATTTCGAAACGGGTGGCCGTCGAAGCGGCACCGGTGGGCATGGAAGTCTGTGATCGTGGGAAATGAAGATGAGAAGGCATCAACACGAGGTGGAGATAAGAGACCAGTAATCGAAGGGCAGGAGTCAGGTACCTTGTAGTGACACTCACAGACGAGGGATTGTGCAATGACAGCACAGGCTCCGCAGAGAAACGAGGTGGTGTGAGCGCTGACAACGATTCTTCAGGCAGACCCAAGATCATAAACAGAAGAAGGAGAAGAAGCAGAGGGTACTCACGGTTGAGGGTGTGGAAGATCACAGACAGAAAGGGAGGGTGCCGTTGGTGTGTCGTCTCTCCAAGGGAAGTCAGGTTAGTGTTGGGTGTCGGACACTGTTGGGGAAGAGGAGAGAGCTCGGAGGGGGGAAATCGGCTCTATACAGACGGGAACATACTTTTGTGTCACTCAATTACGGGCTCTTTAACTAAGGTAAGCTATCATTACAAAGGTATGAAGGTGACCTTAAGAAGACGGGTGGTGTTCGGCTCCGAGATACACTTGTATGTACTGGTACTGTAAGAAGCAATCACGTCCGTTTCACTGAATTGTCCACTTGGCTGCTGTGCCTGACAGCCTACAACATGCTGGAATTCCATCCACCTCATTCGGTTTGAGAGATAATGGTGCGGATACGGGCCAACTAATTAGCACCTTTAACAAGTAGTTGATCTCTAGTTCAGTAGCTGCGCTCAAACATTCACTCACTGGTTGATGCGCGTATCATTCGCTGGGATTGGCTACTGCGCCACAATCTCCCAAACTAGCCACACTTAGTCAGCGCAACGTGCAGATAATCAACTCTATATCGAAACTTAGCCACTTTTCCTCTTCAACAATGCAAGTTCTCAGAGTGGCTCGATATGGCGCCAGCCGCGTCGGACAGCTGTCTACTACGGCCCCGGTTTTGACTAGACTGACACCTCGATGTGTGCCTCGACATTTATCGACCAGAACCGCTCTGCTTAACAACAAGAACATGTTCAACACCAACAGCGAAGAGCCTAAGCAGCAGAAGAAGCAGACCGGAGCCAACGAGCTCGAGAGCGACGAGCCCCAGCAGAAATCACAGAACAAAAACCGAAAGCGCTTTGTCTTCCTCGGTCTGTGTGCTCTTATGCCCATCATTTCGGGCTACCTCGGCACATGGCAGGTGCAGCGTCTGCAGTGGAAGGTTGACAAGATTGCCGATTGCGAGAACCGACTGCTCCAGGATCCCCTGCCCCTGCCCGGACACATTACTGAGGACCAGCAGGTGCTGGAGAGAGAGTTTGAGTACCGAAAGGTGGTGGTCACCGGTACTCTGTGCCACGATGAGGAGTTCCTGGTTGGACCTCGAATGAAGGACTCTGTTGAGGGCTACTTCCTCGTGACTCCTCTGGACCGATCCAAGACTGGTGGATCCAAGCTGCTGATCAAGCGAGGCTGGATCTCCAAGGACATGGCCGACCAAAAGAAGCGGGACCCTCTTGCCCTCCCCAAGGGCGAGGTTTCTCTCGTCTGCCTGCTCAGACCCGTTCCTCTCAAGAACACCTTCACTCCCGCTTCCCCCACTTCCCCCAGTGTGCGAATCTACAACTTTATGGACATTCCCACCATGGCCAAGTTCACTGGAGCTCAGAACGTGTATCTGGAGGAGGAGATCAACATGCACATTGGAGGTCACGAGTGGGTCACCGAGTCTCATATGATGAACCACGGAGTGCCCATTGGCAAGCTGCCCAAGGTCGATCTTCGAAACACCCATCTGCAGTATATCGCCACCTGGTACGGCGTGTGTGTGTTCACCACTGTCATGCTCGTCATCATGTGGCGAAAGGGCCGAATGAGCAACCTCGACAAGAAGGTCGCTTACTCTCGAAAGTACGTCACTTAGAGAGGAACATTTGTACATAGCTAATAGAGTCTTCACGGAGAGCTTGAGTAGAGGAGGTGTGTCGCACTCACGAGCGGACAATTCTGGAGCAAGTAGCCTATTTACTTGACCCAACCGTGAGATAGTTAATCTTTATTTAGACCGATACTTTGGATAAGGGTCTGTTTGCGAAGCTAGAAACGTGCTATAGATTCGATAGCTCTATCTTTCTACTGTACAGAGAGACAATGACTTCCAATTAAATCTTTGGACACCTTTCTGTAAAGTGGTTTGTAATGGCTCCGGCACCTCAGCTGGCGCGCTCTCATCAAGTAACGTCAGTTGAGCATCTACTTGTGGTGTACCCACTTGCTTCCGTCCACCTTGGAGGTGGCGCGTTTTATCATGTCAACGACATCTTGAAAAGTAGCGACCACGGTCAATTCCACTTCACTAGCCCCGAAACGCATCATTTACCTCCATAGGTTACGCCGTCGTACCCCTGAGCGGAATGCACTGCACCCCGTGCACATCACATTGTGCCAACCACAACAATAAAAGTTTAGGTTGTTGGAACCACCCACTTCTTGGAGATACATCACCAACCTAACACGTCACCTAACAAACCAGAAAAGGAGCCCGAACCGCACACTACCGTCACCATGAACGCGATCCACAACCATCTGGTGAAGCAGAATGCCAGTCTAAAGAAGGACCTGTCGGAGTTTTCCGCCAACCCCACAGGGGCCCCCATGTCGCTCCAGGGCCAGATTTCGGCCACCATGACCTCCTTCAGCCGAACTCTGGACGACTACTCAGACATTATCAACAAGGAACACAACAAGGAAAAGAAGGAAAAGGCCGAGGCGCGTCTGGCGCGGTTCCGCGAAGAGCTGGCTGACGCTCGGAGCGAGTTCAAGAACCTCAGATCGGCCCGCGAAGAGAAGAATCTGGAGGAGAACAAGACGGCGCTGTTTGGAGACAACCCTTACGGCGAGTCGCGAAACAGAAACGTGAACCGGGACGTGCCTATTCAGCCAACCTACACGGATCTTACACGAGAAGAGGGCATGCAGAGAGAACAGTCGTCCCTGAACCAGGTGGGCCAACAGCTCGATTCGTTTATTGAGCAGGGCATGGCTGCGCTGGGTGACTTGCAAGAGCAGAGCGATATTCTGAGAAGCACTGGAAAGAAAATGCGGTCTGTGGCCGAGACGCTGGGTCTGTCTCGAGAGACCATCAAGATGGTGGAGAAGCGAGCACGACAGGACAAGCGGTTTTTCTACGGAGGCATTGTCGTCATGATCATTTGTTTCTACTACATTCTGAAGTGGTTCAGCTAGGAAAAATATTTGGTGAACCGCCAAAAACAAAACAAAACAGAGAACACAGGAGGAGGGAGGAAGGACACAATAATTAACGATGGAACAATCTTTACATAAAATAATAGATAATGGTGGATGTGGAATGGAGTATGGTAGGAAATGTGTGCTTGCGAGGTGATTTTAGTAAGTCTGTAAGTTGTTCGCACACCAATGTCTCTATCGTCTCCTGTATCAGCTTCACACTCTGATCAGTGTTATCCAAACTCAAAATGTTTCCTGCAAGCACCTTTGGCATGACAGCCTGAAAAGTTGGACGCTACACAACAGTACACACCCATCATGAACCAGCAAATCAACGCTGAGATTGTCAAGCTCGTGGGAAATGTTCCGATTCCCAAGGAGGTGACGATTCTCGCATCCACGCTCATGGGCAAAGCTCAGACGATCCCCATGAAGCCCAACGAGGCTCCGGCTCGCATGGCCCTCTGTGCCCATGTGGCCATTGAGAAGCTGCTGATTGAGCTGCAACTTCCGGCCCCCAAACAATCGCAGCCGCCAGTGCCACCGCGATCGTACGAAAAGCTGCTCCAGCTGTTTCGAGAAGAGCTTCTGGGAGCTCCTCAGGGTCCCTCGACACCCCGAAAGAGAAAGTCGCCGATGAAGAACCCCGAACTGGCAGCTCAGAGAACACCAAAGACACCAAGGACGGCTCGGCAGGTACAAAAGGATATCCAGGAGAGCGGCCGAAGTGACGCCAACGTGATCGGAGAAGATCTGGTGAACTCGGAGGCCATTGGAGAGGAGGACGGACTGTTGCCTGAAACACCGTCGAAGACGAGGAAGTCGCCGCAAAAGTCGCCCAGAAAAGGAGGACCCAAGCAGGAAGATCCGCAGCCGGCAGACATTGAATTCATCACAAAAGAGCTGCGGTTCCCCAAGCATGCATTGGAGGGAGTCCAACGAGGCTTCGACTTCTACTGGGCCCTGGTCAAGGACAGATGGGGCCTGTTGTTCGGTCTTCTTATGACCATTGCATTTCACATTCAGCATAGATCTTTTACCGACACAGAAGCTACGCGGGAGGCGTTCAAGCAGAGAGCTCTTCAACTCACAAGACGAGCAGGTATGCCCGAAGACCGTGTTGAGGAGTGGATAGGCTGGACAGAGACTATTCTCAAGGACCAAATGTGGGTCAAGATTCTGGAGCAGAAGAGCGGCATTGCTCCAGGCGTCATTCAGCGCCAGCTCGATCGACAGACGTCCAAGTCGTCGTTTTCGGGTATTGGAAACATGATTCCGGCCAGTTTTGCATTCAACAGTTACAGAAAGAGAAACGACTACCACAACTGGAAGGAGTCTATGTTGGTGAGAATGAAGGAGTTGGAAGGGCAGGGAGGCCTGGAGGGGTCTGCCTCTATAAAGGTGCAGGGGGAGTGATCATAAATTGATTGTATTAATAAATAGTTAATGTACATAGGCCGTCAAAAGAGAGACTGGCCGTTGGTGTAGTCTGGGTTTGGGAGCTGGTCATTACCTTGGAATGGATGCGGTTTCGAAAGTGAACACACGCTCAGAAGTTCCGCTCGGAAGCCCGGTGGGAGGCACTCCGTGTTAGGTGTTGCAAAATCGCAAATTCGGTGCCCATCAGCCAGATCGGTGGGCAGTGAATGACTTCCATCCTTGAAAGAAACTCCTCCGATGACGATAGCTTCTTCTTCCTGAGGTCTTGATATCTGCTATGTTCCCCCTAAGCATACATCTTCAGACATCGGGTCTCCGTGTGAGCCTCCTCACAGGTCTTGGAGCAGTACCTGAACCCACATCTCACACAAGAACAGAAGCCCTTGTAGCCACAGACAGTGCACAAACGACGCTTGGGGTAAGCCGATGTCGAAGAGGCCACAAACTGGAACCGCTCCGCGCCCTGGCTATCTTCGTCAAAGAAGTTCTGGAGTGTCTTTTTCGACGCCAAAATCTTCTTGAGCGCAGTGCCCTTTTTGTTGGCGTTATTGGGCGAGTAAATGTCGCGTGGCGGCTCGATTTTGACCGAATCGTTGTAGTTTTCGCGCTCCAGCTCGTTCAGCCGTCGGGCAATGGCTCTCGTTTTCGTCGAGGACTGTGTGGCTGCATCCTGGGCTGTGGCGATCCGTTTTCTGCCCGAGCCTGTGCTGCTGTAAGACACGCTCTGGAGCGTTTGTCGCCCTAGTTCTTCCACCAGCATGGTGTGTTGGTTGGTCTCTACGAAGAGTCTTGGTCGAGATTGTTCACCTCGTAACAAGGGCGTGCATGTACGCTACAGAAACTCTAATACCGGTGGCGTTTTCTCGACTGCATGAGATCACGTCTGTAATGAAGGAGAAGATAGTTGGATGGGCAAGAAAAGTACACGATGGGCAGCGCAAAAAACGCATTTTCCGTCGGAATCCGAGTTTCATGTTTCAGATGATAAAACCTTCTCTCCATACGGTTTCGTCATTTCCGCACGACCCTTTACAGAAGCTCTCTTTCTGTCGGAGCCCTCTCTTTTAGACCGCTTCGGGTCATGTGACACCTTTGTGGTTGAAAAATTGAATAAACTTTGCCAGGTCTGACCCACCTAATTTCAGTCACCAGCTAAGACTGTACTATCTACAACCATTTTCAGCTTCTTCCGGTCTCTAAGGGTTAGCAGTAGACCCCTTGTCCTAAGACCCATAAGACGATTCAGTATGGTTCCGCAAAAACGATCTCGCGACGACCTGAACGGCCTCAAATCGCCCGTCAGGAGTCCCAAAAAAATGGCCATGCCGGCCGCCACTTCTGCGACCAACGGAGTCGTGGCAGGATGGCACTCGACCATCGAGAAGGTGGTTAAGTCGGTTGTTTCCATCCAGTTTGCCCAGGTGGCCTCTTTCGACTGCGAGAGCGCCGTGGTCAGTGAAGCCACGGGATTCGTGGTCGACACGGAGATGGGAATCATCATGACCAACAGACACGTTGTGGGAGCCGGTCCCTTCTGTGGATACGCTGTGTTCGACAACCACGAGGAGTGCGAGCTGGTGCCCATCTACCGAGATCCCGTCCACGACTTTGGATTCCTCAAGTTCGACCCTTCCAAGATCAAGTACATGAACGTGCAAAAGCTGCGGCTGTGTCCCGAGAAGGCCCAGGTCGGAACCGAGATCCGAGTGGTGGGTAACGACAACGGAGAAAAGCTGTCGATTCTGTCCGGTTTCATCTCGCGTCTCGACCGAAACGCCCCCGACTACGGCGACCTCACATACAACGATTTCAACACCGAGTACATCCAGGCCGCTGCCAGTGCGTCTGGAGGCTCTTCCGGATCGCCTGTGGTTGACATCGACGGAGATGCCATCGCTCTGCAGGCTGGAGGCTCCACCGACGCGTCCACGGACTTCTTCCTTCCTCTGAACCGAGGAAAGCGGGCCCTGGAGTGCATTCTGCGAGGAGACAAGGTGACCCGAGGCACGATCCAGACCCACTGGATGCTCAAGCCCTTTGACGAGTGCCGACGGCTGGGTCTCAGTGCCGCCAACGAAAAGAAGCAGCGAGAGCTCTTCCCCAACACTATAGGCATGCTTGTAGCCGAGACCGTTCTTCCCGAGGGTCCTTCTGCCGTGCCTCGAGGAGTCAACGGCGTCAAGGTCGACGACGTGTCCGAGGAGCAGGCCGAGGCCATTGAGAACGACGAGGTGGCTGCCACCGAGGGAGGAGACATTTCCATGGCTGGAGAGGAGTCCTTTGTTGTGGCTGAGGAGGACGCTGCCATGGCCCCTCTTCTGCTGGAGGGAGACATTCTGCTGTCTGTCAACTCCACGCCCATCTCGTCCTTCATCACCCTGGACTCCATTCTCGACGAGGCTGTCGGAGACATTATCAAGGTGACTGTGGAGCGAAACGGCGCCGAAATCACATTCGACATCTACGTCCAGGACCTGCACTCCATCACTCCCGACCGTTACGTCGAGGTGTGCGGTGCCAGCTTCCAGGACCTGTCGTACCAGCTGGCTCGAATCTACGCCATCCCCGTGCGAGGCGTCTACGTGTCTGAGGTGGGAGGTTCTTTCCGACTTGACGGCCAGGGTAACGAGTCCAAGGGCTGGGTTGTCGACTCTATCGATGACACCGACACCCCCGATCTCGACACCTTCATCAAGGTGATTGCCGCTGTTCCTGACGGTCGACGAGTCTCGATCCGATACCGACATCTGCGAGACCTGCACACCACCAACTTCACCATCACCTACATTGACCGAAAGTGGCACTCCAGCTTCCGTCTGGCGGTGCGAAACGACGTGACCGGCAAGTGGGACTTCACTGATCTCAGCAAGAAGTACCCTCTGCCCAAGAAGGACGACATTGTCCCCCAGCGAGCCACCTTCACCGACCCCAACCTCGAGGAGGCCGACACTGCCTGCGCTCCTCTGGCTCGATCTTTCGTTCGAGTCTCTTGTATGATCCCCTACAAGATTGACGGTTTCCCCCGAACCATGCGACAGTCGCACGGTCTGGTGGTGGACGCCGAGAAGGGTCTGGTGCTCGTGTCGCGATCCATCATTCCTTACGATCTCTGCAACGTGTCCGTGACCTTTGCCGAGTCCGTGGTGGTTCCCGGAACCGTCGTCTTCATGCACCCCCTGCAGAACTACGCCATTGTGCAGTACGACCCCAAGCTGGTGGAGGCCGACATTGAGACCGCCAAGCTGTCTTCCGCGCCTCTCAAGCAGGGCGACCCCGTGCTGTTCATGGGCCACAACCTGTCCTTGCGACTGGTGACCACCCGGACCAAGGTGTCCGACGTGACTGCCATCACCATTCCCCCCAACGCCGGAGAGCCCTACTACCGAGCTCTCAACCTGGACGCCATCACCGTGGACTCCACCATCCCCAACGGCTGCACTGCCGGCGTTCTGGCCGACCCTAAGACCGGCGTGGTGCGAGCCTTCTGGCTGTCGTGCATGGGCGAGCGAACCGAGGGCCGTCAGCACGAGTACCGGCTCGGAATCGACACCAGCACCTTCTTGGAGACCGTGCAGCGAATTCGAGACGGCAAGCCCCCTCAGGAGCGTTTCCTGGACGTGGAGGTTGCGTCTGTGTCTATGATCCAGGCCCGAATCCGAGGCGTGTCTCCCGAGTGGATTGCTGCCGTGGAGCAGGACAACTCGCAGCGACACCAGCTGTTTGAGGTGATCCGAACTTCCACCCCCATCAAGGGCAATGAGCAGGCGCTCAAGGAGGGTGACATTCTGCTGTCCATCAACGGCAAGCTGCTGACGACTCTGACGACTCTCAGCGAGGCCGGCGACAAGGAGCAGGTCACCATCAAGCTGGTGCGAAACAAAAAGGAGGAGGAGATCCAGGTTCCCACCGCGGACTCGGCGTTTGAGACCTCTCAGGCCGTCTTCTGGTGCGGAGCCGTTCTGCAGACCCCCCACCACGCTGTTCGACAGCAAATCAAAAAGATCCACTCGGGCGTCTACGTGTCTAGCCGAGCCCAGGGATCTCCCGCTTATCAGTACCTGATTGCGCCCACCAATTTCATTACCCACGTGAACGGCCGGGCCACCCCGGACCTGGAGACGTTCCTGTCTGTCGTGACCCAGATTCCCGACAACACGTACGCTAAGCTGCGAATCGTCACTTTTGACAATGTGGCGTTTGCGTGTTCCATGAAGATGAACTACCACTACTTCCCTACTGCGGAGATCAAGAAGGAGGGTGACGAGTGGGTTGGATACAGTTATAAGGACGGTAAGCGAGTCAAGGAGGGCGACGAGAAGGTCGAGGAGCAGGTCAAGGAGGCCGAAAAGCAAGAGTAAATAGAGACCCAAAAATGTATAGATTGCATGTTTATATTGGTTTTATTAGTGTATGGCTTAAACTATGGTGGAGTGAATGCCACGCGTCTGTATTGAGACAAAAGTGAGACACATCGGTATCGTATTCGTATGTATACTGTAGGAGCAAGGAGATCGAAGTGGTTCTTACGGAATGAGTGACCGTATTACACTCACCAAAGATCACTTTGCCACCTTAACCCGTCACACGACCCCAGGTTTCACTCATGTATTCAAGCTCCCCACATTCTCCACTTTGAGGCTTGCCCCAATATTTATATTATGGAGAGCTAAAAGCACACAAGACACGACCCAACAAATCTGGTGGCAAAGCCATAACGTGTAATATGGAACATTAAGTCCACGGAGTTGTGGATCATGTTACTGTACATGGAGGCGCAGACACATTACCGATGTAACATGGGCTTGTTGAGAAACGCCTCCTGTCGCATTGGCATCGGATTGCTACAGCCTCCAAGCTGGACCCTACATGTCCCTACATTACCAGTTACCCCAGAATGTTTAATACACGCTAATTATTGGCCCCGACAAAGAACAATGTGGAGGAGAATACGCCAGAGGTGGCACCGGGAAATAATACAAGACTGCGGGGAACTTGCACGCTGCACTTGCCCCTTGAAATTACGTGTCAATAGTCCCGTTTTGTCCCATGACGTTCCTGGACCCGAAGTCACGTGCCCTCAACAACCTTACTGCTCCTGTCTTTGTTGCATGGCGACCAAATCTCTGTAAGGCTGTAAGGCTATATATAATCAAAAAAGCGCCCCTGGGTCCGCTGTAATCAGAAAACTCCATCAAGAAACACAAATGCTCGATATCTGTGACGCCGACAAACAACAATTGGTCACCAGCGTGATTGAAAAGTGCAATCGCGAGCCCAGCGCCTCGGCGTTTGGAGATCGTCTTCATTACTGGCTGACTGGCGAGGAACTCAAGCCTTTTGTGCCTGAGAAGACTGTTGGACTCCTAGCCAACGAGCCCTCATCAGACCGACCAGAGTATGCTCCTCGGGAGTCTGCCATCGAGTGGGACTCCGGACTCTCCAGTCTGAACCCTGTGGATGCCGTTGAAATGATGGGTTATGGCGTTTATTTCATTGGTTGGTTGTTGCTTGGTCAGTAAAAGCTCACTCTTCTGGCTAAACACCATCTATCATCTTTTTCACCACCTCTCCACCACCCCATCACCACAGCTTGAGTACAAGTGCTGTACCTAAGGCCTAGCTGTCCACCACAAAACCGTGATCTAAACCGCGCCCTATTTATTATTATTTGCAGAGTATCGTATGCAATGATCCCATATACAGAGGAATACATTAATTAATTACACAGCCACTATACAAGTAGCTATTTATACGCGATCTCACTCGTCCAAAAGGGTTCTAATTGCTATATACATTAAGGGGATTGTTTGAAGGGCACGTACTTCTTGACGTGCTTCTTCTGGAAGCCGGTGAGCTCGGTCATGCCGGTCTTCTTTCGCAGCATGGCAGCGGACCATCCAGTGTTTCCGTGCTTTCGGCCGGTTTTTCCCTGAGTTAGTGGCGTTCAAAAGGTGAATGATGATGCGATGTTTAGAGGTTGTGAGTTTCTCGTTTGATCCGTCGGAAGGCTAGACAGCTGGAACAAAAGCTGTGCGTGTAGCTGGTCCTGTTACGACAGGTTGACCCACCTATGGTATCTCTCAATTTGCGTGAACAGTTTTCGACTCGGTTTCCGGTTTCTGACCTGCAAGTCTCCATGTCGTCCTGATCAAACCGGATGCGCAACTTCTCTGGCACAGAAAAAACCGTTTCACACCCTCTCCTGATCAAAAAGAGCAGAATTTCCGTTCCTCCGCATCTCCCCTCTGCTCCCTCATCTTCTTCCCGTACTCACTCTGGTGATCTTTCCACTTCCACAGATCTTGATTCGGTTGGCAACGGCCTTTTTGGTCTTGACGTGTGCGGACTTGCAAGTATTTCGCACAAACATCTGCGCCACGTTGTTCATGGCCACAGTCGGCCGTAGCGACTGGATCAGAGACAGCATTTTTGTATGGTCGTGTGTGTGGTGATAGAGTCTGATATTCCCACCGACGATTTTGCAAAACCTTGTTTGTCACGTGGCGAGGTTTTCTTGCAGTGGCCTGGGGAGGTGAATTTCACCGGTGGAGGGTGGAAGATGGCTGCCGGTATGTGAGAGGTATTTTCTAAAATTATCATAATTCAATTGAAAGACTGATTCGACTTCAATCGATTTTTCTCACTTTTGCTCCATTTTAAAAAATTCGCGATTTTGTCGTAACTACTCACTCACACAGGTCCAAGCACAGATCAATCCGACAAAGCTACACCGTCAATCGCAAACCCCCTCAAAAACGTCCGTTTAATAGAATCGTTCAATCAATATATACATTTACTTCTTAGCGTCCTCCTCCACGAGCTTGCCGCCGTTCTCAAATGGAGCCTGCTTTCGAGCCTCGTCAATCATCTTACCAACTCCCTTCTTAGCAAGAGCGGCCTGGGTTAGTTAATGTTGCAAACACTCCCTGTCATTCAGCTGAGAAGACGTCTTCTGCCCATTCCCAGGTCCCCTAGCCTCTCTGTTGTACTCACCTTGACGCAATCCTCGTACTCGTGCCACAGATCGGCACACTCGTTCTCCATGGATTCTCCCTTGAGAAACTTCTCCGAGTACCAGTTGTTGAAGCAGTTGTCGTACTCCTTCTTGGCTTTAGTGCATTCCGGGGCAAAGGAGTTCATTGTGACGGTCGAGTGTAATGTCGAAAATCATGCTTCACCGAGATGCCTGTACGCAACCCAAAAAGCTTATGTAAGCGAGATCGCTGTAAGAGGGATGGGTTTTGTGGGGATGTAGCTCTCGACAGAAAGACCTCAGTCAACTACAATCAGGGATTATTAATACCTTGTCTTGACCTGTTTGACTCATTAATAATTAGAATTCGTTACACATTACTGTCCATCAATGCGCTTGATGACCCACGTCTTTCAAGTCGCTGACTGTCCTGACCGTTGTTCCACAAAACTTTTGTATCTTGCTTCACTGCTCCACGCGTAGCCCCCACTCAGCATCTGCTTTACAGAAACACCTTGCTGGTGACAGCATTGGCAGCTCGTGTGCTCTCAGTAATCTTTCGCATCTCTCCCTCTCGCAAAACCAGGCCCATGAGCAGAATGACCTCAGAGAGATGAGTACCACCGTTGAAAATGCTAAACTCCCCAACCCGTCGCTGCTTCTTCAATCTACCCTCGGTCAGGTAACTGTAAGCTCCAATGCAAGGACCGCAGAGGGTATCTGAATCCGGGAGCACATTACCCTGTCGCTCAGTGTGTTCAGTATCCACAAGTCGCAAGTGGAAGAAGCCAGATCCATAAGTGTTGGCAATACCCGTGGTTCCGTACCATTGCAACTGCACGCCTTCGTAAGAAGCTGTAGTCACTCTCCTGGTTCCATGGGTAACCATAGTGATGTCATCCCGCTCACTGCCCACAAATGTCAGAATGTGCTCAATACGGTCGTTATCGAGCACCTTTTGTGTCACGCTGCACAGAAGCGACTTGTAGCATTCGCTTCCAGCCACCGACACAGCCTCGCTACCTGGACTCTGCTTATCGCTCAAACGGTAAATCTCCATGTAGGTCTTGCCGAAGAAATGCGTTGACACAGACAGAATGGGTCTTTTGAGGTCGTCATCAAAGACGGTCACTCCGTGGCGGAACATGGACGAGTATATGCTGTAGACATCTCGTTCTCTGGGGTCGCCTTCAGGGGTCTCAAATAGCGTGGAGACGGCGGACTTGTTATCGTCAAAGAGCGTTTCATGCGAGGAACGGGTGTCGGTACGCTCCAGCGGTGCTCCGGACTCGCCAGCCGCACTGTTCTTCAGTGCCTTTTTCAGTAGTCGCTGCATTATAGAGCTTGGTCAGGTTATTTTTTTGCGCCTGAAAAACGCACTGAAATTTTAGGGACTAAACGTTAGTGCATGACCGCTGCACTGGGCGCGTGACCCAAATGGCTATTCGGTTTCCGGGCCAACCCCAACCCCGACTGCTCAAAGGGGTATGACGGGGGTCTCGGAATAACATTTGAAATGTACACAACCACAACATTGCTTGGGAAGGAGAATAATATTGTGAGAATTGGGTGACGGATTCCTGCAGGATGCGATGCTGCAGCCAAAGTGCCAAACCTGCTATATGATAGAATATCTCGGCAAGTGAACAACCTATAGCAAGTCATCTATGATGCTCTCAACACCTTCTCAAGGTGGTTCAAAGAGACTACATTTTAGCTCCCGGTGGTTCAAGGTAGGGGGATCCAACTCTGTCCATCGCATCTGAAACCTAAAGGCGCGTTTCGCGCTTCCGAATCCAAAACAGTGAGAGTGTCAATCATCACAAGCAGGTTGGAAAAGACGAGACGACAGAACCGCCGACGAAAATGCCATCTCGACCATTGGCCCAAAACGTGGGAGCCGCCCTCGTCATTGGCGCCGACGACACCTCGCACTACGAAATGACCCGCGATGAGTCCTTTGTCATGTCCGAGCAGCGCCGAAGAGCCTTCATGAGAGCGGTGCCAAGCTACTCGTCCTCCACGCTCAACACTGTCGCCAGCGAGAGCTATTGCATCCCGGAAGACGTTCTGCATGCTGCGGGAGGCACGTCGACTCCAGAGAAGAAGCTGAACCAGGTGAGACAGCCCTCTGGAAGCCCTGTGCCTTTCAACACACATCAACAGCCCGCAACATCGGCTTCAACGCAGGCCCAGCAGCGGGCAGCACCGACCACACAGCATAACAAGAGCCTCCAGAACTCTTCCTCCACATCGACTCTTCGAGACTCGGACCTGGACCGCTTCGAGGACGCCGAGGAAGACGGAGACGTGTCTCTGGACTCACCAGATACCTCGGCCGAAGTGTGTGTTGCCACAGTCGCGAGACTGGCTCCACCCAGCACAGGCACCCGGGGCATTTTCCACAAGAATGCAGGCATAGGACATGGTCTCGGGCACCGGCCACAACAGCCTTCGGTGGCTCCACGACCACAGACACACGACCCACGAGCTAAAACGAAGCCCAACAACAACTCGGGCCCTTCTGGAGTCTATGCTCGTATCAAGATGAAAGAGGTAGAGATCGAGAGGCAGTTTGACGCTCTGGTACGGCAGACGGTCAAGAGCAAGAAGGAAGGAAACGGAGGCATTGTAGCGGAAAAGCCACGAGCCGCCTCAGACAGTGCATCAATCAGCTCACGGGAGTCACACGCATCACGGGCTGATCGAGTGGCCAATCTACAGCAGCAGTCGGACAAGCTGTTTGAGCTGTCGCGTGCCATCACAGTGGAGATCGATCTCATCAAGAAAATGGGTCCAACCTCGGCATACAAAAACTTCTCTGCCAACACTGGAAGCAGGTCTACGAACCTGACCGAAAATCTGGCCGACCTGGAAACCAAGAAGCAGGCCGTGGAGCGAGAGTTGTACCAGGTGGGACTGCTGTTGTCTCGTCAGTACATTAAGATGAGAGAGGAGGGAGCCAGTGAATACTGGGTCAGAAGTGTTTCCAAGTAAGAGAAGCATATACATAATTTTATAACGGACATTTAATCGAGGACATACGGAAAAGAACAGACGATTAGTGCACAGTGGAAACAAAACTGAGCTTGAAATTACAGCTAAAGAGGGACGTCTGATGTGACACTGTAGCTAAACACCAGACACCCTGCGACAAACCCAGGGACTACAATCACAGGCAACCATGGCAGTATAAATTACTATCAATACATATTATTTCCATTCTATATCGTCTATTTTCGCTTCTTGAACTTAAGAGGGTCACCTCCCTTCTTCTTCTTGGTGTACTTCTTGTTGATCTTGTTGTCGTCCTTTCGGAAGGGCACAAACACATTAGGATCAATCTTGCCCTTTCGTCCCAACAGATAGTCGGGCACTCGCTTCATGTGTGCCTGGACCTTTGATGTGTGAATCTCCTTGTCGTGTCGCAGAGCCTTAAGATCGTCGGGGTTCTCGTCGAAATGTCGAGCCAGTCGCTCGGAGTTGAGCAGCTCGGTCTTGATCTCCTTGACTCGGGCCTCTCGAACGGCCACGGTGGTGACGGATCGGAAAGCGTCGTCCATTCGGTATCGGAAGCCCTCCACCTGCTTCATGTCGAACGAATAAGGCTTGATTTCCATATTCTGGGACTCCTGGTTCTTGACAATCTTCTTAAGCACCTTCTCGTCTCGCTTGGCAGTGTCCAGCTTGGCGATCTTATCCTTGCCCCACTGGTCAGCAGGCACAACGAAAGAGAGTGCGGTACCGGCCTTGTTGGCTCGAGCGGTTCGGCCAACTCGGTGGACGTACGCTCGGCTCGACAGAGGCAGGTCAAAGTTGAGCACAAACGCCACGTTCATGAAATCCAGACCTCGGGTGGAAGAGTACTCGTGGGCTCTGGTCACCTCCTTGGTCTGCTTGGATGCAGATTTGCTGGCCTCGGCCAGCTTGTTGGCCTCGTCGGTACAGATCAGCAGGTTGAACACACCCTTGTTGAACTGGTCGACAATGTGAAGACGAGAGGCGATGGGCAGCTCGGAGTTGAGAACACAAGCCTTGATGCCAAACTGCTCCAGAAACAGACGCAGTCGGTAACATCGATCAATCTCATTGACAAAGACAATGGTCTTGCCCTTGACCAGCTGCAGCTTGAACATGACGTAGGCCAGCAGAAACTTGTCTCGCTCGCTGCACTTGACGTAGTATTGCAGCAGCTTTCTCTCCTCCTCAGCAGCGGTGACTGCCACACTAGCCACAGTGCTTCTGCAGAACTGCTGCTTCATCAAATCGGACTCCTTGTTGAGCGTTGCCGACATGATGAAGGTATGCTTGGTCTTGGGGAGCATCTCTGACAGCTCTATGAGATCCTCCTTGTAGCCGTAGGAAAGCAGCAGATCGGCCTCGTCGATGACAAGGAAGCCGACCTTGGAGCAGTCCATCTCCTTGGCGTACTTCAGCAGCCTCGAGGGCGTGCCGACAATGATGCTGGGCTTCTCTTCCAACAGAGAAGAAATTACGTCGTCTCCGAGCTGCTGGGTCACGTTGAGAGACTTGAGATGGGGGCAGAACTGCGTCAGCTTGGTGATCACCTTGGACACCTGCTCACACAGCTCCCGTGTGGGGACCACAATCAGAGCAGTCTGGATCTCCCGCTTTTCCTTCTCGGCTCGCAGCATGAGCTCGAAGATGGGCAGCAAGTATGCCACCGTCTTGCCACTGCCGGTGACGGCCTTGGCTGTGATATCCACGCCCTTGTCCAGAGCCAGAGGGATGGTTGTGTTCTGAATGAGAGTGGGCTGCTTCATATCGCAGGCAGCCAGGCCGGACAGCAGACGGTCGTCGAGTCCGAACGAGTCAAAGGACTTATCCTCCAGGTCGGGGGTAGTCATTTTAGTTGATGGTGAGTGAGTATGAGATGCGTAGCTATACTTTTTGGCAGAATAATTTTAAGGTACATGTCGGGCAAAAATATTTCGATAGAAGAGCTTAAGCTTAATAGGGTTTGAGAGTAGTACATTAACAAGCTCCCAATTAGAACAGTTGAGAATTACGTGGAAATTACTTACAATTAGACATGCCATCTCACACGTTCTCAATCATATGAACATCTTCTATTATGCATCTATACTATTACAGCTTGTAATGGCCGAGCTGGAACATTCGGGCCCGGCCGTTGGTAGCACCAACAGTCAGGTACTCGCAGCTGGGAGAGAAGGCCACACTGGTGACGACTCCCACAGAGGTGTGTTGGGTGGGCCAGTTCTTGAACACTGTGAACGAGGGAACGTGGACCAGCTTGAGAGAGTCTCGCTTCTGATCCGAGGCCATAGCAAGCATCTGACCATCAGGAGAGAAGACGAGCGACGAAACGGGGGTTGTTAGGTTAGAGAGAACGGCCTGGGGCTTCTGGGGCACAAACGGACTCTGGCCCTTGGCAATCTCCAATGCAAGTTTGGGTCGGTTGTAGACGTTAACGTAACCGGACTCGGAGCCGATAGCGAGCCACTGGTTGGCCTTGCCGCCGAGAGCCAGCACGGTGATGCCCACTCCTCCCTCGTCGGTCCAAGTGGCCGTGAATGACCGGCTCTCGACGTTGTATTCCCAGACCTGTCCAGCAGTGTTGACGGCGATGATGGAGCCGTTGTCCCACACAAAGTCGGCCACGTCGCCCTCGATCTTGCAGCCGTCGATCCACTGTCCAGAAGTGGCCGACAGAATGGCCAGCCAGCCGTCCACTCCAACCACACACAGATACTTGCCGTCTGGCGACAGCTTGAACTGCGCAAAGCACCGCACCTTGTCGCCGTGACCGTAAAGATGTGCCATTCGCTCCACCTTGCCGCTCTCGGCGTTCCAGATGTACAGATGCTTCTGCTTTCGGCCTCCAGCATACACTCGCTGGCCGTCGGGATGGAAAGCCACGTGAGCAAAGGGAGTGTGTCGCATGAACAGCGTCGTCACAACGGGGTTGTTCTTGCCGTCAACCTGGTACAGACGCAGAGTCTTATCGAAGCCTCCGGTCAGTAGCAGGGAATGTGTGGGGTGGAAGGCCATACCCTCCACGGCAGCTCGGGAAGGAGCGGCAAAGTTGACGTCCTGGAGACGAGCAATCTCAATCTCGCCATGACGTAGCAGCTTGGACTCCCTGCTGGAGTACTGGGTAACTCGCTGCAGCACCTCGCTCAGAGAAGTGCCTGTCAGCACGTCCTGCTCCTCCTCATCGGATCCCTCCGAGTCGTCCTCGTCGTAATCCTTCTTGGCCTTGGCCTTGAATGCAGTGGCAGCCCAGTCGGGCACCCGGTAGATCTTTCTGTACTGATCCCGCAGCCGTCGCGAAAACACCTTGCCGTTGACGTAGTCCTGGGTCTGTGTCTTTCGCAGCTTCTTGAGCATACCGTCGTGATCTCCTACCAGCGAAATGTGCACGTTCTCGTCGTCCGAATCGGCCCATGCTGCTCGTCCTCCGTGCTCTTCTAGGGTCTCATCGAGGGTATCTGAGTCCATGGATGAGTCGGAATCGTCGTCAGAGTCACCGTCAGAGTGGTACTTTTGTCCGTCTCCTCCATCAACAAAAAACAGCTGGTTGTCCTCCATCTTGTTGAAATCGTTGTCTTCGTCCGAGTCATCGGAATCGTCAGAATCCTCCTCCTCGGCCTCGCCAAGCACAATGTTCTTGAGTCCCATCTCGAAGCCCTCCAGATCACCGAACACGGCCTTCTCCAGGTCCAGCTCCTCCTCGTCCTTGTCGGGCACCTCGTCGTCCGAGGAGTCCACGTCCATGGAGTCCTCCATATGCTCGTCAATGTCCACCATGACTCCCTCGGTGGCGTCCTCTAGCTCTTCCAGTGATTTCATTGCTGTTGTGTGTGAGGTTTCGATATGTGTAGTGGTTTTGATTTTTTTCTTGAGCTCCCATTTACCATCAGACTTGATGCACCCACCCTGAAAATATTTATTTAAGCTCCAGAGCCTAATAAATTCCTGTTGCATGCAGAGCATAAGGAAATTTCGTTGCACACTACACCAGACACAGATAACGACAACATGACTGACATGGAGGTGAGTACAGCGGCTGAAACCGTTCCAGAACAACTGTTAACACAGACCACAGCGTCGATATCGCGCCATCTGCGACGCAAGGGCGTGCCTCTGGTCCAGATTCTGCCGTTTGCAAACGACATTGTGGCCGGAAACCTCAACGTCTACTTTCCCCACCGTTTGTGTGCGGTTTTGCAATGGTGGATGGACAAATTAGGCGAGAAGAACGACTCGGCCCGGGAGGCCCGAACTGACCCGGCGTTCTGGACACTATTCATCACCGTGTGGGAGGACATGGCCAAGGATCTGGCCAAGCCCAGAGAACGAATCTACAGAAACAGCAAGTTCACGGAGATTGTTAGCATGGCTATCAAAGAAAACATTGAGGGCTGCTCCGTGCAGCTGCTGGATGAGATCACTACAGCCGTCAACAGGGTGTCTCTGTCGTTAGCCGTGCAGTTCACAGAGACTGCGGCTGTTGAGATCGCAGGAGACTACCTCAAGACCCTCACCAACTTCCAGAAGACCGGGTTGCCTGTGGGACACATTGCTGGAGTGCCTGCATGGACCCAGATGATGCTCAACTTCCTGGAACGGTCGTCTCAAGGTAGTCAGGACATGCAGAAGAAGTGCCGAGAGGTGGGATCGTTTCTGCCTTACATTTTCTATCTGCTGGATGCGGAGGATCTCAACAAGGAGCTGGCGCATTTCATCGACTTTCTGGTCACCAGATTTCTGTTTGATCCCGAACATTTCCCCATCACTGGTCTGTATGCTTTCACCACCTTTGAGGTGCTGAGCTTCTCCACTGAGGCTCCTGTTCGGGGCTACGCTCATATCATCAGACTGGGAGAGAAGGTGGCTGCTACAATGCCCGGAACCACGGGAGAGAAGGATCTGGTGGTGCCTCTGGTGAGTGGTCTCATTCAGAACGCCAAGCAGTACACTGTGGAGCTGCTGGATCAATGCACAGAGATGGGCTACAAGGTGGAAAAGAGCATTTTGGTGAAGCTGTTCCACGATGCTGTGCCCACACGAGAGGCCTTTGCATTGGATTGGCAGGTGAACAACGAGCGAGATTGGCGTCTGATTTCTGCTCTCGTCCGACAGGACCCTTCTCTCACAGCTACTTCGGTTTCTCTGGCCAAGGATATTTCAGATGGTCCTGATGACGAGTACACCAGGTCTGTGATGCGAGGAATGGCGAAGGGATACCAGCTCAACAGCCAAATGTACGACTTCATGATTATCTGGGTGGACGAGATGGCCAAGTCTGCAAAGTGGAGAGAACCAGACTTTCTTCCCTACGTCTCTGATCTCGTTGCCACAATGTTTCCCGACGACTACTACGATGTTCTGACCCACTGGACCGAGAAGGTCAAGGAGGAGCAGGGGGATGTTGCTGTTCGAAGCAACCAGCTTTACGCTCTGGTCGCTATTGTCAATGCTCTTCTGATCATGAAGCTTGAGGCGTCATTTGACGAGAAGGTGTTGAAGGCGCTCTCCAAGCTCATCAAGCTGGAAGACGAAAAGATTGACAGCGAGACTCTGTGGCGTCTGCGATACATTATTTTCACAAAGGCACCCAGCACTAAGCATAAGCTCGATTTCAACGAGGCCGTGGAGCCCAAGAAAGAGCTGTTCAAGTACCAGTTTGGATGTCTGTGTCGACTTGCTGAGTTCGACAACATTGAGAAGTTCGACAAGGCTCTGGACAAGTTCCTCTCATACCTGACCAAGAAGAAGCTGGATAGCATGGTTCCCTTCCTGTTTGATCGATGGCTGGTGATCCTCAACCGTTTCGCCAAGTCTAAGCGGCTTAGCAAGATCGCCGAGATGGCTGTCGCTACACACGTGACTGAGCTGGTTCATAACGACCAGCTTTTCGAACAGACTAATGTGTGGACTCCTGTATTGGACAACATCAAGGACCCCAAGCCTCTGACTGTTGTTCCTTACGCTGCGTTCCCTCGAGACATTCGAATCGCACTCGTCAACAAGTTTTCTCTGGACCCTACTGCTGAGGGTCTGGAGCTTGTCTCGAAGCTCGTCACCTCTTCCACTTTTGGCGGTTACGACGTTGAGAAGAACGTCGACTCGTTCTGTGTTCTCCTTGATCAGGGATCAGCCCTGTCGACCTCCATCTGCTCCACCATCCTCAAGTCCCACGTTCAGACCAAGAGCCAGGATTCGAGCAAGGAGTTCCTGGAGACTCTGGAGAAGAAGCTGAAGAAGAACGTCAAGAAGAGCAAGTCTATCCAGCAGGCTCTGCTGTACGCTCGAATTGTGTCTGACGAAGACTCCGACTTCATCAAGTCGATCCGAAAGTCGCTCAAGACCATTATTCTGGAGTCCAGCGATTCTGACCTTGAGCTCATCCTCAACGATACCAAGTCTTTGGTGAAGGTTTTTGCTTCCTCCGATTCGGATGAAGTCGAGACTAAGCTCACCTCTATCGTCGCCTCACATGTGGCCTCCAAGACCGAATATGAGGAGGACGTTCTGCTGACTTCTGCCGCTAGCCTGTTGATGGGCATTTCCAAGCCCAACCTGGCCATCACTGCTCTCTTCCTTTCTATTGGAGAGGACAACGAACAGCTGGCCAAGTGGTACTCCTTCTACCTCGAGTCTCTGAGTCCCGAGGAGCTGCGAAACGTGTTAGCCGTGGTTGTCCAATACGGCGACTCGGCCTATCCTGCATTTGAGGCCATCGTCCGAGTTCTGTCGTACGACGAGCACCACGAGATGGACTTTACTTCGCTCATTGTGTCTGCCATTTCGCAGTACCTTGAGTCTGGCGAACAGTCTGCCGTTTTCCTGGGCGCTCTGGCGTCTCTGCTGAAACGAGCTCCCTGGGCCGTGTCTCAGTATTGTCTGGAACTCATGCTTGTGGTTGTTTCGCAGTCCCGTGCCACTCCAGACACCTTTGTGGCTTTCACCCAGGTCCTGTCTCAGATTCTGCTCTCCCACAGACCCCGAATTGAGGGCCGATACTCGCTCATTGTGTACAGCTTGAAGGCTCTGCTAAGTGTGCTGGTCAAGGGTACCGAGGTGGCAGTGGAGGACGTGCATGCCCTTGTGCGAGCCGTCCAACTCATCTGTGAGCCTCCTGCATACACCGTTTCCAAGACCCGGGCCGCCAAGGTGTCTCTGACGTCTGCCACTCAGGCTGCCCGAAAGGAGGCTGCTCGTCACATGATCTACTTCCTGGCAGCCTACGCTCACATCAACGTGGTTCACAAGCTGGACGCCGAGATCACGGTGGCCTTCCGGCCTGCGATGTCGTCCATCTTTGAGCTTGTCACCAAGGAAGATCTGGATCTGGCCAACTCCATCATGGACGGTCCTTCGCGATCCTTCATCCGAGTCCTCTACGCCGACTACAAGAAGCAGGGCAAGTGGACCGATGATATGTAGATATATGCATTATTTAATTAGTTGTAATTAGGAGTTACCACTCCAGTGTGGTGTTGATCGTACAAGTAGGGTGAGAAACAGATGAGTGGCATGTGGTCAATGACATTTTATTCCACTGCACCAGAGACACAACCAGAGACATGCTACAACTCCATGAGGATGATCAGCCCAAGTTGCTGTGTTGGTTGCGTGCGCTCTCATGAGGCGCGTGCTCAAATAGCTCCACACATCTAGAGTTACAACAAGCGTGTTTGTGTCATACGAGTCCAAATAAACATAATGCCATATACAGTAGCTTACGGATTGATTTTGTGTAGGAACTGTATAGTCAATCTGCCACTATTGTACCACCCAATCATCAATATCATGTATTACCGCAACGTTACTACAACTTACTGGACCCCTTCAACAAGTCGACAGCAGCCTCAGCCATACCGATACTGCTCTGGAAACCAGCAGGACCGGCTCCGTAGTTGTGAATGACGGTTGTTCCGTCAATGGTCTCCTTCTCGACTCGAGGGCCGCCCTCACGAACTGGTCGTCGGCCCACATTGTGAGAAACAACGTCCAGAGGACCATCCTCCAGCAACTCAGGGCAGGCCTTGGTTGCCCGGGCAACAATCCGGTCCGCCAGAGCCTTGTCGGGTTCAGTGGACCAGTCGT
The DNA here is from genome assembly GCA_900519015.1 of Yarrowia osloensis. NCBI lineage: Eukaryota > Fungi > Ascomycota > Dipodascomycetes > Dipodascales > Yarrowia > Yarrowia osloensis. The sequence goes on from ULGU01000010.1 coordinate 114,562, forward strand.
TGGCACGCATGCATCCACCCAGAATAGTGCCTCCCTCGGCTCGAGGCATGATGTACAGACACTCATCCTCGTAGCCTTCCACAGAGACGTAAGTGAGAAGTCTCTCGGTCTTGTTTCGGACCAGCAGAGTCTGGCCAAGAACAGGGTACATTTTCGAGTCTTCCACGCCTCCCAGGAACTTGGCAGACAGTCCCGAGCAGTTAAACACGGCATCCACGGGTCCAGGGAAGGCAGAGTACTTCTTGGCGTCACAGACATGCTTGAGAGTGGCTCGTCGGAACTGCACACCTCGCTTGACACACTCCTGCTGCACGTAGAACATGTAACGAGTTGTGGAAATGACAACTGAGGTGAATGAGTATCCCCAGACCACTCCCTCGGGTAGCTCGTCCTTTCGCAGAGATCTCCAGCCCTCCACAAAGGTGTTGTACCAGGGAGTCACGGCCTCCGTATCCAGCGACCCGTCCTGCTTCTTGGGAATGTCTCTGTCGTGGAAATAAATAGTCACGTTTCTGATCCAAATTCCGGCCTCAGGAACTTCTCGAGATAGCCGCAGAAACTCCAGGTACGCGGGCTTGTCGTAGTTTTGAAGCGCGATCTCGTCCTTCTTGGCAAACGAGTCCCAGTCTCCTCCTGCCCAAGGAGAGGTGAAGTCAATTGACAGGTCGCCGGGCAGATGCTTGGCCACCACCGTCACGTTGGTGTTGGGTTTCTTGGCCAGGGTCAGAGCAGTCGTGAGTCCTGCAATGCCGGATCTGTGTTAGCAAGACGATCCAAGCGGGTTCTAAGCGAGCTTTCGTGACTCCCTCTGACCTGTATCTCTCCTGACTCACCCAATTACCACATAATTCTTCTTGGCCATGGCTGGTTCGCAGTTCTGGAACATGGTGGGGTCGCTAGCAGTTGTAGATCGTTCAATAACCGACTCTCGATATGGGGTAATTAACTTTATCTAATCAGGCGATTTTTAGCGATAACAGACGCATCAGTCATGTGACGGGTTTGGGATGGCGGTGGGTGACTAAGCGATTAGAGTTTGAACCTGAGCCGCAAGATGAACTACGTCATAGTTTTGGGGGTATTTTGAAGGGTCAGAGAATGTGATGCTATTTTGTGGCCACGTTACTGAAAAATAGATAGATGCAATAATTGACTGATTCAATATATTTCTCACTCGACACCCTCTATAATATACGGCGAAATACTGATTTCCAACGCCACCGTCTATATTTAGGGTTAACCCTACTTTGGTCACATGATCTCCCAGCCCGATTCGGAAACCCATTTGGGATGAATCCATGCACACACTCTTATCATACCGAAATTTGGTTCAGACCTTTCAAGGTAATCAAACCACATCACACAAAATGACTTCCTCCACCAGACGTGAGTATTAATGACGGAATGGCGAGCAAATGCGGCCAAATGGCGGACTACGATTGTCGCGTTGTTTTCGGCCTTTTCGGAGACCTGCGAATGACCTTTTGAAGATCCCTGAAGGGCTGAAGAACGCGACATTGAAGACCATCGAAACCACGTCCACCAAATGACCAAAAACTAACCCAGTCTACGTTAAGGGAAAGCACCTGTCTTACCAGCGAAGCAAGCGTGTTGTTAACCCCAACGTGTCTCTCGTCAAGATTGAGGGTGTCTCCACCCCCGAGGAGGCCAAGTTCTACCTCGGAAAGCGAGTCGCTTACGTCTACCGAGCCGACAAGGAGATTCGAGGCACCAAGGTCCGAGTCATCTGGGGCAAGATTGTCCGAACCCACGGTAACTCCGGCGCCGTCCGAGCCCGATTCCGACACAACCTGCCTGCCAAGACCTTCGGCTCTTCTCTCCGAATCATGCTCTACCCCTCCAACATCTAAGAGGATTGAAGCTATGAAAATTTGAACGAGGTTTGGGCGATGCAAAAAAGGAAAACATGATGGAAAAACAAAAGAAAATGTCAATGATGACCCCCGTGCATCTTGTATAAAGCAATTAATTTATTGGCGAATGTGAATGATGTGATTAGGTGTTGTATTGTAGAGTGTTTGTGGGAGTAGTGGTGGGGCGTTGGGGTCTTGCTGTCGTGTTGGAGCCATGTGAGACGTGTAATGATCACGTGCCGGTTCTAGAATGTTTCACTGATGGCCGTTTGATACATGTACTGTAGACCCGCAGAGTGATGTCTTAGCGCTTCCATGTTGCCCATAATATTTTCAACGGCATTTTAGACTGTAATAAACTGTAGTTCAGTTGAGACACGGCAAGTAAATTTGGGCTTTACTTGAGTCGACCCCATTATGAACTACAATGACGTCTTTCTCAAGTAAACTAGCTGTCAATTGTTCACACATACCACCCACGGTAAAACCTCACCTGTTGTCCCAATGAGCCCCAAAAACAATTTGATCAAATACGACCGTCACTCTCGCTATTTTGGGACCATTATTTCTTCCGCCGGATAACCGCTGACACCCCCACATTCACCTCTTCCTACACCTCCACCACCACCGCCACACGATAAAGTTTATGCACAAAATATTTTTATAGAGGCAGGCGAGATATCTCGAGCTCCACCAGTACAACACCATACAAGCAAGATGAAACTGAACACAGCTGCCATGAGATACCTCACACCCGATGACTTTCGGGTGTTGACGGCCGCAGAAATGGGCTCCAAGAACCACGAGGTCGTGCCCACCAAGCTCATCACCCAAATCGCAAAGCTCAAATCCGTCAGTGCCACCAACAGAAGCATTTCCGATCTGGCCAAGGCCGGTCTGATTGCTCGAGTCAAGAACGCCAAGTACGACGGTTACCGACTCACATACGGTGGCTACGACTACCTGGCGCTTAAGGCCTTCATCAAGCGAGATACAGTCTTCTCTGTTGGAGCCCAGATTGGTATTGGTAAAGAGTCCGATATTGTGGCTGTCAGTGACGACAAGGGAACGTCTCGAGTTCTCAAGATCCACCGACTGGGCCGAATTTCGTTCCGAACCGTCAAGAACAACCGAGACTACCTCAAGAACAGATCCAGTGCATCGTGGATGTACCTGTCTCGTCTGGCAGCCCAGAAGGAGTTCGCCTTCATGAAGGCTTTGTACGACGAGGGCTTCGAGGTTCCCACTCCCATCGACCAGTCGCGGCATCAGATTGTCATGTCGCTGATTGACGGCTTCCCCATGCGTCAGCTCCAGGAGCACGACGACCCTGCTCGACTCTACCAGACCCTCATGGACTTCATTGTGCGTCTGGCACAGCACGGACTGATCCATTGTGATTTCAACGAGTTCAACATTATGATCCGTGAGGACTTTGATAGAAAGGACCCCAAGTCCGAGATTGTCGTCATTGATTTCCCCCAGTGTGTGTCCATCGACCATGTTGACGCTCGTCGCTACTTTGACCGAGATGTCGAGTGTATCAAGCTCTTTTTCCGCAAGAAGCTGGGCTACGTGTCCAAGACCTGGCCCGACTTTGACCGGGACGTGAAGCGAAATGGCGAGGCCATCGACAAGCTGGTGGGTGCATCTGGCTTCTCCAAGAAGCAGTCCAAGGATCTGGAAGCCGCTCTGGCCCAGAGTCTGGAGGTGGACGAGAACGACGTCGACGACCAGATCCGAGAGGATGCGGAGGAAGACGAGCAGCTCGCCGAGGACGCTGAGATGATCGAGGACGGTGAGCAGGAGGAGCACGACCTTGAGGAGGAGGAAGACGATGAGGAAGATGAGCAGGAAGAGGAGGAGGAGGAGGAGGAGGAAGAGGAGGAAGATCCTCTTGAGAAGGCCATTGCTGAGCGAGGCATTGAGAACCTCAAGATGGACAAGCTGGGTAACTACATTTTGGATTAATTGCATGTGGCGGGGGGAGAGATAGGCGTCGACGACATCGATGAGGAGATTACACGACGACTCAACGACACGACGCCACTCCTAGGTTAGTAATATAAACAGTACATTATTGAATAAAAGCAAGTGTTGCAGTATTAATCGTATTTTTGTACCTGATTTTGTAGCATGGGATCTTGCTCAGAATGACACCATATGCGTGATGCGTGACAGGCGTTATTTTATATCCGTGCAGGATGTAAGCCAGTATAAAGGAGGAGAGAGAGCTATTTGCAGAACTCTGAAACAGGCCTGCTGATAGGATACGGGCCGGAGCAGGTCGCCTGATAAGGTCTCAAATCGGATTTCGAATAAATGTCCGCCCCGGTTTTGGGTCACGTGACCGAAAGCCCAGTCTCAACCCCTCTTCACTCCCACCCCAACACAGTTACAGCTCGGTTACACAAGCGAGCTGATTAACTTTGCGATTTTCATTTTCCGAAAGGTACAGCAGGCACATTCCAGCGGGTGTGCACACCACGCACTATAATCCCTGTGAGTCTAATTTGGATATTCACTCCACCCACCTCACCACACATCACCAAGGAAATTAGTCTGTCTTTCGACCGAAGCCCGACTCTTTGAAACCCTTCCTATCTCAAGCGACCGCAGCCATGATCTACAAAATTCTGGAATCCTTGCCGGCCGAGGCTGTTCAGAACGGCACCGTCAACCCCGAAACCGTGCTGCCCGGCGTGCCCCTTGATATCCAGGACGGCTTCATCCACCTCAGCACCAAGGCCCAGCTGCTGGAGACCCTCAACAAGTACTTCAGCAAGCACGACCGTGTCTATCTGCTGGCGATTGACATTCCCGAGACGCCTGGAGCCCCATTAACCGAGGGCGCCGTGGGTTGCAAGCCCGGATGCCGACTACAGTGGGACTTTGTGCGATCGCGAAACGAAAAGTTTGCGCACATCTACGGACACCTCACCAATGGAGACATTTCCGAAATCAAGGAGCTGGAACGGGGCCCCGACGGCTGGTCCTTGTGGTAGCCCCGCACGCCACGTATAGAAGTATCGTATTTATTGTGCTGCATGAATCTATTGTTGAAAGAGAAGCTGGGGGAACGAGAGCGAGGTCGAGTCTCTTGACGCGCTGGAGCCCCCTATCGTAGTTGTTTCCGTGTCTATCACTAAGCGTGTACTTGTAGTCGCGTTGATGTAGCGTTGCGCTGTGCGGGCGTGCACTGTCAAAAAGATGCTCTTTATCTCTTATCGCAAATCTGTGGCTGTACTCTAAAGCCTTGCGACGACGACTGGGGCTTGATTATAAGAATGTATTACAGATTAGCTATATGCTGTTGTATTTTGTCGACTCTGACACTCGTCTAATTAGTGGTGGTGTCAGGTCGTGTGACAGGTGGTGGCGTGCATCGATAACCATCATCGACGAGTATATGTAAGTCGGTTGCCACGCACTGGTCCTCCCTAGCTCTGCTCCTCCTCGTACTCCTCTTCGTCAGACTCGTCGTCAGGAAGAGCAAACGGATCGGCCTCCTCCTCGTCCGAGTCCTGCTGCCATCCACCCACCTTCTTGAACTCGGCGGGCCAGTAGGGCATCTTTCGCCAGGTTCGATCGTCCACCACAATCTCGATGATGTCGCCGGCAATCTTGTCGTCCGGAGTCACGTCGACGACCACAAAGCCGCCCCGCTTGACCCACACGGTCTGTCTGAACTTGGGGGGCATCTCGACCTGGACCTCTGGGCTCTTGAAGCCGTGGCTCGTGTAAAAGTCCTGGGGCAGAGTCACCTCGTAGATGTTGCTGCCCTTGGCCTGGGCGACCTTGGCGATGGTCTGGTTCTCTTTCAGCTCATCCAGCGGCGTTCCAACGGCGGCCAGCGATTTTTTGCTCATGGTCGAAAGTTTTTGAGGTTGATAATGGGCAGCACCTTGCCTTGCATAAAAGGTGTCGAATAAATTTGAGCTAACATGAACGGCTACCGCTTGGAAAGAACGAGACTGATGAGACGACTAAACTACAAGCAAAACTGCAATATTCCTCCCATATTTATTCTATTGAAACGTGTCTAATGATTGATTAATATGTACCGAGACTTTTAAGCGGAAATGAAGGGCTTGACCTCCTCCTTCTCAGAGTCGTAGTAGGCCACAGTGTGGACCTTGAAGAACGAGCTGGTCACGCCAAAGTGCTTGAGCAGACGGGTCTGTCGAGAGTCCAGAGTCTGGCCAGTCTTGCAAACCTCGTAGGGGGCGTACAGCTCGACCTTTCCGGCCTTGAGCTGGGTGGGCATACCCAGAGATCGGAGAGTGGGCTCCATAGAATGCACAACGGGGACATCGTCCTCAGCGGGGAGCTTGCCTCCGGTGGTGTGGACAACGCCAGCAGGGATTGTGAAAGTGACGGTGGAAGCCTGGCCGGCTCGAGCGTAGTCCTCCCGAACGAAAGACTCAAAGTATTCCTTAACGACCTGGGGCTCCTCGTCGGTCAGAAGCAGACCGACGTCTCCAGACATGTACTCGGACAGGGCGCCGAGGCCAGCCTTGTACTCGTCCTCCTCAGACTTGCCGAGAGCCTTGGCCATGATCTTGGTTCGGCCAAAGAATATTCTGCTGCCCTTCCAGTCCGTTCTGAGGTCCTTGAAAAAGGTGTTTCGCATGCCCTCTACTGAGAAGACAAAGCAGTACTTGTGTTCGTCGAGGTAGTTGTGGATCTCGTCGACGATCACCTCCTTGTCCTCCCGGGTCTTCTTCTCGACCTTGGTGAGCGCGATGATCTTGTTTCTCTTTGACTTGGGCATTGTGATGTGTGCTGTGTGGTTAGAAGATGGATGGGAAGTCCTGCCAAAATATCTGCACTAGCTGCAAATATTTTTTTGGCTTTGCATGAGGGCAGAAAAATTAGCTTTGATACTCCTCTATCGAAATCGCACCCAAAATCCAAACACCCAATATGCTGTCGGTGTGAAGTGGCCACCGCTCAATTATCGTATCATTCGCCACCCACAAACATGTCAGTCTCGGCCCAAGATCTGCTGGACTTCCATAAAAAGCATCTGGGCGAGTTCCAGGGCACAATCAAGTTTGACGATTCCAATCCAGAGGAGGACGCTGAGCCCTCTCTAGGCTTCTACCCTGACGGAGTTGAGCGGACTCTGACGGACGAGCAGATCGAGTTTTTCCGCCAGTCCGACATTCGGAAGGAGGAATTGCGTATCTACAAGGAGAATCTGGCGTTGCAGGCAGAAGCTCAGGCACAAGCAGAAGCACAGACAAACGCACAAGCACAGGATCCAACCTCACAACAAACATTGACACAAGTGGCAGAAGGTGAGCAGGGCGTCGAGGAGGGATCGAATCATTCGTCGGCGACTTGAGCTGGTCTACCCGGAGCTTGCCACAAGAACCAGTTGACCCATCACCTCTACATGGCACAAACATCGTCGCCTTGGCCTACGCACACACACATGCACACACACACACACACACACACACACACACACACACACACACACACACACACACGCCCAGGCATCAATAGCTAACATTATAATACAAGTATGCAATCATATACGATTATGTTTTTATATACTGAAGGGGTATGTGGGTTGTTACCAGGTGACCGGGTTTAAATGCAGTAGTATCGGTCGCCGAAGTCTCCCAGACCGGGCTGGATCCACTTGTTCTCATCAAGACCGTCGTCAATGACTCCGGTGATGATCTGGACGTTGGGGAACTTCTCGGCAAAAGCGGCAATACCCTCGGGAGATGCAATGAGGTTAAGGAAGAGAATTCGCTCCTGGGGGACGCCTCGGGCAATGAGAACCTCCACGGCCATCATGGCAGAGCCACCGGTGGCAAGCATGGGGTCGAGCAGGAAGACAAACCGGCTAGAAATGTCCTCGGGCAGCTTGTCGTAGAACAGCGAGGGCTGGGCGGTCTCCTCGTCTCGCTGGATGAGAATCTTACCGATTCGCACGGACCGGCAGCAGTCTCGCAGACCCTGCTCCATGGACTCACCAGCTCGCATGATGGAGACTCCGCAAATCTTTCCCTCAAATGCAAGACCCTTGAACTCGGCGCCGGTTGGCGTCTTGACGAGCTTGTCGGTCACGGGCAGCTGGTTGAGACCCTCCTCGACCAGCAGTCGGATGATTCGGTCAGAGTAGAAGATGAAGTCGGACCGGGTGGTGTTCTTGTCTCGGATGATGGAGTAGAGACCAAGAAGCTGCCGGGTCTGTGGAAGCACGTTGACGTTGGAGGGAATGGGCGAGGAAGACATTGCTGTTGTGTGTGTGATGGGTACTCGTAGTTGATGGAAGGTAGAAAAGCGGGAAGCAGGGTCGCTTTTCTGGAACCAAAATATATATATTAGGGTTCAATTGACACGCATAAAAATTTGACCCATCTCGACCCACTCCTGCATATCTCAAGTCTTATCTCGGCTCGGCCGTGGATGTTCCGAAACACATACATATACATGACCGTGTTGTGGTGCTTGTGATAGAGGCCCAAATAAACCCTCGAGGAGTCCTTTCTGTATCCCCTCTTTGAGACAGTCGCGTGCATTTCTCCCACCCTTTAAAGTGTGGCCATAATTGGCTTATCATACACTATCGCAGCTAATACTAACACTCGACCCCATGCCCCTGGCTTGGAGCCGTCTGCTGTGGGTGGGGTTTTAGTGCGGGCCTAAAAAGAGGCACGAGTGCAGATAAGGCAGCAGCTTCCGGCAGTATAAATATACCGCTCTGCCCCTCACGGCTATTTCTTCCCCCCTTGAATGAGCTCTATTCGTCGATAAGGATAAGCGTTTGAGGCCGTGTGTTTACATGGCTTGATATGAGTGGAGAGACCCAACCGTCTTATGGACTGATAAGCGCCAATCCTATATAGCTAAACCTGGTCATGCTTTCATTCCAAGACCGTCTTAATAATATTCGCGGCAGTTCCAATGTATACATGCATAAATATCGCGTAATCGTCGTCTATTAAATATGTATTGACACTGAGAGAGGGAAATATGCCAAGTATAAATACTTGTGTAGGTGTACTCTTGTCTAGTCTATGGTTGTCGGGGCTTTCGTCTAGCCGAACCCTCTTGGTCATGAGCAGAAGCAGCCTCCTCAGCGGCCTGCTGCTTGGCCATGTCTGGATGGTTCTCAACATGGTGAGCATGGTCATGGAAATGGCTCTTTTGCTGCTTGGACTTCTTGCCCTTGGACTTCTTGCCCTTGGGCTTGGACTTCTGGTTGTGCTTGGCCTCGTCCTTCTTTGCGTTGTGCTTCGCCTTCTTCTGGGCAGATTCCGCGTGGTCCTGGTGATGCTTCTCCGAGTCCTCCGCTCCCTCAGCATCCATATCATTGGCCGCATCCTCCGCGTCCTCCTTGTTATCCCGCTTCATGCCACCAGATCCAGCGCCAGAGCCGGGGCCCTGCTGGTTGAAGAAACCAAAGTAATCAATGTAGTCAAGGAAAGTAGAAGCCTTCTCTTCACTGCCAGTATGATCAAAGGAGTCCTCGTAGGTGACGTTGTTCACATCCAGATGCTCGGCGTTGTTGTGGCCATGAAGAACACCTCTAGAGGTAAGACCCTCCAGAATGTGCTCTCGCTCCTCGTCCGAGAAGGTCTGGATCCATCGATCCACCTCAGCCCGCATGATTCGGTGCAGCTTGGTGTTTGCAAGAGCAGGATGATGGAATGTCTGGAGAGCCTCGTCCACAACGGTCTGAGGATCAATGGACGGATCCTCCCATGCCTCCACAACAAAGGGAACGACGTACTTGACCACCTCAGCTGCCACCAGGCCCGCAGGCTCGTTGAGATATGCCGCAAAATGGTCCTTGGACAGTCGAGAATGGGTGGGATCTGTGGACTTGGGGTTGATCCACACGTCAATCTGATCGTCGTGATATGACAGCAGAGTGACAGATGCATGCAGAATCTCAGTGACAGCCTCCAAGATGGGATTGATAATGGGGTTGATGATGGAGTTGGTGAACGACGAAAGTGCGTCAGAAATAGAAGCAGCCATCATACCGAGAGCTGTGGAAGAGTCGGAGTCGCCAAAGAATGACTCAAGGGAAGACATGACGGAGTCCTTGAACTCCAAAAGAGGATAGACGGCTCTGATCACGGCATCGACATCCAAGTTGTCCAGATACGACTCCAACGAGGTGTAGTTGGGGTCATTGTTGTGCACCTTGGAGATGTTAGTTCCCCCAGGAGTGTTTTTGAAGGGAGGCTGATCCACAAGAACAAATGGGTGCTGTCCCTGTCCCTGTCCCTGCTTCTGCTGAGCATCTTCGCTGCCTCCAGATCGAGGCTTTTTCTTGGTCTCGCCACAGTTGGTACAGTCCTCGTCGTTCCCATCATGATCTCGCTGGTGGACCACATACTCCTCCACATTGTGTTGAAGCTCGTCCAGGTGGTCTGCCAGATCGGCGCCAGTCATGTCTCTAAATCCCCCATGGGCATCAGGAATGTCGGGCAGCTTGATGGGCAGCTTTCGGAGAATGCTTTTGAGGAACTCGGAGGTGTTGGAGCCGGGCTTCTTCTTCTTCTCAAAGTTGGCCGACGCCTCTGTGAATCCACTTTCCGACAGCGAATCGTGAGCGCCTCCCAACAGAGAGTGCAGGAAGTCCAGTCCTCCGAAGGTTCCAGTCACAACAGGGAACACCTTCTTTCCGGCCAGCTTGATTCGCGTCTGGTTTCCGACATGGGCATACACGTCCTTGTAACCCATGTCTCTCAGCACCAGCTCCAGGTAGTTCGTATGGGCCGTGAAATCTTCCAGAGTGTGTAGTCCGCTTCCCAAAAGTCGTAATGCCTCATGCTGCAGACTGTGTTTCTTGTATCCTCCCTTGATGTACCGACGGCCGAGCTTGATGCATCGCAGAAGCTGCTCACGCACGTACTCGGACGAGGTGGCCCAATCGCCGTCCTCGTTGGCGATGTAGTTTTTCATTCCCGTCTTGGGATCAATTTCCAGCTCGCGTCTATCCACGGGCCCCCGCAATCTCCGGTCGTACTGCTGGGCATCCTCGGGATAGCCCTTGGGGTTGTCCATGTGCTCCTCGGCGCGGTACACGCCCAGGCGCTCCTCCGTGACCTCGAACTCGCCGGTTCCGTAGCCAAACTCCGACATCGACACGAGCCAGATGATGGCACGGACCGTGTCTGCGTTTAGTCCCATGGAAAGAGTGCCAACATCGACAGCCTGCGAGAAGTCTCGCAGCCAGTTTCCGAAGTAGACGCGCTTGATGTCGAGTCCGTCGAATTTGCGGGCCTTGCCTCCGCGGTGTGAAATGACAATCTCTGCCAGAACATCTTCAATGTCTCCGTGTCGAAAGTTCTTGCCCTCGATGGAGGAGTCTGAGGGAATGTTTCCTGCCCCAAAGGCGTGGGCTGTGGTGAAAAGACCAGCTAGTCCTGAAAGCGAGGCTAGTATGGGTAGTTTCATGACATGAGCGTGAACTTGGTTTTGTGTATGAACGAGAGTGGTTTCTGAGGTGTTAAATTTTTAACTGAGAACGGATTAGCTCTGGCCTCTGCATATACATCAGGACTGTGCGAGATTCTAACGCTATATATGCGTCCAAGTATAAATTGCTCTGTAGTGAGAGTCTCTCCGAAGAAGTGATCCTCTCTCTCTCCGCACAAAGAGACGTTTGGCTTGCGCTCACGGGATGATGCACACGCGTGTCATTGTGGGACTGCCTTGCTGGTGCTTGTGTGATCTCGCTGGTCTACGCATCAGGCCTCATATCTCCGAGCAAGTTCAACTCTATCTCCGGTGAAATGATCCGGTGAGAAGTTGGTGGCGATTATGGTGTACGGCACCGAGGGCAGCCCTCATTTTAAAACAGCATTTTGCCACCGTAATCTCAGCATGTTTTTAAGCCTTGTCTCGGGCTCGTACCCTTACCAGGGCGAGGGAAGAGGGGGGCAATCATTTAAGCCCTGTTATCAGGTTTCTTGCTTCCATCCCAACGGTGCATGTTTCTGCATACCAGCCAACCTTAACTGCGTTTTGCTGCATCCCCAGCCAATGCTTTCATCACGATGGGGCAGGCAGGGTGGCCGGATGTGCAAAGTTGTGGTGACAACGTGGTCCGGTTGTGGGACCCTAGGGGTAAGTTGGGCGTATGATAGGCGTCATGGGGACAGGCCAGGACCAGTCTTTACCGCACGCAGGTGACACGCATGGCTATTCAAGGTTCCTGCTACACTTAGTCGTGTCCAGCGCTGTGTGTCCAAAAATTAGCTGTGCGATTGACATGTGGGCCGACATGTGGGGTCTGTGGGCCTCAGTGGGTGTGATGCAAGGTATTTGAGTGTCGACGCCGCACTTTGGGAGGTTGCATCGTTGCAACTTTACGTATTAGTAATCAGTATTTCGGGCCTCTATCATCGTTCATTTCACGAGATGGTGGCATGTATGTATATATGTACCCCTCCTCGCGTATTTCGCTGTTGGGTTGCTGACGCATAACATCTACACCACATATGTGAGAAGTGTCATGGGTTAGTGGAGGTGAATTTTAGGGCAGACTGGAAAGGTTGAATCGTGGGCTTTTGGGGTGGAGGTTCAAGCGTCGTATAGAGGTGTCATGTTACCCGTTTTGAGTGGATCAGAGGTTGCAAGTGGCAATTTAACTCCCATGTTACACAACCTAAACAGCAACCACATGGACTCCCATGGTGGGTCTGAGACAAGTGGGGTGGATATGAAATTGTCGGATAAAGAAGACACAACAAACCAGCGGTCACCGCTGACATCATAGCAAGCTCACACGATCTGCCAGGACTCGCGTAACGCTCACCGCAACGTCCTGTTACGACAAGAGCCCTGGCGCATTCAACATGCGAGATAGAGTTGTAAAAGAGCTACCCATGCACAGAACCACGGGGACTGAGCCAGTGACGTAATATTCGTGATCTCCGACCAAAGTGGTCATGTGACAGATTGACGGTTTACGAACGATGAGAAGTGTTATACAGCTGCTGGAGAAGAGCCAATGGCAGCTTGAGCCTGTGCTTGTAGCTGCAACCAGATGAGACAGGCAAATCAAGAAACTGGATGAGAGGTCAACAAAACGCGAAGGGTTAGAGGGAAGGGTATGATTGCGGGACTCCTCCATTCGAGAACCGTGGCAACGCAGAGAGTCAGGAAACGCACCCTCAGCTCCCCACACACTCGGACCATCCCACCTGGGAGCTATTCCCACGCCTTTTGTATTCCTTCACTCACGGCCCAACCTCACCCAGTCACACCGTAACAAATCATCACCGAAGAAGCACCATCGGGAGTGTCCACAGCACACGGCACAGGAAAAGCCGAGGGCCGCCAAAAAAGCCGTGACAACCGTCAAAACAACCCGTAAACATCAACAACCGACCTACGCCCGTGAATAATATCCTCAATCATAACATGTCACTGTCTCTTGAGATCCGTGCAACCAATCATCAACACGCCAAGCCAAAAAAAGTGGAGAGCCCGGCGTCAGTGTCAACATTCCTGTCAGCCGTGAGTGTCAAGAATGACAGCACTGTATGTCCGCGCTGAAGGCAGACACCATCTGGATTTCAGTAAACGCCACCTGGGAGCCGCTTACACCTGTAGACGAGTAATTATCGGCACCCACGGTTAATTACTGTAACACGGAAACAGTGTGCGCACCCTTACACTAATTAATCACGAGAACGAGAGCCAAGACTGAAAATAATATAGCCCAACATGATAATACATCAGCGTTGAGTGCAGTAAATACGCTGCTTCTGCTGCTCGCCCCCAACCCGTTGGGCTCACATTGAGTTATCGCCGCCCATAGTTCTGTATCTTGCGTCTCGGGTCCGAGACACGTTGCTACCTCCCAACGCGCGTCTGTATAGTTCGTACACCCCCCACAGGTGTATGCTGTATATAGCCATGAAGAGTGCGGGAGCCCATGGGCACCATTTTCGTCCCATGTGATTCTAGCTGTGAAAAATAGTGGGGCATGGTGGGATATTTTGACGGCTCAGGAAGGCCGGATGGGAGCAAGCCAGATTGGACGCGCGACCCCGTATGTACACTAGAGCTGGTCGTATGGGCGCGCGACAATCGTACCTAATTTGGCAGTGGCTGGCACGCAGGAACAATTCAAGAATGGGGGGGATACACTCTTTGAAGTTGGGGTAGGCTTTAGGTAGAATGTGGTGGACTGGGTGGAAGGCACGGATGATAGTCGGCGTGCGTTATCCAGGCTGGACCGCTATATTGTTACTGTAAGACAGACGCTATATTTTTTCACGTTTCCACTGGTCCATGCTGGTCTATTTATCTGTATCCCGTTTCAGGGGAGTAATCATCGTCCCTACCGCGTTTTAGGTTCGGGACAAGTCAGGGGGCGTTAACGGGCCATCGCGAGGCAGGCAAACAAAGACTTTTTGTAGGGAGAAATTTGCATACTCCGACCGAGCTTGTACAGTGTGGTTGTATCTTGGGAGCGAGTGGCAAAAGGGGTGTGCTCAACACCAGGAGCCTCTTTCCAGCCCCCCAACCCGAAATTACCCCGGCACAGACGTATATTGTGGCGCCATATTTCGATTGTGCACCCGACCAAATAATAAAAGAGCCCACCTATACAGCTGGTCCCTTGTGCAGCACCTGGGTTGGGCGTAATAAGGCTCGTTTCAAAACTGACTCTGACTCTGGAGCAGTATGTCTCAACGTTTAATTATAACATGACCTCACATGCAGTGCGACCTGTGGGTGGATATGCACTTGGCGTTTCTTCCACACTTCATCCACACAGCAGACCGGTCACAATTCCGAGACTCCGACTTCCAAACCCCACGGCGTCACTATAAGTCTCCTTAGTGCCCCGCTAGAACACACAGGGTGCAACCAACCTAGATAATACAGGTCCCTCCTTTCTGCCGCGACACAAGCCCCTATCAGCAACCCCTGCCACATCCCTCTTGAGACACAACCCCAAAGGATACGACTGGACCGCGACACTCCCCATGCAATAATGTTGTCGAAGAAACCGTCCCTGTCGGACCTGGACGCCACGTTGGCTCACAAACGTGAGCTACACATGCCCACAGAGCAGGAGCGTACCATTCTCTTCGACCACGACCTGTCGCAGCTCATCCAGTTCTCCATCCCTGCAGGAGCCATGCGACGACACACACAGCAGCTCGAGGGCAAGCGCCAGAACGCCAACTTTGCGCCAGGCTCGGAACTCGCCAACGTCCAGCTCAGGTCGCGTCCAGGCTCACGATGCACCTCGGGCACCTACGCGTCCAGCATCTCTTCGGGCGCAACTCTCACAGAAGCCGACGAAGAAACAGACCCAAGTCTGGACCCGTGGGAACAGCTGCCACCAGTGCACTGTGCTATCTCTGAACGTATCGTGGCCCACGGTCGCTTCCAAGTCTTCACCCTGCATAACGATAAAGTCACATACATCAAGTGTGGAGACGCAGTGCAGGCCATACTACCCAAGTTGAGACTCTGGAGAACCTCGCTCTCACAGTTCATATTCCCACAGCCCATCCCTGGACGCTTCTGGCGTGTAGAACTATTTCGTTCCACTTACAAAATTGCAGATGACCTGAGGATGGCTCTGGAACAGAGCTGTTGCTTCCTGGACCAAATCAAAGCTCCCGAGCTGGAAGAAGGTGCGAAGGAAGAGTACATTGAAAATTATCTGGACCAGCTGATTCCCGAAATCGACCTCAAGGAAAAACTTGTGTCTTTGAACCCCAACAACTCGGGCTACATTCCTCCTGCTCCCAAGGAGAAGGACGAGGACGAGACTAAGGTGGAGGACGACTGCAGAACTGTGGAGGAGGAGCGAACCAAGGGCGGACAGCTGGATATGGACTTTCTGGCCTCCCAGATTGACAACCTGTCCATCCCTACCCACTATGACTCCGAGGAACACGACTTGCAAACTCTTGGCTCGGGCTCTTCTCCCTACTCATCGCTTCCCTCTCCCTCTCCCTCTCCCCCTTACTCGTCTCTCTCTCTACAGTCGTCTCCCGACCTCGACTCCGCTAACTCCACTCTTTCCGACTCGTCGTGGGATATTTCGGGCCACCTCCAGCCTTCCAAGTACGACGAGCTGTTTGCTTCTTCTTCTTCGACCCTTGACGACATCATCGAAACTTTTGGCGTGGAAACTGATCAAAATGACGATGGCGACATCTCTGTCGACATTTCAGACCATCTCGCTCGTTCTGACATCACAGCCTCGTCTCCTTCTGCACGGTTCCCCGAGAAGCCCGAGCTCACTGAGCGGCTCTCCCAGGTGACTCTGAAACGATCAGTGTCGCAATTGCAGCTGCAGCTTTCTCCCCGAACTCCTGATCAGGAGTTCCAGCGCCAGCTCATGGGCTCTCCCCTGCCTGACCTCAAGACCCCTCAGCGACCGCAGTCGGCAGGCGTTCTGGGATCGACCGAGAAGCCCCGATCTCCCATTGACGCTCGATCTGCCATTCGAAAATTCTACACCACTGGAGCTTCGGCCGTGGCTTTCATTGGTCTTCGACATCCGTTTGCTCGATGGAACAACATCCTTGAGACTGAAACCATGAAGTTCAAGTCCATGGATGACGACTGGATGGAGATCAACGTTGACGACTCGGACGTGCGAACCCCTTAGGACCCCACAATCACCCTTGCTCAACAGAGCAGGTCTCTAACTTATTTATACTTGTAATCTAGCATCTGACGACTAAATGGAGAACGTAGATTCGTGTGTATTGCGCAGTTTATTAAAAGGTGGTATAAAGGATGCATCTTACCTGGAGCACGAGGGCAATGGCTGGACGAGTATTACTGAAGTAATTACGTTCGATCTCACACCTGTTTGTGTTGATTTTTTTTTTACCTGTGCTTATATTTTGACTATACAGGGATTCAATGGCGTTTGTAGATGGTCTCGATTGCTTAGCCATCAGCTTGTGAAAGAGCACATGGTTGACCTGCAACGACTACAGTAGCTACTGTATTGTAAGAGTGATGCAGTTGATAACTGTGCAGTCGATCAAGGAATACACTATTTGGCATTGAGCTTTGATCTCTGTTACAGCTAAGCACAACATGGAAGCTCGGACCACCATTGAATCTCTGGACGGTTTTAACAGATCGCAATGTTATTAAGATCGATGATCCAAGGAAAGCCTTATAGACAGGTGGCCTAACCACCGCCGTTGTCTTTGATCTGGACTGGCCGTCACCCCAGATCCTCGCAGATCGGAACCGCCATCCCTGGGCTGCTCTTTCAATCATTTCTACCTCACTCATCTACCTCACTCACACACGTTAAATATGGTACGATCGTTCATGACATTGATACAGCGCTATCTATCTACTATTTACATCTGCTGCTCCATCATCTGCTGCTGCTGCTGAGCCAACTCCTCGTCGGCGCCAGCCTCGAACTGGAGTCCGAGACCGACCTTGGAGGTGTTAGCAACGTGGTCAATCTCTCCGGCAAAGAGCAGAGTGACAACGGGGAGCACACGTCGCTCGAGGAGGCACGAAACCTTTCCGGTGGAGTCGACCTGTCCTCGGAAAACGGACTGTCGGAACTCGTACTTGGCACCGATGGTGGTGGTTCCCTCGGGGCCGGAGACACCGCCCATCATGGGGTTGGGCTTGCCGAGCAGGGCCAGGTTGGCCTCGACACCAGCCTCAACCTTGTCGGTGATCTTTCGCCAGAAAGAGGCCTGGACCATGCCCATCTGCTGGAGCTGTGCGGAGGCAACCCAGTCGCCAGACACGTATCGGCCAAAGTAAGAGACGGCAGCCTCTCCGATTCGGGGGTCCTGGGCGGAGTACATGGCCTCGAGACCGACAGCGAGCTTGGGGGTCAGGGACTGGAGTAGAGATCCAATGAAGACGCCGGAAAGACCGCCGGAGAGAACGGAGGGGTTCAGGGACTTGAAGTTGATGGAGAAGTCAGCTCCCTGCAGATCCTGCTCGAGCTGGATCATGGCGGGCTGGCCGTTCTGCAGCTGGGCGTTCACCTTGGAGACACACTCCTTGCTCCAGGAGTACTGCATTCGAGCGGCGACAGAGTAGTCGTTGTCGACGTTGCCCTGCATGAAGAAGTTGTCATTGGCGAAGAAGGCAGCGAAGGCGTAGGGAGGCTGGACCTTGGAACCCAGAGAGAAGGAGTGGGACACCTGGAAGGCGGGGTTCATGCTGAAGGTCTTGGAGATATCGGCTCGCAGACCGGTGAAGAAGTAGTTGGTGAGGAACACATCCTTGGACACCTCCTTGTTGAGGTTCTCCAGAGTGCCGGGGTTAACCAGGTTGAGACCGCTTCGCTTGGCGGCAATGTTGTTGTAGGTCTCGCTCATGTAAGCCCACAGAGGATTGTTGGTCCAGGCAGGAGTCTGATTGGGTGTGTCCAGGTTGCCCGGGAGCGAGGGCACGTTGAGAGCGTTGATTTCTCCGAGAGACGGGACGGCAGTCGACATTTCGGATGTGATGGTGAGTGTCTTTCAGTTTCGGGTTTTGCAAAAGTGAAAAATGCGTAGTGGGTGTTACCCGGTGTAACTTTGAGTCAGCAGCAATAAGGGAGGGACGAAGAACATTGTGGACGTCTGCGAGAATTTGTTGGGAAAATGGAGGGCCATTGTGGGTGCTGAAACTGCGAGGACTCACTTTCTGTGCTGGGAAAAAACAATTGCGTCGGTATTTTTGCGTAATTGCATCTGATCTGATTTCCAGCTAATTAATTTACGGTCTGTGATTGGTTCATGCGTGAAGGGTGAATACACCAAGTTTGTGACGGGTCCAAATCAGTCTCTTTTTATCCCGAAACGCTATAAATAAAGCCGCTTTCCCTCGAGCCTGATTGAGTGTCGAGGTATGACCCTAAACACTCGCTAACTCAGCGTTGTGTTCTCTCGCCACGTATCGTGGTTCACAGCACACGCACGCACACTCCCTGCTGTCTCTCTCTCAGAGGGTGGTCACATCCATCCCCGCTTGTAACCTTAATGCATGTAACTATCTGCGATGTACGATGAGACGTTAGAAAAAGGTGTTAAAAGTGACAGTTGGTCGACACGCCAGGGTCCTACAAAGAGGGACGGCTCTAAAATAATGTACATTGAGTATTTGCGGGTCGTGCCATTGTTTTCCGTTAGATGCTAGTAGAGAATATAATAATAGAGGAGGGTCGGGAGCTCCCGCGGGCTTTATGCAAAATCGCTCTCGTTAGGCAGATCGCTCTGGGGACCTCCCTCCATGAGCTCAATCTTCTCCTCGATGGTGACGGGTCGAGTGGTACCCTTGTCGAGCTGAGTGTGCTCGTCGGGAGATGCAGACAGCGTCGGGGTAGTTGCGTTGATGTCGTTGTTATTGTTGTTGTTGTTAGTAGATTGTTGTCGAGCGGCCTGGGCACTGTTGGGGGCCTCAATCTGGCGCACCTCGTCGTCCGGCTGTGCGTGGGGCTCGCTGTGGCCAATGTCTAGAGTGGCGTCGGACGTGGGAATGAGGTCGTGGAGCCGGCCACGTGTCCTTTTGCCCTCCACGCCGTCCAGAGTGGCGGTCGTGGAGATGCCCGATAACGTGGAGCTTCGAGACAGGGGTCGTGAAGGCACCGACGTGACCTCGGACGGCGTGCCCGACAGATAGCGCTGGTACTCTGTGTCGGATCCCACGGACACGCACGTCGACGAGGGGTTGGAGAGGGTGGTGGGCAGCATTGGTGGGATTACGGGGGTGAGTGTATGAAGTCCCAGGAGCGGTAGGTTGGTGAGTGGGTTGGTTGTATTAGACAAGTGACGGAGCAATTTAGCTATATGGACTTTAAACAAAAACTGAAAGCTTCAGGTGGGACAGAACAAGAAACAAGAAACAAGAAACAAGCGGGAGACATGCTGCAGCTTGGGTGGCCCGTTGGGGGTTGCAACTTGTAAGACAGGTCACAAGTCGCATGGGGCGGCTGATGCACTAAAGCGGTGCATCCGAGCTCGATGGTGGCCGCCATCTGAAACACGTCCCAGCACAGGTGGTGATGACGTGATGGACGATATTGGAGACGGTCGGAAAACGGGGGCACCATCAAGTGACCCGGAAACATCTCCAGACGTTGCTTTCAAAACCGCCGACGCCACCCAACGCTACCGTTACACTCCCCCACCTATGATCTCCTGCAAGAGGGTCCACTCCTCAAGTGTGGGGAATGTATAGTCGAACTGGGTAAGGCAAGCACAATGTAGACATGCAACCCACACAGCAAGACCAAGGGACCATCAGCATAAAGCTCGATAGCCCACAGACAACATGACGCTGTCTAGCTCATCTCGACATCCTCTTCAATGGCGTTTTCGGGCACCTCGGTCTTGGTGCCTGCTAGAGGGGCCTCAGCGGTTGTAGTTGTAGTTGTGACCTCAGTGGACTCCTCCTTTTTGGGCTCCTTCTCGCTCAGATCAAACCCCTCGGCCTCAGCCATCTGCTTGAACGATTTGAGCAGCTCCAGCTTCTTCTGGATCTGCTGGTCCAGAGACACAATTTTGGCCTGGCGCGAATGAATGGTTTCGTCCAGCCCGTTCATCTCGGCCAGAGCAGCCTTGGCCTTGGCTATCCGCACCTTGACGGCTCCACTCTCGTTGTCGGCGTCCTTGACAGAGATCTGACCATTCACAATCTTGGACACCAGAGCCTGGACATGGGGCATGAAGTCGATTTGCTGCAGCACCTCTAGCGGCGTCTGTGACGAGGCACTGGCCGTGGCTGTGTGTGTAGTATCGCCCGTAGACAGTCCTGTGGCTGGTGTTGACATGTCGTTACTTGATGGTGAAAAGAACCGTTCGCGAATGTCTGCACCGTTGGAAATGTTCAGAACTTTATCGTGGTATTTGGCTGGTCAGCATAAGGGACGAGATAGTGGGAGTAGAGAGAGGGAAGCACTGGATGGCTCTATTTTTACCCAGATTTAGTTCTGACAGTATCAATACTGTCCACCTCGATTTTGTCATTGGTAACGTAAGCATCACCCCGTGGAAGCACTCTTGCTGGACACCATGATTAATGTTCACATTTCAAACTCATCAACATCACACACTCCACCACAACCATACAATGAACCGAGTTCGAGAGTTCCAATTCACACAATTGCTCAACTTCAACAGCCAGTCCAAGACGGTGACTCTCCTGGGTACAATTGGCGACGACAAGGCGATTCTGACAGTTGAGAAGCTACCGTTTGAGGTCACTGACGAAGCGTACCTGAAACAGTTTGCCTCGCCCGAAGTCTTTCCCGAGGTCAAGCAGCTGGAGAACAACGACGTGTACCACTGGAACCTTGCCACTCTCGCTCAGGACGTCGAAAAGCGGCCCGGTGTCAAGATCAACCTCATCTATCCTGCATCAGAAACCCATGTTCAGAAGTACTCTCAGCAGCAAACTCGAATGGTGGTGGAGACTCCCGAGCTGTACAAACAGGTCACCTGGCCTTACATCGAGACTCAGCTAGGAGGCCGAATCCAGTGGGTGCAAAACATTCTGTACCACGGCAAGGAGGCCGAAGACGTTGTGTACAGAAAGGAAGACTCGTTTGTTCTTCTTCCAGACATGAAGTGGGACCGAAAGAACGCCAACTCCATGTACCTGGTGGCCATCTCTCTTAAAAACCTCGAGGGTCAGGGAGAGAGTGGAAAGCCTATCACGTCTATCCGAGACCTCAACAGCTCGCACATTGGGTGGCTCAAGGAACTCAGGGAGGACATCTACAAAGTGGTCAAGGACAAGTACAATGTCGACCGGTCGTTTCTGCGGGTATTCGTGCACTACCAGCCCTCCTACTACCATCTCCATGTTCACGTGGTTCACATCAACAACGAGGGTCTTGGAAGCAGTCAGCTGGTTGGCAAGGCTATCTTGCTTAACGACATTATTGACGATCTTGGTTTCCTGGGAGAAAAGGGATACAGCCAAAAGACTCTCACATACACTCTTGGAGAGAACCATAAGCTCTGGGCGGCCATCAAGGACCACCAGAAATAGACTAATAATTATGTACAATACTTTTGGAATGTTTAAAATGTATTATGTTAGAATGCTAGGCTATCAGTTAGTAGCCAATTCGTCCTTAAAAGAAAAGGGCTCATAAGGAGTACCCTCACCCTCAAAGAACTTGGACATGGACTCAACCCAATGCAGACGAAGAGAATGCAGCATGGCCGAGGTACCCTCCATACAGACGAGAATGACCACGGTCAGCACAAACCACATTCCAAAGAGGATCACGGTCATGATGACACCCACGGCGCCAGTGAAGCCAAAGGCGGCCTGCAGAGTCATGTCCCACAGGACAGTCGACAGCTGGGCATGGGCCAGGGACAGAGCCCACAGACGCAGGTACGAGGCTGTATGGGACACACAGTTGAGACAGAACTCAATGGTGTGGATGACCTGGTGAATGACAATGTCACCAAATCCATGCTCCTCCTCCTCCTCATCATCAAAGTCGTCTCCTCCGGTCTGGTCGCCGGGAGTGTCTCCGACAGTCTGATCGAGCTGGTCGGGGGCATCAAGCAGGTCAAGGGGACCGCCGTTGCCAGACACACGCTCATACTCGTGCTTCTTCATGTCTCGTCGCAGCCACAGAGGCTTGACAAGCAGCAGCCAGGGCACACAGATGAGAGCAATGGCAACGAGAATGACCTGAACGTAGGCCTGACCGGGGTACAGAGGCACAGCAACCTTACCAGGGGCAAGGAACATGTTGATGAGGGTATCAAGCAGAGAGGGGGGCTGCTCGCCGATGGCGATCCAGTCCACGGTCCACTTGTAGACAATGGTCAGGGCAAGGTAACCAAAAATACCCTGCATGAAAAGCAGACCGGGCACAAAGTTACCCCAGAAGTCGACCACAGAGCCGAAAAAGATGTAGTTGACCAGGGACAGGAAGAAGGAGTAGGTCATGTGGACGTGGCCCATGAGCACGGACAGCTTCATCTTGTACGAGTTGGTGAACAGCAGGTTGTTGTCAGTTCCGTGCCAGGTGGGGTCCAGACCAAAAGCGTAGACACCGGTCTGGTGGGCCTGGATGGTCTCTCCCAGCTCCCAGGACTCAGGCCAGGCCCATCCGGGCTTGAAGATGGTCATGGACTTCGAGAAGATATCGTTGTACATGAATCCAGTGTACATGGAGAAGCCTCCCATGAGCAGCAGGATGTATCGTCCCTGGTAGGCCATGTCGAAGATTTCGTCTCGCTTCATCTTGCCAATCTTGGCCTCGTAGTAGACAAGAGCAAAGGCGGCAGCGAAAAGGATAAAGCCGTGTCCAATATCACCAAACATGATAGCGAACATGAAGGGGAAGGTGACGATGGTGGGCAGACCGGGGTTGACTTCTCGGTAAGAAGAGATTCCGTAGGCGTCCACGATGAGCTGGAAAGCCGAGGTGAACTTGTTGGTTCGGTGGTAGGTGGGAGGGGTTCGAGAGGTCTCGAGGACGTTGAGAACCGAGGGGATTTCAACGTCGGACTCGTCGGTGATGGACTTGAGGGTGGTCTTGACCTTGGCGATGTCGTCCTTGGGCACCCATCCCTCGCCAATGAGTACCTTTCGGTTGGTGTCGTACTGGAACAGGTTGAGGGTGGAGTACACGCTCTTTTCCTTGATGACAATGACTCGCCAGTTGGGCAGCTTCTGGGAAATCAGACGCAGCTCCGTGTTGAGGGTTTGTCGGGTTCGGCTCGACACAATGTCAATGTCGGACAGCTTCTGGTTCACCTCCTGCAGCTGCTTCTCTCGCTCCTGCACGTCGTCAGCAATCCAGTACAGGTGGGCGTCCAGGGTCTTTGCGATTCGCTCCACCTTGGAGATGATTTCGGCTCCGTGCGAAAACACAATGAACACGGACTTGTCTCCGTCATCTCCTCCAAACTCGGCGGTCTCGAGGAACAGGTTTCCTCGCAAAACTCGCCACAGAATTCGCTCCAGCACCTCCACTCGGTCTCGGGGGATGACTCCAGCAACAAACTGGACGTTTCGCAGCGACTGCGACTCAATGTCTCGGCTGCCTCCAGCCCGCTGGTCGAAGAACTTGGCGGTTTCGGTGAGCACTGCCCGCAGCTCCTGGGACTCGGTCTGAGACTCGGTGACTCGATCCTCAGCGTCTCGCAGCTCGGTGATTCGCTTCTCGAGAGTGTCACCAAGAGCCACCAGGGCATCAATGTCGGAGGCAGAAGCAGCACAGTGGGGATCGCCGTCCTCAAGAGTCAGCCCCTCCTTTTCGCATTCTCGTTCAAACAGACGCAGCTGTCGGTCGACATTGTCGAGTCGTCGGACCTCCTGGATGAAGTTTCGCTGGAACACATTGACCTTCTTGTTGAGGTCTCGGAATTGCACGAGTCCAAGCTCGCCCAGGGACATGACCGTTTCTCGGCCAATTTCACTGGCAATGTACAGCTGGACCAGCGACATCTCCGCAGAGCCTGGGTTAGTAAAATGAGTGTGGCGGTGGCAATGGTTGGGTTACGTGCGCTTCATTCGAGCCACATGTCCCGATCGTACTCACGGAAAATGGCCTCGCCAGACTGGTTGGATTCGGGCATCTTGTGCTGTGTGATAATGACTGTCGTCGACGACGTCTTGCTGAACTTTGCTGTGTGTTGACCATAGTGTGCAGCAGGAGAAGGTTAGGTTCTAGAGTTACCCGGCAGTGTACGAGCATGTGAGCTGGTAAATGAGGGTGTCGGGATTAATGACAGTGGGCGCAATTGAGAGCGTTTCGGTAGGTGGGCTGTTTCAAAAGCACCTTACATCTCTTGATTTGTCTTCTTCTGGGTTTCGCGGTCATCTAAGATCCCGAAAGTTACAGTTACCCCTTAGTGCAAGGGCTAAGTAGGAGCTTAACTAGGAGAAACGGAGATGAAGACAAGGGTAGATGACCAAGAAGTTGACAAAAATGGGTTATGGAGATGAAAAGTGAATAGCACAACTTGTCTCGTGCAGCTGGGATTGACTCCAGCCGAGCTATGCCAGCTCAACAATGTGGAAGTGAAGTCATGAGCACGCGCCCTCGTCTCCTCTTAACTAAGTCAGGAAAATGTCTAAGTAATATATGCCAGTGGTACACAGCAGCAAGTGCTCATTCAGAGATACTATCCTGCGCGAAGCCAACACCACAGTAGAAAACGAAACAGTTCGCACCTGAAGTACGAGTAGATCGACATTTGATACAGATTGGCAGTGTTACATAGGTCTAAAGCTATTAGCCCTTGTCTGGCTCATTGTGCTCCTGAGACAGTCGAACCAAGGGCATGTTAAGGTGTAACTGACAGATGGGGCCGGACTAAAACGGGCCTGAAGGTAGTGTCTATGGCTATCTAGCAAGAAGCCATTCCTGGTCTCTTCTCTGACTTCAAGCCACTACTCTTGGCGCTACAGCCCTTCTACGATGACCCCCGAGAGGCCCCCTAATGACGTCACGTTGCCGAGCCAAGAAAAGTCGCTTAATAACACAGCCTCGGAAATGCAAGTCGACGCGCATACAAGACATGATTCGCTCTCACCATCACCAGAAAATCCAGCTTTCGATAGCGAAACAGTCTGCGAAACGATGCGTTCCGGCGGTCTGAAAATTGCGCTCGGTGCGCTCTCGCTGCTGTTTGTGTGGTACCTATTCTCGCCCACCCTCACCAACTTGGTAGTGTGGAACTTCGAGGACATGCTCATTGGAGACGTGAGCTCTGACACTGTGTTTCTTCAGAGACTTCACGCGTACATCACGGACGACAAGAGCACGTGTGAAGTGCCCGAGTGGATTCCAGAGGGCACTCTTGTCACATCTAGAGCCGACTGCCAGGTTCCAAAGGGCTGGGAGGTGAAACAATTACCTCACTCCAACGTGCCGACGTTTGATTATGCCATGGACTCGTGCTCACGAGGTGAACGAATGCTGTGTCTTATCCTGTCCAACAGTCATCCTCTTCCGTTTGGCAGCAGACACAAGAAGAACCCTTTGCATCAGCTGACTCGCCAGACCCTGTCTCTCTATACAAACGAGGACTACAGTTGGAGTTGCAACCCCCGCCACCACAGTGCCTGCCAGGTTGTGCCTGGAGGATCAGCCCAATGCATTTTGGAGGGCATGGTGGCGCATCCTTTCGGCTCGGAGCACGACAAGCAGGTCACGTGGAAACGGGCGTTGGATCTGTGCAAGATCCACCAGAGTCGCATTAATTGGGCCAGGTAATGTGGAGCAATAGTGTCACTTTTCTAAAAAGCGGCTACTTCATGACAGCCCCCTGACTCCACTGCGATACAATCACAAATTCAGCATAATCGGCAGAGATACAATCCTGTCGCACATTCACAATAATTTTAGTCCAAAGTAATTAATTTAATTTGCATAAGAGGGAGCACCCAGTGGAATCCAAGTGTGGGACACTGAACGCAACCAAGCGACCCCTGTAAACTAATAAATGAGCTAATGTGCCAGCATGGACGTTTCAGTGGTCACTGAACTGCGACCAAACTGATATGGAGATCACATGCAACAGTGCATGAGTGAGTTGAGCACCATCTTCGTGTGAAACAAGTGCCAATATCAAAGCTATTTTTGTATTGGAAAAGCTAGACATTAGTATACTATAGGAATCAGCATGATCTCCCGAGTTGAATGGTATTTTCATCATCACCATCTGCCCTATCAAAATCGCCCTCCACAGTGCTGTCAAACCATCCAATATCTCGTCGTACAACGTGCTCCTAGGCTGCATCACCCACCATCAGACACAGCAAGAAGCAACCAAAAAGTCGAGCAGGATATATGACTCACCGGAACTGCCTCCTGGACGCACCCCAAACACTCATTACATGACCATACATGTGTGAACATCTGCGGCTTGTATCTCCGAAGCAATCTCCACCTCAACCGTCGGAGCGACAATCGGGACCTAATTTGACATACGCTCAGCTTGAAAAAATTGCATCCGAGCTAATCACAGGCTATCTCCGGAGACTATCTCTACGATATGAGAGGCTACTTGTAACACATTTATACAGTCAGCCCCAGGGGCTACGTTATCAAATCAATGGTTTAATCAATACAGACCTCGGACTCGTCCTCAAATCTGGGTGTTATTTTACATGCTATAATTTACACTGAAAATAAGAACACCTTACTCTTCAGTCTTGGCCTTCTTGGCGACAGGCTCGTCCTCGACAGCAGCTCCCTCGGTGGCAGCAACAGTGGGGGTGCTGGTGACATCAGCGTGGAACTCTCGGATGATGGAGTCGACATCATCAATGTTGAGAGATCGAACGTCACCGAGCTTCTTGATCTTGGCAGTGACATCCTTGCACTGGGCGTCAGTCAGGTGCAGGTTGAGCTGGTCAACTCGCGACTTGATGGCGTTCCAGCCGGTCAGACGGTTGGCAAAGTGGATGTATCGGGTCAGACCGAAATCGGCAGGGTTGAGAATCTCGTAGGTGGAGGGGTTGGCGAGAATGGCCTTGGCGTGGATACCGGCCTTGTGGGTGAAGGCGCAGAAACCGGTGATGGGGTTGTTGAAGGGGATGTTGACCTGGACAGCGTCGGCGACAAGGTTCTCGAGGTCTCGCAGCTTGTGCAGCTTGTACTTGGAGAGAACGTAGTCTCGGTCAGCAGCGATCATTCGAGCCATCAGACCACCAAGAGAGGTGATACCGTTTCGCTCACCGATACCGAGAACGGAGACATCGATGAGGTTGGCGCCGGCCTCGAGGGCGGTGTAGGCGTTGGCAATGGCACAGCCGGTGTCGTTGTGGAAATGGCACTCAATGTCGCAAGAGACAACGGACTTGAGGGTTCGGACAAGCTCGTAGACCTGTCGGGGGTTGGCACATCCAACAGTGTCAGCAATACCGACTCGGTTGACACCGATCTTGTCGACGGTTCGGTAAATGTTGAGGAGGTCGACGAGGTCGGATCGGAAAGAGTCCTCGGAGGAGAATCGGATCTCAATGCCGTGGCTCTTGACAAACTCAATGACCTCGACAGCGGACTGTGCGATGTAGTTCATGTCCTTTCCGTGGGAGTACTGTCGCAGGAACTGGGAGGTACCAATGACGACATCGACACCATCGACACCGGTGGAGACGGCGAGTCTTGCGTCGTCCATGTGGCATCGGATGTGAGTGAGAATCTTGGCCTTAAGACCGAGCTTGCAGATAGCCTCGCAATCGGACCGCGACTGCTCCGATGCTGCGGGGGAGGTCAGCTCGATGTAGTCGACGCCAAAGTCGTCAAGGGCCTTGGCAATCTCGATCTTGGTCTCGGTGTCGAAGAAAGCAGAAGCGAACTGCTCTCCCTCTCGCAGAGTGGACTCGATGAGCTGGAACTTGGACACGTTAGACAGGAAATCGGCGGGGTTGGCTCCGTAGGGATTGGTCTGCTCGCCGGTGTGACCGACCTCAACTCCGACGTTGGAGGCCTTCTCAGGAGCAGCGTTAGCGGCGGGGGCGTTATCTGTTGCGCACATTTTTTTAGCGATTCTTGGTTGTGTTAGAAGAAGGGGTGGATGAGAATCTATCTGTCAAAAGAAGAAGAAAAAGAAGAGAGACTAAACTGGGGGCCCTCAAAGTCTTTTATATGCTCCATGCTCTCTTACTATGACTAATTGCTACTGCTCCCAATGACACATTTTAGGCTTTTTTTCCTGACCCTGCCAAATAAGCTCACACTTGAAATTTTTCACCACTTGTAAAAAGCGATGTGCTTTAATCGAGCGTTTATTGCTCAGAGAGGTTTGATGAGCGGTCTAGAACCACCGACAGAGAGTATCTGGGGTAACGCTGGGGCGACAAGGGTCGGAGTAGCCGGAAATGATTCTGGCCGCCAAGACGATCATACCGCACTCTTCTATGCTTGCGAATAAACTCCACGAAGTCGAGTCATTGTCTGGTTCCCCGTGCACCACCAGTGCACACCTTGTCACAGCAGTATACAGTATAGCTAATCTAGTCTATAATGTGAACGTGCCAAACGTGGGCCATATAATAGACAGAGGGAGGAGGTAAGCGGTGACAGAGGACATGTGGCTCGGCTGAGCATCACCAAATCTTTCATTTGCTCTCGATCTAAGCCCACACTACTCAATTCACACCCAGTCCCACTCCTCCCACCCACCTCGCATCCACGTTGTTCCATGGCTTCCATCTCGCTCACGCAGCACTTTAATTTTGCATAATCGCGGGCGGAGCGCTTGGGACTTGTTGGAGTAGACGGAGAGAGCTGCGTGGGGGATGCTGGTGCTGGAACGAGCACAATACGAGTATATTGGCGCTCTTAGTGGTGGCAAGAGCCGACTGAGGTTGCAGACGGGGTCACGTGACTGATGTGAAGGCCAAAAATAATTCCCACCCATGTAGGACTCATATTTTCTGCGGATAGTATTTTAGTGACTATTCTATCCGATCCACATCGAGCTCGCAACCCTAAAGCTCGCAGTCGTTGCAAA
Source organism: Yarrowia osloensis (assembly GCA_900519015.1). Lineage (NCBI taxonomy): Eukaryota > Fungi > Ascomycota > Dipodascomycetes > Dipodascales > Yarrowia > Yarrowia osloensis. The sequence continues at coordinate 143,876 of ULGU01000010.1, forward strand.
GCGATCCTGTCGCAGTTTCTGTAGACGCCCCGTTTTGGAGGTCGACTCTCTTAGTAAAGCAAATTAGTGGGCTGGGCCGGCTCTCACAGATGCCCTCTCCCGGGTAACGCCTTCAATGGAGGGCCCGCAGCCCACATGCACTCTCAAATCGACCAATGTATGTGGATTTGGAGGCTTGAGCGAGAAATCTTGTGGCGTCGACGAAAAATCGATTTTGCCCGCTTCCAACAAAAATCAGCCAACGAGTGCTCGTCGCTTGATTGGCCAGGATGCAACGTCCACCGCTTTCGTTTTAGTATGGTTCTAAAATACAGCCGTTTCGTTACGTAAGCGCAATCTTGGTGGGGTTACCCGGCTCTCAAAATATATCAAACTTTTCCCAAGAACTCTATTGACGCCGTCGTTACGCATATAAAAGTAGTGTACTTAACGATGGGGGCCGCCAGTTTGCAAAAATTGGATTTCGGCTAAACTGTCGGTCAAGGAGTGAGTATCACGAAAACAAACAGCAAGGAGGATTCTGGGCGACTTTCGGAACACAACCAGCCTGTCAGCGACAAAAAACCGGAGGAAATTGGCTGGATACACCTGTCCCACGATTACTACGCGTATCGTGGGTGGGAACTTTAAATGGCTTGAGTACTAACGCGAGAACCAAGAATATTTCGATAAGGCGAAGCGATACCAACGTGCAACGACGATTCAGTGTGATTTAGGACGCAACAACAGAGATTGTGATAATAGGTGAGTTTTTGGGAGAAAGCGAGAGTGGGATGACAACTGGAGTGTGGTGGGTGGACAGGGCATTGTTGTTGGTGTCAATGGAGCCTTAATTTTGAGTCTATCAGAGATGGACTGCAAGACTGAGACGAGAGACACACAAGTGGATCTGGATGGTGGGCCGAAACGGAATTGAGTCGCCTGATTGCCCATTTTCTCACCGCTGTCTCACTATGGCCTGCAGACTCATCACATGTCTCATGTATCTTCATTGTGCTTACTAACCCAGATGTCTCGATTAGATCGTCTTGTATTACTACTGGACACAGGCTCGTCAGCATTTGTGCGTAATACTGCGGCCGATCAGCTCGCAGATGTTCAAAAGAGCCACCCCGAGGAACTATTCAACCTACTCGGGCGAGTTTTCCCGTTTCTCAAGTCGAAAAAATGGGACACACGAATTGCGGCGGCTCGAGCCATTGGCGGCATTGTAGCCAACTGTCCTCAATGGGACCCCAATGCCGAGGAGGCCTCTGACGTCGCATTGGCCGATAACCTGGCTGTCAAGAGCGAGGTCAAGAACGAGGATGGTGTTGAATCGGCTTCCGCCAACCTCGACGTTTCCATGTTGTCAGATGGTATGCTCAATTTCGAGACATTTGACCTGGAAAAGGTGATCCAGTTTGGAGGCAAGCTGCTGGGAAGTGGAGGAAAAGAGTACGAGGACATGTACGCCAACCTGGACCCCATTGAGCGTCTTCAGAAGCAAAAGAAGACGTTAAATAGCCGGTTGGGTCTGGCGGGCCAGTACATGGAGGACGGACTTCTGGACGAGTCGGACGTCAAGGTCGAGGCCAAAGCTGTGGAGAAGGTCAAGGTGGAGACTCCAGAAATCAAGACGGAGGTCAAGACAGAAACCACACCCACTCCTCCGGCAGACGGACACTCTTCTGCTCGTCTGAGAGCCATGGCCAAGCGTCGAGCCAAGTTACAAAAGGGCAACAACGCTAACAAGGTGCGAATTGTGGACGTCAGCGGCAAGAAGGAGGATGGAGGAAAGACGGTGATCAAGGGCGACACTCCTGGAGGCATCCACACGTCTGAAAACGATGGGAAGCTGCTTGTCGAGGGCATTTCGCCCATTGTGCAGCTTGGAGCAGGCAAAGTGTGGCCCTTTGAGGGTCTCTGTGAACTTCTCATGGTTGATCTATTTGACGACAACTGGGAAACTCGACATGGAGCTGCTCTGGGTCTGAGAGAGGTGGTCAAGGTGCATGGAAGGGGAGCTGGACGGGTACGTGGCTCTTCTGTCGAGGAAAACGACGCCCGAAACCGCCAGTGGATCGAGGATTTGGCATGCAGACTGTGCTGTATCTTCGCTCTGGACAGATTCGGCGATTATGTCGGCGATCAGGTGGTTGCTCCTGTTCGAGAGTCCTCTGGCCAGACCCTGGGAGCTCTTCTTTTGCATATGGACGAAAAGACTATCAGACCCACCTTCACGGTGTTGCATGGACTGGTGCTGCAAAAGTACAACAAGCCTGGGTCCATGACGGTGTGGGAGGCTAGACACGGAGGAATGCTTGGACTACGATATCTTGTGTCTGTGAGAACGGACCTGCTGTTCAAGGACAAGACGTATCTCGACGATCTCTACGAGGCTGTCCTGAGTGGTCTGAGAGAGTCCGACGACGACGTGCAGGCTGTTTCTGCAGCCACTCTAATTCCCGTCATCTCAGAGTACATCACTCTGCGGCCCGATCGCATCAACGAGCTCATGAGCGTTCTGTGGGAGTGTCTGACCGATCTCAGAGACGATCTGAGTGCATCTATCGGCAACGTGATGGATCTTCTGGGCAAGCTGTGTGCCATTCCCCGGGTTCTGGATGTTCTCCAGGTCAACGCAGAGATGGATCCCAGCCAGGACTTCAGAAACCTCGTCCCCAGACTGTTTCCTTTCTTCCGTCACAGCATCACTAACGTGCGAAAGAGTGTGTTGACCACCATGCTGACTCTGTTGGGTGTCGGCAAGGGCGATGGAAAGACTCCATGGGTCACTACTCATCTGCTGAGACTCGTTTTCCAGGTTCTCCTGGTCGAGCAGAACCCCTCGGTAACTGCTCTGGCTCACGAGCTGTGGACAGCTCTCCTGGCTGCTGCACCCAACGAGGAGCTCACCAAGTTCCCCTTCGTTGGCTACCTGTCTCTACTCATGACTCCCATTGGTGTGGCCCGTCACTCCCACAAGATGGAGACCTCTCTGTTCGTCAAGCCCAGTGGAGGCATCTACTCTGTCGATAAGAACACGAAGCGAAAGACCACGACGGACAAGGAGACGGACTGGGGCAGCCAGCAGCTGGTGGTCAACATTGACAATCCCATCCTGCTTGGTGATATCAGCATTGTTCCTTACGATGTGTTTCTGCGAATCCGGGTCACTTCGGCTGGGGCTTTTGCCCAGCTGCTTCGTCTGGGCGATGAGTCTCTTCTCCAAGGTCTCCAGCCTCGTCTGGACAAGTACGCTCGATCGAAGTACTCCACTCAGCGGCTGGTTGCTGCTCTCATCTTTGATGAGTGTGGTCCCTCTGCCAAGCTGTTTCTTTCCTCTGTTTCTGAGCTCCTCGTCGCTCCTCCTCCCACCGCCATGTACGCCGACATCACGCCCTTCCTCAAGGCTGTGCGAACGCAAGCTCTGTCTGCTTTGCGAGTTTTCGCCGACGCTGGAGGTGCGAGCACTGCTGCCAAGCTTCCTCAGTTGCCTATTCTGGTGCAAGGAGAGGCTGATGCCGGTCCCGAGGCCTTCTCTCTGGAGCAAGCTCAGAAGCTTATCGACGTGGACGTGCCCAAGCTCAGAAAGACTATTTCTACCACTGCTCGACTGTCTTCTGGTCAGCTGATGGAGGACTCTCTGCTGGCTCTTTCACAGGCCATGGAGGAGGCTCACGAGGCCAAGGCCCAGAGGGACGTGTCTATCCAGAGCTCGTTGGCGTCTGCTGTGATTCACATTGGCGGTCTTCCCCCCAAGCTCAACGGTGTCATTAGAGCTCTCATGGATTCCATCAAGGGCGAGGAGCACGTCATCTTGCAGAACCGAGCTGCTTCGACCATTGTGCATCTGATTGATTTGTTTGGAGCTGCTGGTAAGACTGGAGCCACCGACAAAATCATCAAAAATCTGTGTGCCTTCCTGTGTGTTGACACATCCGAGACTCCCGAGTTCCACTTCAACGAAAAGGTGGAGTCCAACATTCTGTCCCTGCGAAAGGAGGAGGCCAAGACGGATCCTGCTGACGTCATCGCTCACCAGCGAGAAGTTAAGGCAGCTCGGATCAAGCGAGGAGGTGCTCAGACTGCGCTTCAGGGCATGCTGGTGGAGTTCGGAGACCAGGTGTTTGAGAAGTGCAAGAAGCTGGAGTCCATCATGTTCGATCCTCTCAAGGTCGAGCTCAACTCGGACTCCGTCTACACTCCCGAAGACACTTCTGGCCAGTCTGTGGTTGACTCTCTGAGTATCATTCGGGCTCTGGTGCCCTGTCTGTCGACCAACTTGCATTCGAAGATCATGGAGATTCTGCCCAGTGTCTTCACCCATTTGGGCAGCAAGTTTGCCGTGGTGCGATACGCTGCTGCAAAGTGTTTTGCTACCATTTGCGCCACTCTTCCTTTGCAGGCCATCCCCGAGCTGGTTCGAATCGTGCTGCCCATGCTCAACGACCCCCTGTCTCTCCACAGACGCCAGGGAGCTGTCGAGTGCATCTACCATCTTGCAGCCATCATGGGCAACGACGTTCTTCCCTACGTGGTCTTCCTGATTGTTCCTATTCTGGGACGAATGTCAGACGCCGACCAGGACGTGCGTCTGATTGCCACCACGACCTTCGCCCAGATCGTCAAGCTGGTGCCTCTCGAAAGTGGAATCCCTGATCCCGAGGGCATGTCCAAGGAGCTGCTCGATGGCCGAGACAAGGAGCGAGAGTTCCTGCAGCAGATGCTGGACGTGTCTAAGATCAAGCCGTTCCCTCTGCCCGTCAGCATCAAGGCCACTTTGCGAAAGTACCAGCAGGACGGAGTCAACTGGCTGGCCTTCCTCAACAAGTACCAGCTTCACGGTATTCTGTGTGACGATATGGGTCTCGGAAAGACTCTGCAGACCATTTGCATTGTGTCTTCGGACCACTATCTGCGTGCTGAAAAGTACAAGGAGCTCGAGGGCAAGTACAAGGAGCTGGAGGGTGCAGGAAACACCGACACGGCCTCTCTGGACGGTCTCAAAAGTGAGATGGCGCAAGTGCGAGCCCTTCCCTCGCTGATTGTCTGCCCCCCTACTCTCATTGGACACTGGAAACACGAGCTCAACACATATGCTCCCTTCCTGTCCGTTCTCATGTACGCTGGACACCCGACTCAACGACACGTGCATTCCGATTCTCTGCACAAGTACGATGTCGTCGTCACGTCTTATGACATTTGTCGAAACGACAACGACATTTTCACCAAGCAGCAGTACAACTACTGTGTCCTGGACGAGGGTCATATCATCAAGAACCCCCAGTCGCGACTCACCCAGAGCGCCAAGAAGATTCACGCCAACCACCGGCTGATTCTGTCTGGAACTCCCATCCAGAACAATGTTCTCGAGCTGTGGTCGTTGTTCGACTTCCTCATGCCTGGCTTCCTCGGTACCGAGAAGGTGTTCAACGAGCGGTTTGCCAAACCCATTGCCTCGTCGCGAAACTCCAAGTCGTCTTCCAAGGAGCAGGAGGCTGGAGCTCTGGCGCTGGAGGCTCTGCATAAGCAGGTGCTGCCCTTCCTGCTGCGACGTCTCAAGGAGGACGTGCTGTCGGATCTACCTCCCAAGATCATCCAGGACTACTACTGCGAGCTGTCCGACCTGCAGCGAGAGCTTTACGGCGACTTTGCCAAGAAGCAAAAGTCCGTGGTGGAGAACGAAATCACCACTGAGACGGTCGAGTCCAAGCAGCACGTGTTCCAGGCGCTGCAGTACATGCGAAAGCTGTGCAACCACCCTGCTCTGGTTCTCAACGAACGCCATCCCAAGTTCACCAAGATCATGAAAAACTTCGGAGGAGCTACAGGCGTCAAGTCTATCAGCAACGCCCCCAAGCTTCAGGCTCTTCAGCGACTTCTGCTGGATTGTGGTATTGGAGAGACCAAGGGTGCTGAGGCCAAGAACGGCACCAGCAAAAAGCAGCAGTCTGAGGGCGACGTTCCTGTCATTTCGCAGCATAGAGCGCTCATTTTCTGCCAGCTCAAGGACATGCTGGACATTGTGGAGAACGAGCTCTTCAAGAAGTACATGCCCACAGTCACTTTTATGCGACTGGACGGATCTACTGAGGCTCGACATCGACACGACATTGTCCAGAAGTTCAACGCCGACCCCTCCATTGACGTTTTGCTGCTTACCACCCATGTCGGTGGTCTGGGTCTCAACTTGACCGGTGCCGATACCGTAATCTTTGTGGAGCACGATTGGAACCCCATGAACGATCTGCAGGCCATGGACCGAGCCCATCGAATCGGACAGAAGAAGGTGGTCAACGTCTACCGACTCATCACCCGAAACACGCTGGAGGAGAAGATCATGGGTCTGCAGAAGTTCAAGCTCAACATTGCATCGACGGTCATCAACCAGCAAAACTCTGGTCTCTCCTCCATGGACACTGATCAACTGCTTGATCTCTTCAACGTCGACGACGTGGCTGCGGCCGGTAACGGTACCGCTGCGGCCGATGCTAACGCCGAGGATGCCGGTCTGGATGCCACTGGCTCGCTTGGCAAGAAGAACCCCGCGCTGGCCGATCTCGGCGAGCTGTGGGACGAGGGAGAGTACACCGAGGAGTACAACCTGGACAACTTCATCCAGTCTCTCAAGTAAGGAGGTGTATATGGAGATGTATATTAGCTATATATGTACTATTAATGATTATTTAATTATATTACTTGTCGCGAGTGTAGGCAACAATTACCAATAACGGAAGCCTCTTGCTCTAGGGGCAACAGTCGTGTTCACCAGTTTGCAGCTGTGGGTTGTGTGGGTTGTCTGCGTTTGTGTCACACCCAGACATCGTGAATAATTAGTTCGATCATTTTACTGTTAGAGGAAATGCATGCGATACTCTATCGTAGCTACAAGTACCGGTAGCTTCAATGACGCAAAGTACAAGTACATCCAGATTGAATATATACAAATACATTATTTACCTACCATACGCAAGTGGCTTACTCATGGTATCGAGTATCACCAAGCAACATGACCTGGGTGGGCAGTCGTCCTGGAACCGGAGTCAAAATCTTCACCTTGTTCTTCTCCTCATCCACCTCGGTTACGTGAACGTAGCCCTGGACTTCCGAATCGAGAATCTCCTTCTCGGACGATCCAGGAGCTGCGTGCATGACCGTCAGCACTGTGTTGGGCAGAATGTTAGCTTCCGCGACTCTCTCCAGCATCTCCGCCTTGTCTTCGTCAAACTGTGTTGCCGGCTTGATCTTGTAGACATGAAGAGTAGAGAAGTCAACGGTGACGATTCGAGGACCAAGTTTCATATCCTTGGCGTCTCCGTAAAAGTACTGCTGAATCTCCTGCTGCTGAGCGTCTCGGTTGTAGCTCTCATCGTCGTCCATGCAAGCAAAGGCAGGCACCTTGACGACGGTAGGACCCGAGGTTCCCACGGGGTACTTCTTCATGAGATCTGCGTAGAGTCGGTCGTTTCCAATGACAACAATGACATTGACTCCAAAGTCGCTCACCACGTCCGTCAACAGGTTGACCTCGTTAGTTTTGTTCTGGTTGCCGGGCACTCGGGGAGTGTCGATGATGAGACCGGACTTTTGCGCCTCGACGTCGTGTGCGAATTTGGACAGAACAGGGACGGCCAGTTGCGCCACAGATCGCTTGAACAGCTTGAAGTTATCGGTGGTCTTCTCCAATCCAAAGTACTTGGACAGCAGAATCAGCGGCTGCAGCTTCTGTGGCCCCGAGATTTCCGACGATCCAAAGCCTCCATACGTCTCAACGTCCAGCAGATCTGTGATTTGGACAGCGTGCACTCCTCCAGGGGGTCCCAGGTTTACCGAAGTAGGATCTAGGGAGACGTAAATGGGCTTTCGATCACATTTGGTAGCGTAAGCCAGCAGAATCTTAGCCAGAGAGGTCTTGCCCGAGTTGGGGGGTCCAGCAATCAGAACTCGGGGACCAGGAACTTCCTTGGGCTTCTGCTCAGCCTCATTGCGCATCTTTTCCAGAGCAAAATGCAGGTTGATAGCCATGGTCATGTGAGGGGTGTCTTCCGTTGTATAATCAGACATCAACCCCTTGGGTCCCGCGATTGCCGTGTATGTGAACTGGCAGCCCTGCCATGTGTAGATGCTTCCCTTTCCCTGGATGCTGAGCTCCTTGTTTGGAGGCAGCTCTGTACCGAAGATTTCAGCGGTGCCAGATCGCAGTGTGACATGCAAGGTTCCTCCAATGGCCACTTCGTATCGCCATTCCGTCTCGGGTTTGAGGTCGATGGTGTGTGTCGATTCTGTGGTGTTTGTCTCTTTTGTCGAGAAGTTGAGACCGGGCAACGACATAGTTATTAGCGGTGGTTGTGAGGGTGTTAGTGTCTGTCCTTTTTCTAGTCAAGTTTAGTTTCATGCATGTCGAAGATATCAGTTACAGTTCGTCAAGTGAATTGGTTAGTCAGCACACACAAGTTTGCATAGAGTTCTGATATTTATCAGACAGCGATATCGACAATCTGATCACACACCAGTCCAACGACATGTCTCTTAGCGCACAGGCCGAAAGCCGAAAGGAGAAGCTCGCGCGTATGCGGGCTCTCAGGGAGGGAAAAACAGTGGACCCCGTGAAGACCGAGACGGCTACACAGGAGGACAAGCCAACGTGAGTACGCGATGAGGTGGATTCGACCCAAGAAGACGTGAATGCGGTATTGGTGACGAATACTTGAGGCTGCGATGGATGTTCTCTAACACAGATTCAAAGAGCGAAACTTCGATCTGGAGACGGAGTCGACGAGACTGGGCTACGATGCCAACCCTACCGAGGGACAGGAGACTGTAGAGCTGCTGGGAGCCGAGGAAGAAGCAAGGACGATCCAGGAGCTCATGGAGAAGAACCAGTCAGCCGTGGACTATCTTAAGCTGCAGCCAAAGCGGGCCAACTGGGATTTGAAGCGTGATCTTCAAGAAGATCTGGATCAGCTTGACCGAGAGACTGATCAGGCCATTGATGCCCTTGTTCGAGAGCGAATTCGAAAGGCCACCGGGGACGAGACCGAGGAGACCGAAGAGTGAACTCCCTCGGTTCATTTGTATTTTTACGTAATATTTATTTGCATTTTCCAAAAACCATATATGCGGGGTGTCCGGGCTCTCGTACTGTAGCTACTGTAGGGTCAAAGCGATGTTCAACTAAACGATAAGCCAACCCAGTAGTGGCGCTTCGATTCTAGTTGGGCCTCTTGTTACTAAGGCTGCATCACCCGTACCGCGTGTCTCGAGAGAGTGAATAACAGTTAACGAGAACCGTGGGCAATCTCACGTGTATAGACGGATAACAGCAGTTCTGATATGTAGTTAATCAATTCATACACACAATATTAGCCAAGACGCTACACAATCCCTTTGTCGGATCTCACCCCCAAAGTTAAGCAGCGATTTACTGTTGTGAGGGGATTGTACAGGTCAAAAGCGGGGAAAATGGTAGCGGTTTTTTTTAGTAAGAGAAATAGGGGCCATCTAAATGCCTCCGTTTCAACTTCAGTCAAGTTAGCTCACTCGCACCCTTGCCAGTTCGTGTCTAGTTGCAGGGAACATAAAGTTACCACGTGATGTGATATGACAAGTGCTACATCATCACAATGTCACTAACCTTCCTCGGCGCAAAGAACAAGACACAGCATACAGGATGGGTGAGTGAAAGCGGAGAGCGTTGGGTACGAGGTGGCTGCTGGAAATCTCCCGAGAGACAAGCTACGTGACCAAAAACAACGGAGACGCAATAGGACCGACACAACCTCACGGCCATCTACTAACCCAGGAAACGTTCTAGGAAGCATGTTCAGCCGTGTGTGGGGAGGCTCCAAGGAGATCCGAATCCTGATTATTGGATTGGACGGTGCCGGCAAGACCACCATTCTGTACCGGCTGCAGCTTGGTGAGGTTGTGGACACCGTCCCCACCATTGGTTTCAACGTGGAAACCCTGACTTACAAGAACCTCAAACTCAACGTGTGGGATCTCGGAGGACAGACCAGTATTCGACCGTACTGGCGATGCTACTACGCCAACACAGCTGCCATCATTTTCGTGGTCGATTCCACCGACAAGCAGCGAATCGACATGTGCAAGGAGGAGCTGCATTCCATGCTGGAGGAGGACGAGCTACAAAACGCTGTTCTGCTCGTTTTTGCCAACAAGCAGGACCAGGAGGGTGCCATGACGGCAGCGGAGGTGTCTACCGCTCTCGATCTCGTTTCGCTCAAGGATCGAAGCTGGAGCATCATGCCCTGCAGTGCTCTGAAGGGAGAGGGTCTCAGTGAGGGTCTGGACTGGCTCACTGGTGTGATCAAGGAGGAGGTGTTGTAAACGGACGACTATCAAATGCGAACGCACAGCGTGTCATAAGTCATTTCAGGTCCTTACTAGACTGTGTAATTAACGACAAATGAATGTACATACAGGAGTTGAAGGGGGTAATTATGTAGAGTGGTGTAATCGAACGAGAATGAGTGAGGAATGAAATCGGGCTCAAAGACCCGTGACGAAGACCGCACTGTTCGAGGACACACTTGCAAGCGCTTGCGCTAGTCGCATTGCCGAACAAGACACACAGAAGGAGCTCAGAGGGAGCTTCGGCTGACTAAGATCTGATTTTCTATACCGCTGAGACTCAACACGAGAAAGGTCGATGCCTGTGGAAATAGTGTCATGTTGCAAATAATTTGGTCAATAGCTGCACATCAGATCGTCTACGCTCACATTGTATGCACTCTGAGCTGTTGGACACTCACATTACCGAGTTGAGACACTCGCGATGCTGAGAGCTTATCCACAATGGAGGCGGTTGAAGGCAGATGAGTATTATTGTGACCGATCTGACGATTATGAGACAGAATATGAGTGAAAGACAACCAAATTGGGCGTGTAAGCAATAGCAGTGTAGGGTTTTCCTTTCCCATTTGATAAAACTTCAATGGCAGACACCTCACACTCGCAAGATGGGCTCCGGACCCTGCATCCCCATGCACAGCAGGGTGACAATGGGGGTCATCTGGTCAGTGAGAGATTAATGGTAACAGCCAACGCTACTAAATATTTAGACGGATGGTGGCTATGATACGCGTCTGTACTTCTACTTTGTCACTGCTTGCTGACTGAGTTGGCATCAACCGTACTTTAGCTGCTCCAACTGTTTACTCATCAGATCAATATTATGCTACTGTAACATCTCCCCGCTTTTTGGCACTACGAAAGAGAGAGGAATCAGAAATAGTTCTTCAGTGTGACTCGAGCGATATAGTGGCCAAGCAAGGCGGTGTACTCGTAACAGCACCGGTTACACCTCGATCCTCTGAAGAAGAGTTTACAGCATGTAAGCGTGTGGGGGTCACATACGAGGATACGATTGTAGGGTGACCATCGTGTGAACCGTAACGCAGGGCCCAACTCTTGTATGGGCACAGTCCAAGGAAATAGCTGCTAACGTATCCTAAATGTGGGCTAGACAGCGTTACACGCGGTATAATCTCTCAGGCGCTTCTCGTTGCCCCCACAACCGTTTCTACTGCCACGCATCCACTTGTTCGACAATGCACTCAATACGCTTCAAGTTTGAAGACAGCAGACTTCAAGATTCGTTGGGGATGGCCTCGAAGGGCACATGTAATACGCATCCTGAGCGCGATAAAAACAGACGAGCCCGTGTGGGTCCATTAGGCGAATTTGAGGGCAGCAAAATACATCCCTCAGGTATCTTCGATGTGTCTAGTCATGTGGCCTGTATGCAAGTCCCCGAGACAGGTTCATCGGTGCAGCACAGTAATCATGTATACACACTGTCATACAAAGACACGCTCTCTGACAGCGATGTGATCTTCGCAGTTTCGATTCCAGTAAAAAGAAGGATGATGGTGTAAAAATAGTGCCACCAACCCGGTCGCGTGACTTGTCTCCGCCTCCCACCATTCTTGCGATCCAATCCACCGTCCTCCGTGAAAATCCCGTGACCAAACTCTGCATGTCCAAGTCTAGACCAACGGTCCATTACAAATCTCGAATCAGTGTGGACCAAATTAGAGTTCAAGCACAAGAACACGGCTGGGGCTTCCAGTAGTGGCAATCATGCGTGTCTTCTGGCGTCTGGAGATGTCCGATATGGTCTCAACCGATTGGCAGACTGACAGACAAGGCCGAGGACAAACCGGATCAAACAAAGGGCACACTCTACAGTGTTAGATTGGTTCTTGTATGGACTGGAGATTGATGAAACTTATTTAGAGCTGGACTTTTCACCTCGACCTTCGCTCACCCTACTTTTGCGCGTGGGGAAGGTTCAGGCTGTATTCTGTTTTCTGGCCTTTTTGACGTTTGGACCGCGGCCCAAACCTGAGATTTGGACGTTTGTCCCTCGCTCCATCACTGCCAAACGCTTTTTCTCTTAGCCCACATGGGCATGCTTGCTGTCTCATGCACTCGGCACAAAGAATATGTAGCAGTGTGTACAATGGATGGGGTGAGAATCAGCTCTGGAAGAACGACAATGGATTCGCAGACGCTCTCTCTACCGCTGAATTATCTTATTCTCAGCTGTAACACAATTGTCCTTGGGTTCTGCTGTCTGTCTCAGCCTGTAGACGTAAGTCGATCATGACAAACGCTGCAAGACTATTGGCTGTGACCCCGGGTTTTCCCCTCCCAACAAGAACTTAGTTAGGGTGATGATGAATAGAGGGCATGGTAGGAGCCGAAAGAGGCGCCGAGAGACGAATAAGGGGGAGTAGCCAGGTCGGGAAAGGGATAATTGGGTGCAAAAAAATACACAGTCGAAAAAACTGCCATTTTAAAGCTCTTTAACGCCTCGAAACACCTCATAACCACGTCTCAACTCCACACCGCCATCTCGCCCTTAACCCAATTTAGTCCACACACTTCCCCACGATAACTCTATATTATGCGGTGGCTTCGGTAATTCTCTTTGTTTGCGACTTTCACACGCCCCTTTAAGCTCCCACAAACCATGTGCGTGTGATTATATATATATAGGTGGGGGTAGCGAAACGCCGAGTCAAGACGAAACTAAGGCCTTATTGAAAAGTGAGTACAGCGGAGGGCTGTTTGGACGGGCGATTCGGGGCCGCAAAAGCAGCTGCAATGACGCAACGAGCTGATTCGGGTCATAACGACGCCACAAGACGACCTACATTTGTTCCTGAGCTCTGTGAGGGGAAGACACGCACAAGTCCGAACAGCACAGCACGACTCAAGGATGCTGGCAGTCAACATGTCTAAAAGCAACACCAACATCTTCAGAATTGTCATACTAACTCAGTGTCCGGAAAACGAGTCCCCACTTACACCACCACCAACGGTAACCCCGTCAAGGACCCCCTCGCCTCCCAGCGAATCGGCAAGCACGGACCTCTCCTGCTGCAGGACTTCGCCCTGATCGACCTGCTCGCCCACTTCGACCGAGAGCGAATTCCCGAGCGAGTTGTTCACGCCAAGGGTTCTGGAGCCTACGGTGAGTTCGAGGTCACTGACGACGTCACCGACCTCGTCTCCTCCGACTTCCTGTCCAAGATCGGCAAGAAGACCAAGACCTTCACTCGATTCTCCACCGTCGGTGGCGAGAAGGGATCTGCTGATGCTGCCCGAGACCCCCGAGGTTTCTCCACCAAGTTCTACACCGACGAGGGAAACATTGACTGGGTCTACAACAACACCCCCGTCTTCTTCATCCGAGACCCCTCCAAGTTCCCCGTTTTCATCCACACCCAGAAGCGAAACCCCCAGACCAACCTGAAGGACGCCACCATGATGTGGGACTACATTGCCAACAACCAGGAGTGCTGCCACCAGATCATGGTCCTCTTCTCCGACCGAGGCACCCCTGCTAACTACCGACAGATGAACGGTTACTCCGGCCACACCTACAAGTGGATCAAGAAGGACGGCTCTTTCAACTACGTCCAGATCCACATGAAGACCGACCAGGGCATCAAGAACCTCACCAACGATGAGGCTACTGCTCTCTCCGGAACCAACCCCGACCACGCTCAGGAGGATCTCTTTGACTCCATCAAGGGTGGCCAGTTCCCCTCTTGGACTTGTTACGTCCAGGTCTGCACCCCTGAGCAGGCTGAGAAGCTCAAGTGGTCCGTCTTTGACCTCACCAAGGTCTGGCCTCACGACCAGTTCCCTCTCCGACGATTCGGTAAGCTCACTCTTAACAAGAACGTTGAGAACTACTTCGCCGAGACCGAGCAGGCCGCTTTCTCTCCCTCCAACACCGTCCCCGGCTGGGAGACCTCTGCTGACCCCGTCCTGCAGTCTCGACTCTTCTCTTACCCCGATACTCAGCGACACCGACTTGGCCCCAACTTCGCCCAGATCCCCGTCAACTGCCCCTACCATGCCCATACTCCCTACCACCGAGATGGTCTGATGGCCGTTAACGGCAACTCCGGCGCTCTGCCCAACTACCCCTCCTCTTTCGAGCCTCTGCAGTACCGACAGGACATCAACCTGCACGAGAAGCACGAGAAGTGGGTTGGTGAGGCCACCGCCTACCAGTGGGTTGTCGGCACCGACGGTGTTGACTTCCAGCAGCCCGCTGAGCTCTGGAAGGTTCTCGGCAAGACCCCCGACCAGCAGGAGCACCTTGTTTCTAACATTGCTGGCTCTCTGTCCGGTGCTCGACCTGAGGTCCAGGACAAGACCTTCGGCATGTTCGACAAGGTCGATGCTCACTTCGGTAAGCTCGTCCGAGACGCTACTCTCCAGCAATCTCCTCGATCCAAGCTTTAAACGGTTGAAGCAAAGCTTTAGTGTGTTAGCGTTGTAGTTGAATGAAATTATAACTTATGGAACGAACTGTGCTTTTTTTTGTAGCTTATTCAAGTCTTTGTGAGGCGATAATTAGTGATTGTTCGTGTTGTATTTCCGGTAAAACGTTTGGCAGACATTTAGATAAAGTTTTGTCAAGCCCGCTTAAGACCCTTGGTGCATCTTAATTGAACTCAATCAGGTCAGAAGTATTGTCTGGAATATTACAGGATGGTGAGTTGGCACATTTTTATTTGCCTACAGTACGAAGGCTGTTGCTCCCACAATACTAGGAATGAGTAGTTTCTATTGACTACCGCCCTTAGTGTAATTTGGTGGACACAAGCCCCGACCGTTTTGAATGTGTTCTTTGTGATGACTCCGATTTAGATGACGATGAGGGTGGTCAGCTTTATTTTAAGGACGGAGCTCAGAATTCTGGAGCTCGTCAAAACATGGATGGATTTGACAACGACACAAAATATACCCAACAAGATACCACCTCTTTCAGCTATCGGAAACGTCTCAAGCCTAAGCGAGCCACCCCAACTATTGGCATCAACACTGATGAAGTTGACCAGGAGATTTTCTCAAGCATCGAAGCTGCTCAGAGCCAGCTGGAGGCTTTGAACACAGAGGCCGAAAGACTAGAGCTGCAGATCAGAGCCACTGTTGAGCAGCAGGAGCACCTCGAGGACAGCATTGCTGATCTGGAGAGGGAAAATCAAAGGCTGCGACGGGGTGGAGAGATGGCTTCCCCGGGAGCAAGGGAAGACGACAACTCTGCATGCCCTTTCATTTCAGCTGCCACAAGAAATGACCAGAAGGCTGAAGCCGAGACTGGGAAATGCCACTTCACCGACCTGTTTTCAGCCAACATCGCGGATCGCATGGGTCGGTCACCTCATCGAAAGGGCCCATGTTTCAAGGTGGATATTGACTTTGAAGATGCAGATGAAGATATCAAGAGGCGGGAGAGAGCATGGGAGCAGGCCGAGTTCCGAGTACCTGATCTTTCCAAGGAGGTTCACGTGTCGACCGAAGTTCGGCAACAGCCCCCCAACCGACAACGGCTGAACATCAAAGAACTCAGAGCCCATATGGGCCGACTTATCATGGACAGCTATGCTCCTCTTCAGAACAAGTACGAGTCGGAAGCGTCAAACAAGGAAGGCGCCAGTGACGAAAGCGTCCAAACGAGCCGCCTAGCTGAATTGGAAGAGGCCCTGAGGCAGCAGAGAGAAGAAATGAACGCTGCGAAAAATAGACTAAAGAGCCTCGAAAACGAGCCCTTCGTCTTGTATTGCAAGAGAACCAGAGAGTGAATGGCTGTTCAAATCATCAATAGCTTTCAATGCAGTCTATATATTAAAACATTATGTACCGGATTTATAATACACGCAAATGTCAATGCAGAAGTTCCGCCTGTAGAGTGTGGAGGTACTCGTACTGGGAAATGGTCTGGACCATGTGGCTTCGCTGTTGTCTCATCTGGTCAACCAGGCTACACACAATGTCCTCACCTTGAAGCTCTTTCTGGAAAGTCGTCAGAAAGTCAGCCACAATGTACGTGCCTGTTCTTCCGACACCAGCTGAACAATGAACAATGGGTGGGCTATCAGTGATGGGACCTGCTGACTTGACTAGGTCGTCAATGTCAGTGTTGACTCCAGGAGCCGAAAAGTCCGCCCAGTTAGGATAATAATAGTGGATGACCCTCTTAACCCTTCTAGTTGACTCTTTTGTTACTAGGAACTCAGTCACCTTGGTGGGGCCCACTTCCTTGTTATCCTTAACCTCCACCGTCAACACGTCTCCCTCTCCGTCGACCTCGAAAACTTGACCCTTCTGAGAAATGTAGTACTGACAACATCTCTCGCCGTGGTTATCTTCGAACGGTGTCACCTGGATCACGACAGTGGGCCTGTCACTCTCGTGTCCCTGCTCCGTGGTTGTGTCATGCACCATCTGCCAAAAGTGACCTGCAGTCTGTCGTAACGGCCCCTGGGTGGCTATGTATGTCTTGTGGTAGGTTTTGCTGTTCTTTTTTGCCACCAAAGTGACCCGGTTGGCATTGATATAGTTGTTACCATCCTGGCTAGTGTGGAGCTTGATTCGCGTGTGATCCCATGGAATAATATTGCTGTATCGGTTGCGGTCTGGATTGGCAAGCCCTTCTTTCTGGCTGACTCGTTTCAGTCTGTCTTTCTCTCGCTGCTGCAGGAGCAAGAACGACTCCTGTATCGACCGGGACATGGTGGCAAATGTTCTGAGGAATAGGGGTAGTCTGTGGGTTAGAAGCTGTCTTTCCATGGCTAAAAATTCAAGGTGTCCCATTGATGATATGCAACCTGCACGTTTCACGTGACGCCAAAGCCCACGTCAGACGGAACTCTAAGGTCGTCAGAACCAACATCAGAAAGGGTCCTACTAAACCACCACCACGAAATGATCACCGACGACCAGCTCTACATTCTGGCAATCACGCTTGGTCTCCTGACCATCGGTCTCATTTTCCTGTTCCACCTGTTTAACGTCAATGTGACTACTGTGAGTAATTGAGGAGAAGATGGAGAGACATGCATGTCGAGGGTGATATTGAGGAATGCGATATTGGGGCTGTGGAAACACAATGAGGCGACGTGTTGATTCTGGTTGGAATTCTGACATATTCGGTGAGGGCCTGCAACTTTCAACTTGCACGCGCACCCCCACTGGATTGTCAATGTAACGCCGTCAACAATCACCAGAATGACGCGTGTCATCAACAAGCACTTGGTTTCAGCGTGTCATCTCACCAAGGAAGTTACTAGCGGTTCAAAGAGTCCAATTCGGTTCTCCTCTCGACTCTTTCCTCAGCCCACCTCGAACTCGGCACAACCCACGTCTCCACGAAAAAATCTAACGCAGAAACCCAACTAGAGATTATAGACAAAAAGGGATATGGGTATTACGGGTCATGAAGGCATGCAATTCAAATGTTATTAAATGTATAGATAGATAAGTTTTGGGCGACGCGTAGTGTCAATGGTTGTAAATGGTCAGGTCTCTTCGCCCAGGGCAGACTTGGAGAAGCCGACAATCTTCTCAAGTTCTTCCGAAATGTCCGTGAAGGCAGTCGCAAATGCGGACTCGTGAATGATAGTCCAGAACTTTCTCTTCCGCTCAGTGACCGAGTCTCCATCGAGAGGGCCAATTAGTGGAGACGACGTGTCATGGTCTTCGGCCTTCTCATCCTGCACACCAGAGTCGTCTGTCTTTCCAAAAGGATTCTGGAAGACAGGCTGCTCACCCACCTTTCGCGAGCCAGCCAAAATCGAAGCCATCTTCTGGGCGTCCTTCTCATGGTCCTGGACGTGAGTCTCGTTGTCAGATTCGTCGAGCATGATTGTCTCCAGAGAAGCGATGGTCTGGAACAGTCGCTTACGAGCCATCTTGGAAGACGGCAGGTACCGAGGAACGGGTCGGCGTGATCTGTAGCAGTCCGCAATGATGAACATCACCATGATGGTGGCAGCAATGGCATCTCTTCGATAAGACAGCAGGTGAGCAGTGGTCTCCTTGGTTTCGTCAAACTCGTAGATTCGGAAGTACACCGACGAGATACGAGCCTCGACAATACGATTGAACACATGCTCACAAGACTGGAACAGCGCCAGGTAGGTCTGGATGGGGAAGTCACCTCTAAGGGACGGCTCGTGGCGGGTCGACAGAATGAGCTCGCGGTAGGCCTGGAAACCCTGTCTCATACGAGCCTCTCGAATCTGAGACAGCTCAATAGCCAGCGTCGTAGGGTCATCATCGAGATCGTGGTACAGATATCGATCAGCCACAATCTGGTAACACTGCGAAACATGACCAAGCATGTCGGCGGTGAAGACACGAGACTCAGTACGAGCCACAAAAGGCCACAGGATCCAAGAGATGAGAATAGCGGACCATAGACCAATCAGAATGCCGAGCGCACGAGTCCAGGTGCCTGTGACTGGGTTGGCATCTCGCCATCGTTTCGGTCCTTGAAGCTTGTCGGTGTAGATACCTAGCGAGACGATTGTGAAAGCCAGACATCCCATGAGACCAGATCGAGGATGGTTAGACACCGTGAAACGGTAGAGACAAGGAACCATGAAGATTGCACAGAAGACACCCATTATGTAGGGACTGGCCTTGTGACCCT
The DNA here is from genome assembly GCA_900519015.1 of Yarrowia osloensis. Classification (NCBI taxonomy): domain Eukaryota; kingdom Fungi; phylum Ascomycota; class Dipodascomycetes; order Dipodascales; genus Yarrowia; species Yarrowia osloensis. The sequence goes on from ULGU01000010.1 coordinate 162,846, forward strand.
GCCAGATTCCAGCGGCAAGAGCACCGAACACAGAACCAATCACAGCCACAACAGTTCGCACAACCAGATCATGGGCGTTACCACCGGCTCGAGGATGCAGGGAAATGAGCACAAGGATGGGAGCCCAGAAAGCATCGTAATGCTGGTACCAGTCGTGGTCATCCAACCAACCCGGGAGCGACAGCAGGGTGACAGCGATGGTTGTCTTCACGGCGAACTTGCTCTCGAACCGCTGAAGACGATGGAGGATCTTCCACAGCTTGTATCTAGCAGAAGAGATGTCACCGTGCTTGGCGTCGAAGTCGGAGTGGTCCACGGCGTTGACGCACATTTGCTGCTTCTGGTTTTTCTCTCCTTCTCGAACAACATGACGCGACGTGTTCATGTTGAAGGTTCGATGGAAAATCTCCTCTACCTCAGCCTTGACTCGGAAGTAGTGACCAGCAGTCTTTCCACCTCGGTCATGCAAAGATTGGGTATTGGACCAGGTGAGAGCTCGCTTCCAGGGGTATCGGGGGAGCGAAAGACGCCAGTGGGGTGTTTCCAGAGACATGCCGTGAAGGTGGCGCAACAGGTTGAACACAGCATGGCCACAATGGGACAAACGCTGAACAAAGAGCGCGTTGATAGCTGCCCGTCGAGAAATGTTGAACTCGGTCTGGTCCACAATGAGCTTGGTGTACTGGGCATCAAGGTGGTTCATCTTGTGCTGCAAATCTGCCATGGCCTTCTGGAACTTGATGGAAATCTCCGCGGGCGGATGTCGAATATTCTTGATAAACTCCTCAGCCAAAGACAGAGCATCCATGATTGAAAGCACAAGATCACGTGCTCCTTCCTGGAACAACTCGAAGATCTTGGGAGCCATATCAGGGATGGCACGATGTGGGTGCTGGTTAAAATAGTCCTCCTCCGCGTCCTCCTTTGCAGAAGCAACATTCACACTGAAGATTTCACACGGCAAATCCACAATTCGAATATGCCCGATGACCGTCTGAATGAGGTTTCGGACAATTCGCACATTGTCTTTGGAAAAGGTGGTCAACATGATCTCGTTGCACATGTTTCGATGGATATCAGAAAGAGCAATGGACTGGGCATTGAGAGCATCCTGGGCCTTCTTACCGACTCCAGGTTCCGTGGCCATCATCTTGTGCACACAATCGCGGCAGCAACTCAACGCGTCAGCCATACAGGTGACCATATCACCCTGACCAATGGAAGGGAAGATCAAGAGGTTGATCACCACCGGCAGGAGCATTCCGAATAAATAAGGAATGCCAAAATCCCAAGCACTTCGCCAGTGAAATTTTGAACTGACGTCAATGTCTGTCATGGCGAGCAGGGCAATGCCCATGGAGAGGAATCCGTGGTAGAGACGAATATAGCAGGCTCGCATCCAAGAAGCAGTGGCAATGGTGGGAATCACAGCCACAGCCAACAGACCGCCGTGACCCTTCCTCGCCGTCGTAGTGGAGTCACTGACATACAGTGCGAGGGCTCCAATGCCCATTCCAAGGGCCTGTCCGACAATACACTGGATGGTGATCTCGATCTGCGATCCTGATCGACGTCCAGGATGATGTAAAATGGTGGCGATGGGGAGAAAGTAGCAGTGAGGACCAAGCCAACGTGCTGTGGGGTGAATAATGCAAAGTAGGAAGCCCACAAAATAGGCCAGGAAAGCCTTGAGCACCGTGATACCATTTTTAGTCAGCAGAGTGGTTCGAATGGCGTGGTAAGTGGATACGAACATTCCCAGAAAGAGCTGGAGAGGTGATTTGATCTGGTTGGCCTCCGCCTGGGCCTTCTCTCTCATTTGAAGCACCACCATTCTTGCGTTTTCCTCCGCTTGTCTTGCCGGCTCGAAGATGGCGTCAAAATACCCTTCTCGTAGTTCCTCCAGCCCATAAGTCTCCAATAGTTCCGAGTCCTCATTCTGGGCAGTTGTGTGATCCATGCGCTTCATTCGGGTAGACAGTGTCTGGAAGTAGTCTGATCCAATCCGCTGGATCCGGGCTGAGGATGCCGAGCGACTCATGTTGGGCGTGGAGTTGACTGTCTTCATATTGGCACGCGATCCGTGGCGCGAGTGGCCCGGTGTGAAAGCAGGTGTACGCGTTGGACTGCCTGATCTGCTGACGGGTCTGCTTCTTCCACCGAGACCTTGAGGGGTCAAAAATGGAGAGTGTGGTCTGAACCCGTAAGAACCTGTCGAAATAGGCATGGAGACGTTCAGATCGCCGAGATGTAACGAAGACCGTTGGCGTGGAACCCGATCTCCACTGCGCGATCTTCTCCGGCTTCGGCTTCGGCTGCGGCTCTCGTTTCGCGTTCTTCCTCTTCTCTCTGCCAGACGGCGGTTGACTAGCTCCAGATTCGGCTCATCGTCGGCTATGCGAACTTGTCTTTCGCTGCTGCCGGGTTCTTCTGGTGGCGGGGGCGATAGCTCGAACGAGGGTGTTGTGGGGCTTTGACTGCTGCTATGAGAGGACGGGTGGCTGTGGCCTGAGGCGTGCCCTACAGTCAGATGCCGTAAGCCTGGGTTGTTTGATATAGCCTCCGCTCCATAGTCTTCCGACTCTTCGCGTCCCTGGCGACCTCGTTGCATGGGCAGGTATGTGTCGTGTGTAGCGCAGCTGGAAGCGGGTAGCTGGTGTTAGTGGTGTGCTAGGTCAGGATGTTATGTTATCGTTCCTGGATGAGTAACTGATATATTACAGAGTTTAATCTATGCTAAGACACTGCCGCACATGCAGTCTAGAGGGGAGCGTAGTGGACACTAGAGGGCCACTTTTGGCACCCTTTAGCCGCTCGGGAGCTGTTCTTACCGTCCTGTTGTGATCCAAACCCGTTATTTTCGGTCTCCCGGTTGTGTCTCACTACCCAGAGGCATCATGTTCCCCTCCACCTCAAAGAAAGTTTTTGACCCTCATCTTCACCTCTCTCCAACTGAGAGCGTCCTTGCTTGGAACCTCGAACCTTGTGCTCTTCTGACTCTGAGATCCAACGGCATACGGAAGTTATGGCAAGCGGGCTAACACAAAGTTGGGCCGGTCTCTGCTGTGCATTGTACAAGTTGCGGCGCAGTCAAATGCTAAGAGTGTTCTCTAACGGTGAGCAGATTCCGGCTTCGGGAAATAATCCGAAAAGGTGTCCTGAGAGAGTGCGTCGGAATCCGATGTCACTTCATCACCCTGTCACATCCAACAAGGTGGCTCGTCCAAATTAGCCGAGGAGTGCCTTGGATAATTAAGAGTGAACCGACAGAGGTGCCAACTGGATATAAATAGTGCAGGCTCCCTCTTTATATAAGGGGTTACAGGTACGTTATTGTGGGGCACAAATAAACACCTTGCTTGCAGCTCTCATACACCCGAGTTTCTCCACGCACTTTCTCCATCCCCAGGTGATCACTGAGACGTCATGTCACGTCTACAGGACCCGCGGACCGTCGCACTGGTACAACGGTTACAGCGCTTGGCGTATAATCGCGCACTAAGCTCATGAGACCAGCCCAAAATGTTTAATACGGGAAGACTTGAAGCGGGCAAACGATTCGGGGGAAGGTCTTTTACTGCAAAATACGTGCTGGAAACCATACTAAATGCCCCAGACGAACGCCATTTCAGCCCGGCGGCTTTATAGCGCTTTCTCCCTCGCGCTCTTTGCCTTGCATTGCCTACGAACCGCAAAACCCTTAACTGCATGCTCGTTTGGGACGCCCTTATCACGCCCGCATAAGCAATTATGAGCCGCATAGCAATCGAAGCACTGTGGAGGAGCGACCTCCACGCACTCAAATAACACGCAAAACCAAATCACCAACTCTTGTTATCATCCAATTTCACGAAATGACTCACCACAAAAACAACAACAAGGACAACCACGGCGACGAGCTCTACATTGAGGTGTACCAGAAGTACCTGGAGAAGGCCCGGCGTCTAATTGACGAGCACAAGGTGCTGGTGGTCGCGCTGTCTTGGTCGGAAGCGTGTGAGGAAATTAAGACTTGCCTCCAGACTATCAAGGGCGAGCTGGAGCCCTACTACCTGGAATTGGACAAGCAGGAGGCCATGGACCGAGTCGAGCTGCAGAAGGCGTTCGTGGAGATCACTTCTAGTAACGCTATCCCATCAGTCTTCGTCAAGGGTAAGCACATTGGATCTGGAGAGGAGGTCATTGAGTTGTTCCACGACAGAAAGCTCTCCGAGGTTCTGGCCAAGGCTGGCGTTGAGCTTCCCACCAAATAAACGAAATGAATAGAAAATGCGATTGATTGATTATAATTGAAGAGGAGGAGGCAGAATTGAGGATTACCTAGAGTTGACCCTCCAGGCCCTTACTCTGAGCGTCCTTTCGCTCCTCCCAAACAGTCTTTCCGCTGCAGGAACACACTGTCTTATCGTTCTCCCACACGCCCGCGCTTCGTGCAATAACACCCACCAGAGAGTGAGGCTTCACAACATCTGCACTTGTGGAAACAGCCATGCCTCGGCCAATGAGACTGGAAATCTGGGTCTCGGACTTGACAAATGCCTGCCCGGAGAAGAGTCCAGATGCATCATCAGACTCGTTCACCTCCACGCTACCCAGAGCCTGATACACACCTCCTAGACTCTGAGGCGCACTAGAGATGTCTCCACTGACTCGGATGCTGGGGTAGTATGTGCCCTTGGGGAGACCGTTGAGGGTGATGTCGATGAGAGCAAGGGTCTTGGAGACGCTCACAATTCGTGCAAGGCCCTTGATAGGCTGGACCTGGTCCTCCGGGGCGTGGCTTTCGAGAATGCAAACGGCTGCCGAGTTGGGCAGCCCAGTGCCTCGAACAATGGCGTCCTTGCCAATGTTCTGGACGGCCTTGACGATCTGGGAAGGTGCAGAGGTTCCAGTAACACTGATGAGCTGATCCACGAGCTTGCAGTCGACGGACTCGATGCCCTGGACGTTGGTAAGTGCCTGCTTGACGGAATCGCAGCAGGACTCACACTCCAGGGGGACAGCAAATGTAGTCTGGCGTTAGTTGTGAAATTTCTAGCACCTGACAGGACTCAGGCGAGTATCCCACTTCTGGCGCCCGTTCGCTTGTTACTCACAGTAAATGACATCAGGGCGGTATGAAAAGTGGCGTGAATGTCATCACGCGGGGTTGATCCATATGAACAAACTCAATTTCCCACGCACCGTTTGTCAGCACGCAGCAGCACACTGTGCCACTCATAATCTAAATTGCTGATTAATTTAACAGGGGATGAAGGGCGGTGAGACAGGGCTATAAATGAGAGGAAGCAGTGTCATTTTTTCAAAAGAAAAGTGTGTCGGGTGTAACAATTAACCTCAAAAAGAAAATCTCTTGAAAAATGGAGTCGCATTATCCATTACCTGTGAGCTGCTCACCCACCTCTCCTTGATCTCCCAAGCTTGTGCATCGACTTTTATGCACTCGTATCTTCGACTCGTAGACTGTAACCTAATACCTCCACGTCATGTTCTCGAGAATCCAGCAGAGCGTTAAACAGTTCACAGATGAGCTAGATGGCGCCGTCAAAAACGCCCAGAATCAGCAGGCGGCGGCACAACAACAACAGGCCGAAGAGCGCAAGAAAAAGCTCATGAGCTACAAGACTCCAGACGTGGAACGCATGGAGCTCGATGACAACGGGTCGCCAGCTCCCTCATCCGAAGGCGGGGCTACCGAGGGAGAGACAGCATCGCAAGCCGAGCCTGAAGAGTACATCATTGACACTCTTCCGGTGCCCGATAAGGTCAAATCTCACCTGCGGAAGTTCCAGCGGTACGAGGCCAAGTACCCGGATCTTCTCAAGGCCTACAGAGTGGAGAAGAAGAAGTCCGAGCTGGTCAAGAGCATGGTGGAGGATTTCGAGCGGGTTCTGCAGGAGCGGACTCCGTGCTCCGGTCTCAATGAGCCCGAGGCTCTCGTTGAGTACCTCGAGAATCTCAATCTCAAGAGCGACATGCAGAGTAATGAGCTTCGCTCACTGTCCACGAAAGTCGATTCACTCAAGAAGGAGGTCGACGGCACCAAGAGCAAGGATCAGGACACAATTGAGAAGCTCGAAAGCGATGTGGCCCGACTCACTTCTGATCTGAAGGACTTGGAAGCCGAGAACTCCAAGCTCAAGGATGCTGAGCCCACAGAATCAAAGACCACCGACGCAACCAGTGAAGCCCGTGCCGAACTGGAACTCAAGGATGCGAAACTGGCAGAGCTACAGACTAAGCTTGACGGCCTCAAGACCAAGGTAGGGGAGCTGGACAATGTCAAAGCTCAGGAGGACAAGGTGAAGGACCTTGAGGAGCAGTTGAAGGAGGTCAAGAGTCAGGCAAAGCAGGCCGAGGACAAGGTCAAGTCTGCGGAGGAGAAGATCAAGGCGGCCGAGGATAAGGCCAAGGAAGCATCAGACAAGGCAGACATGTCTAAGGCCGACAAGGACTCTGAACTCGAAAGCCTCACTAAGGCATTGGACAAGATCAAAGACGAAAACAAGGCTGCATCAGAAAAGCACGTTGGCGAGATCACTAGCTTGAAGGAGCAGCTGGAAAAGTCCAAGACCACGTCGGAGGAGCTTGAGACTGTGCGAAGGGAGCTTTCTGACGCCAAGTCTGCTGCTTCCAAGGCTGATTCCGAGCTCAAGGATAAGCTGGCCGAGATTGAGAAGACACCCGACAACTCTGCTGAGCTGGAGAAACTCAAGTCCGAGCTCGATGAGGCCAGTTCCAAGGCTGACAAGACTTCCAAGGATCTGGAGGGCAAGTCCAAGCTGCTGGAGAGTTTCCAGAAGAAGCTTGGGGACGCTAACAAGGCCAAGGAGGATCTTGAGAGCGAGCTCGAGAAAGCCAAGGCCGAGGTTGCCTCTGCTGTGGCTGCTGCCAGTGCCGCTCCTGCCGCTGCCACTGGTGGCAAGGGCAAGAAGGGTAAGAAGGGAGGTTCCCCTGCCCCCGACAACTCTGCCCAGATCAAGGTATTGGAGGATGCGAAGCAAAAACTCGAAAAGGACCTTGCTAACGAAAAGTCCGAGGTCGAGAGTTTGCGAGATCAGCTCAAGGAGATTGGCAACGATCTTGTGGACGCCCAGAAAGCTAACAAGAACAGCGATGTCAAGGATGAGCTCGAAATCGTGCAGAAGAAGCTTTCCGAAAAGGAGGAGGAGATTGGAGAGCGTCAGAAGGATGTTGCTGAGCTCAAGAAGGAGGTTGAGGAGCGAAACAAGAGCGTGTCCGAGCTGCAGAAGGACATCGAGGAGCTGAAGGCTCAGTCGTCCACGTCCTCTGAGGATGCCAAGTCTCTGGATTCTGCCAAGGCCGATCTCGACAAGGCTAACAAGGAGCTGGCTGAGGCATTGGCGAAGGGGAAGACCTCCGAAGACGAGGTTGCAACTCTTAAGAAAGAGGTTCAGTCTTTGAAGAAGGATCTTGCCACCGCCAAGGAGTCCCAAGATTCGTCCAATGCTGCGAGTGAAGAGCTCGAGTCTCTTAAGAAGGAGCTGAAGGCCACCAAGGACAAGCTTGCCGAGGCTGAAAAGACCACTGAAGAGCTCAAGACGGCCAAGAAGGAGGTCGAGGCGCTGAAGAAGAAGCTTGAGACTACTGAGCAGCATCTTTCTGCCGCTGAGGACTCTCACGCCCACTCGGCCAAGCTGAGTCAGGACCGATTCAAGGAGCTCGGCACCACCAAGGAGCAGCTCTCTAAGCTGGAGGAGCAGCTGGGTTCTGTCAAGGCGGAGCTGAAGATTGCCAAGGACGCCGAAGCCTCTCTGGCTAAGAAGACTACTGAGCTTGAGAAGCTGGCTGCTGCTGAGACCAAGCTCAAGAAGGATCTTGCCGCCGCCACTGCATCTTCTTCCGACTGGGAAGCCAAGTACAAGGAGGCTGATCTGCGATGCAACAAGATTGAGAGCCGCATTACTACTCTCAAGACCACCCAGACCCGGCTGGAGAAGGAGAAGAAGGATGCTGTTACCGAGAAGGCTGCGCTTGCCACTCGTGTTGAGCAGCTCGAGAAGGAGCACTCCGCCTCCTCGGAATCTGTGTCCAAGTGGACCCGAGAAAAGGCGGCTCTCGAGAAGGAGTTGACTGAGGCCAACAACGAGGCCAAGATCAAGGAGGCCCAAAAGGACCACGCTCTCGGGGAGGTGACCGAGCTCAAGAGCCAGATGGAGGAGGTTGCTATGCGAATGAGGGAGGTGACTTCTCGCTGCGAGTCCCTCGAGGATGAGGTGTCCGACGCCCACAAACTGTTACAGGAGCGAACTCGAGAGACCACCACCATGCGACGTCTTCTCAACGAGACCGAGGACGGCAGTGAGACCAAGATTAGAGATCTGCAGGAGCAGATCCGGGCTCTCACTGACGAGAAGGACCAGCTGGAAGCTAGTGCTGCTCAGTCTTCCCGTCGCCGACAGCGTGAACTGGAGGAGGCCCGAACCAAGACCCGAGAGCTGCAGCATGACGCTGAGGAGCTACGAGCAGATAAGGAGCGAGCTCTCAGAGACCTCCAGGCTCTCAAGTCGTCTCGAGAGTTTGCCGACAAGGAGTCCCAGAGCGCCCAGGAGGACATGGAGGAGGCCAATGGAGTCATTCAGAAGCTCCAGGCCGAGCGAAAGGTGGTCGATGGACGCCTCAGCGAGTCCGAGGCCACTGTGCTGCGTCTGAAGCAGGCTGTCGACGATGCCCAACAGCGAAACGACAAGCTGCAGAAACAGCAGAAGATTCTTAATGAAGACATCATTGCCCTCCAGACCGAGAAACACAGACTGGAAGGCAACCAGATCAGCAGTTCTCAGCGCCATGTGACTTCGCCAATCCAGTCAAGACGATCATCTGTGGCCTCCAACACGTCATCGCAGGCTCCCACTCCTGCAGCAGCAACCAACACTGCCTACATCAAGAACGTCTTGCTAGGATTCCTAGAACACAAGGAGCAGAGACAGAACCTGCTGCCGGTCATGTCTACACTGCTAGAGTTCAAGGACGGGGAGGAGGAGAGATTCTGGGCTGCAATTAGCTAGATGGAGGATGACATTGCAATACATTACAACTATAGAAATTGATAGATCGCACGTCCCAACACGTCTCTGTAACAGGCAGCTACATGTCTTACTTGTACAACTGTGTGATAGTATGGTTTACTATATTCACCTTATATATTCATGCCCTGATTTTGAAGCAATGGCGTTAACAGTGCCAACGCCTTTCACATTAAGCTGCCCGGCGACCACGACGGGGCTGGGTACCCAACCGTGCTGGATCTTGGTACCACTGTGTCTGACCCACGCACTCGGCAACGGTGAGCTGGTTCGGCCCTAAAGCTTTGGCAACATCAAGGCCAACGTTGACAGTCTTGATGGTGGTGTCGTGCTCAAGAATCAAACCCCAGCCTCCACCCTGACGTTTCCAGTCCTCAACCTCTTCAACGACCTCAGGTGAGGTCTTGATGCCGGCGTTGACCTTCCAATCGAACGTGTCTCTGTCCCACAACACAGACTGCATGCCCAGCATGCGCACTATAGCCCGCACACGGTTGTCAATGGAGCCGTAGGGTGGACGGAAGTAGCGAGGAATGATACCAGCTGTGGCATTCATGGCCCAGTTGGTCCACTGTAGCTGAGCAACAATCTCTTCGTTGCTGAGTGAGGCTAGGTTTGGATGTGACCACGTGTGACTGGCCAGCAGGTGACCCTGGCGATGTTGCTCTCTGAAGATCTCAGGGAAACGGACGACGTTGACACCCTGGACGAAGAAAGTGGTTTTCGAGGGAAGCATCTCCAGAAGTTTGGGAGTGCTGGGGCTGGGGCCGTCGTCGAATGTTTGGGAGATTTTGTTGCAGGTTCGGATGTCGTCGTAAGCGATACACAAATGGCAGTCGAAGGAGCATGCGGTCCGCTCGACCCCGTCACATACTCCGAGTTCCCGCTTCGCGATGTGGTTCGGGACGGTGGCGAGGTCGACGTAGTCCAGCGGGATGTATGGGGGGTTGTCTTGGGGCCAAGCTGAAAGGCCAGTGAACGAGGCCAGCCAAGGGGGGAACGGTTCGGCGGCCATGATGGACTGCTGAGTGTCAACAGTGCCACCCTGAGCGGAGCAGGGGGCCCACCATTCGTTGTCTTTGTGTTGCAACAGGTCCTCGACCGTGAAGTTGGCCTGTGTGGCTGCGGGCAAGACGAATAGAAACAGCGCCCTCCAGTTCTGTGTTAGTATCGGAGAAGGGGGAATGAGAGCGGTGGGTATCACATCTCGTTGGGGGTATCAGCGTAGGTATCTACCATTATCTATCATAGAGCGGCGGAAGCGTAAGACTGTCGATGAAGAAGAAGGAAGAAGAAGAGAGGAGGAAGAGTTAAATTACACAGACTATTGTGGCTCGTGGACCCACAACGTTGGGTCTGAATTTGAGAGCACAGTCTAATTGACGAGTTCTTTAAAAAACCTAACTAAACGGGACAAAACAACGGAGCTGGGAGCAGCATAGCTGGCCCTAGGTGATCCCTTCGTAATTAGACGTGTTGCAACGGACGTAGATGGTGCAATATTATCTGTTATGTCTTGAAGTCTGTCCAGTTTATGTTCCTAACCTCCTATGTTCTATGCCTTGGATATCTACTTGTAGTTAAACACGTGCACCAAGCTCAAAGTCACAATGCCATTTTCATGGGCGCGAGCTTTTAGAGTGATGTGGCGAATATACTAAAAACCCTAACCATAAATGCCATTGGTAATAGAGTGACATGAATTTAGTAAGTCGAGAAGGGCAAGAGAGTCAATGAATTACGGATATTATGAATCATATTGTGACAATAGTGGCTGAGCACTTACGTCGAGTCTCGTGACAGACCCCCTTTCCCCGTTTATATCTCGACACAAGCCACGAAACTCTTCACCGTGTCTCACTGTCTATTAGCAGCAGCGTACAGATAAGCTGCAGAGTTATCAGATTAGCACACAACCGTCTGTCTGAAAAGTTCGACACCGTTGCGCACACAACACACCCACAAGCCAGCACCCCCAGATGACTATCACGCTCAGCGAGAAGCGACTCCCCACCAAGGTAGATGGAACCCTAGCGGGTCTGCCTGATTTGATTCTCGGAGGCGCCGTTTTCAACTACATCTACAAGTCGGATCCTGAGAACATCCCAGCCACCGCCATGGTTGATGAGGCCTTCTCCAAGGGAATGAGCGCTATCGACACCTCGGCTTACTACGGACCCAGCGAGGTGATTTTGGGCGGTGTCTTGGACAAACTGAAGGGAAAGTGGCCTCGAGAGAGCTATTACATCTGCACAAAGGCCGGACGAGTATCCCAAGATGTGTTCGACTACACCAAGGAGGGCATTCGGGCCAGCGTTGAGCGATCTCTCGACGTGCTTCACACCACCTACGCTGACGTTGTCTACGTCCATGACGTTGAGTTTAAGAAGCCCGAGGATATTCTGGAGGCCGTCACTGCTCTGCACGAGTTGAGACAGGAAGGCAAGGTCCACTACGTCGGAATCAGCGGATACCCTGTCGAGTTCCTGGCTTCCATGTGTGAAATGCTGCGAGACCAGGGAGTGCCTGTCGATATCGTCCTCAGTTACTCCAACATGTGTCTTCAGAACACGCTTCTGCTCGAGAGCCTGGACCGGTTCAAGCTGGCTGGTGTTCAGAAGGTGCTTAATGGATCTCCCCTGTCCATGTCCCTGCTGAGATCGCAACCCACTCACTCGTTCCACCCTGCGCCTGACTCTCTCAACAAGGCTGTGGCCAAGGTCGTGGAGTACACCAAGAGCCAGAACGTCGAGCTTGCGGATCTTGCTTTGCGGTACGCATTTGCCAAGTTTCCTGGAGGCACCGTAGTCGGTGTTTCAACTGTCGAGGAGCTTCAGGCGGCTCTGGACAACTACTGGCTTGCAAAGAGCGAGTCTGTCTCAGATCAAGAAATGTTCGACGAGGTCAAAAGCCTATATGGCGATCAGTGGAACCTCACCTGGACCAGTGGCAACATCGCTGGTGATGTGTAGAGCTGTATTATAGAGATAGAATAGATAAACTAACGACTCATGACCAATGAAGATACTCGTATGCGACTAGAGTATTCGGTGATATATATATTTATTGTTATTTACTTATTTTCGTCACGGATTTTCTTGGCTCACTCCTTTTCTATTGCAGCACTCTCTCACATTTCATCTCAAACAATCTTGACTGGAATGGGAGGCGTGCCTCTGGACTTGAGAAGCTCCACTTCATGCTCTTTATCGGCGAGCTTCAACGTCAGGTCTCTCAGTTTGTTTTTCAGCATTTCATTCTCCTGCTTTAGTTTTTCGTAATCCTCTCCACACACAGATGCTCTTCGAATGGACCCTCTGCGCTCAAACTGGCGTCCCTGGTCCTGGTAAGACACCGTGCTGGATACTGAAGACAGCGACGACGACGAAACCGAGTTGGGAATGTTGTAGGCCGAAAATACGGACGCTGTGCTGGTCGGCGAGACCCCGTACTCTTCAGGCCCGCCTGAGAGAGAGGCTTTTCTGAAGTGACTGACGCTCTGGCCATCCGTTCCAGAGCCTCGTCGGTCCTTCAGATAGTTGATTTCCCGTTGCAATTTGTTGAAGATGGCCTCCTGCTCGGTCTCCATGGTCAACATGTCGACTCCAGAGGAGGGCGTAGCCCCTGAAACCAAGGGGGTGCTGACGGAGTTACGTCTGGAGGACGAAGCTCGAGGCACAGCTACGGCAGCAGAGGTGGAGATGGTGATGGGGCTGGTGACACTGGAACGGCTCCGTCGATGCATTGTGATTGATTTGGGGATTGTGTGGAGAATGTGGCGTGCGTGGGTATGTGTGTTTTTTGTGGTCTGGGGATGAAACCAGTGGTTGGAAATGAGTTATTGGCTTTAGCTCTTTGTGTTTCGGTCGTGTAGTGTTTCGAGTTAGAGGGTAGGATGGGGGCGTAGCTACTTGGAGGTTGGAGGGAGTGACGGCGAGTGTTGGAAAGCTGTGGGTGCTAGAGGCTTATCAGTTTTTTCTCCGGGATGCCAGTGTCGTCGACAGAGGGGTAAAGCTGAGACACGGACTGGATTTGATCGGCGGGGAAATAAGTGTGGGTGGGTTGTATAATAAAGCGAAGTGTAATACAACGTCCCAAGAAGACGACAGTTTTTGTGGTGCGGATGATTGTGTGTGCTGGTGTGGAAAAGCTAGCCTAAAACAACAAAGCACGCTAAGAACTGGGGGGGTTTGATTTGTATATATACTCTTTTTGACCTTCATCGACACCTTTCTCTCACGTTTGCTTGCTTTCCACACCCGCACTGCCCCGCCAGGTTTTGATGAAACGCAAAGGATACCTGCGTTGAAACTGCACCTTCGTGCAGCCAGGCTGTAGATTGTGGTGTGGGCCGCAGACGTCCCCACATTTGCAGCATTGACAAAGCGAGCAAAATGAATTTAAATTGGCTGTTATTATAACATTCCAATACAGCTCTCTCCTCCGCTGGGCTGGAACCTGCTCTCGTGTACAAGGCATAAATCTAACGATGCGTGCTCCAATAACGTGCAAAATATCAGGGTGGCCAGACTACTGAGAGCCAAAAAACTCCCTGTCACACGTGTTGGTCTCCAAGTATAATAGTCATGCGCCTGTAACGGAACTACGCCTGAAAGAAGAAGCATAGCCCGGAGGAGGGTTTTCTGGGCGTGGGAATGTGAAAAGTTAACAGTTGAGGCACCTGCTGGAGGTTCATATGTAGAGAGCCTGATAGGCAAGAAATAGGGGCCAAGGGATACGTCAAAATCTAGCTTTGCAGCCAATTGCGGCGCAAAGACACACATGGCGTGTCGACCGCCCTCGATATTTTTAGTTGTGGATGTTCAAGTGGCGTAATAAGAGTCAAACTGTACTTTGCACTGTAGCCCCAGTGACAGAAGACCCCCAGTCGAAACGTGCTTCCAAAGAACAAATTCAAACAGAGATAACGCTTTCTAGAAAAACACATGGTTTAACGAGAGAAAGACAGTCGTCGTATTCTTGTGATGGCCGGAGATATATGTCAAAGATGCACTCAGGCTGTCGGCCCACCACAACTGCTGACAGACTGCACCGGAAACGCCATTTTAGATAAGCCATTACGCGCAGTACGCAGGGGTCCACACGTGTATATTTGGCGGTGGCACCCACCTTTTCGTTTGACATTTGCTCCGCATGTCGCGAAGTCACTCTGTCCGGATAAAAGTGGGCTTACATAATCCTCCCAGTGAAGACTGCCAGTAGCTACTCGCAAACACGAGACACGAGACCTTGCATCAAACAGCTTACAGTAACCGACATCCCACCTTCCGCCGTGAACTCGCGAACTGGACATTCATGCGACGGATCAACATCAATGCAAGCGTGGCATTGTGGACCGTGTTCACCGTCCTGACGATATGGATCTCGTTCGCACTACACCAGCCCGACGTGCAGACATGCGATATTGCGCGCAAATGGATCTCGACCGCCCATATTGAAGGTTTCGATTCTAGGCACTCGCGGTTCGGTGAAAAATACTCGTTGCATCTGATTCGGGCGTCTGAACATGCCATTTCCCTGCCCATTCAACCGTCGGGAGTGCCCGTCATCTTCTTCCACGGCAACGCAGGAGGGTTTCGCCAGATCGGCCCTTACACCGACATGGCCAAGGAGCTCAACGAGGAGCTCGGACTACTAACCAAGGGGGAGGCCGGAACCGAATTCGATTTCTTCTCCGTCGACTTCAACGAGGCTTACTCCGCTCTGCATGGCCGTACTCTTCTGGACCAGGCCGAATATCTCAATGACGCCATCGCCTACATTTTAGACATGTACAAGATCAACCAGCAGGAAGGACTGCAGGTCCCGGAATCGGTAATTGTTGTAGGACACTCCATGGGAGGAATTGTGTCTCGCGTCGCTGTCACTCTGCACAACTACCGATCCCAGAGCGTCAACACCATCATCACACTGGCATCTCCTCACCTCATTCCGGCTGCCACCTTCGACGCCGATATCACCAAGGTCTACCATCTAGTCAACGACTACTGGAGAGCAGCCTTCGCTGAGGGTGACACAGACGACAACCCTCTCCGAGATATCACCATTCTGTCTATCGCAGGAGGCAAGAGTGATACCATGGTGCCCTCCGACTACGTGTCTCTGGACTCCCTCGTCCCCGCCACAAATGGTCTCTCGACCTTCACCAACTCCATTGCAAGAGTGTGGACTGGCATTGACCATGATGCCGTCATGTGGTGTCACCAGCTGCGTCGTCAAATTGCGTCAGCTCTGTTCCATATCGTCGACCCTAATGTCCCAAGTCAAACAAAGCCTCGCGATGTTAGAATGTCGACTTTCCACAGAAGTTTCTCGGGGTCGCAGTCTCTGTCGAGCGCCATGCAGGACTTTGTCAATATTGAAGCAACCCCTCTTCGGGACGGAGTCCAGCAGAAACTGGCCCCGGGATACTACTGGGGCCGTAACCTTCAGATGCTAACCAACCATGTCATCAACTACGATTCCAAGATTGACCTTTACGAGCGAAAGTCTGGAAGTATGCTTAGGGCATGGCAGTGTCGATCAAGACAGGGCTCTTCTTTCCGTCAGTGCAAGAGAATATTCCCTCTTCTTGTCCCCGGAGTCGACGATTCTGTTCTCTCACACGTATCCGTCAACGGCATTCTTCTTCTGGACATTTCCCAGGAGGCCAGCGAGTCTGGAGATTGGATCAACATCGATGAGACATCCGTGTCTGCAGCTCCCTTCAACATATTTGGCGACACTGTCTTCTCCACTTCTAACATGGTTTCTCAGGATATCGCCTTTCCTGCCCTCACATCTGGCCTGATCTCTTATAAGGTGCTTACATCTGGGGACGTTGGACTTATTCGACAGCACATGGGACGAAACCATCCCAGCCGAACCTACGATTCCAAGTACCTTGTTCCCCATTATAGTCGCGTGGATGTTTCTTTTCATGGAGATGGGGCGCCATTTGTGCCTTTTAAGCTCAAGACCCCCACAAAAACAGACCTGTCCACAAAGTCGTATATGGCTCCACTCCATCTCCAAGTGTTTGGACAGGGTAAGGTTACCATTTCAGTCGATTACGTTGGCTCCCTAGGTAACCTCTTCATGCGATACAGAACCCTGTTGTTTTCACTCCCCACGGCAGTTTTGTATGCAATTCTTCTGCTGCAATTCTGGAAATACTACCACTCTGGGCCGGAGGCCAAGTTCATCTCCATGCGGGATGCTACTGGCCTTTTCATCAAGCAGTATCTTTCTTGGGCATGTCTCGTTGTGGCCGGTCTTAGTTTCTTAGTCAGGTTCGAGTTCATGCGAGACTTTCTGCACTTCATTCAGATCCCTGCCACCGGCTCGAGTAAAAGCTACGAGATTGAGACTTTCTACGGATCGCTCTACACGCACATTGATCTGTTTCTGGGCATCAGCGGTCCCATTGGCGTCGTTCTAGCCCCCGCATTTCTGGCACTTGCGACTGGTATCGTCGTGGTGGTCACTGAGACTGTCATTGCCGTCACCACTCTCGCGTCATTAGCGATTTCGAAGGGACGTCGAAAGACGTCGCCTCTTCAAACACCAAAGAACGTGGTCATTGAAAGCTCCGACGACCCTATTGGAGACCTGCTTCATAAGCGAACCGTCATCATTGCCCTAATGGCTTTGTTGGTGCTGCTCTTTGTTCCCTACCAGCTTGCATTTGCGCTGGCCACTACATCCCTGTTGGCATTGACTTCCTATTTTGACTCCGAGGAGTCCTTCTCTGCATCCCTCGACCTCTCAACCTCTCTCTATGCCAATAGACAAGCGCAAGAGAAGGTTGGGTCATTCATCAACTACGCCACAACCATGTCTGTGGTCATGGTTTGGACTACTCTGGTCAACGTACCCGTTTTGGCTGTTTGGGTCCAGGGTATGGTGATCGGGCGATCTACCATCTTTTCCTCTCACCACAACATTCTTTCCATCCTTCCTACTCTGCTGTTCATCGAGAACCTGTCGTTCCGACGAATGCCTGAGCAGGGCTTTCCCATTATTACGTATGTCGTTCTCGGATACGCGTGTTTCAACTGTGTAGCATACGGAATGATGCATGCCTTCATGATCCACCACTGGTTCAACCTGCTGGCCGGTTGGCTCCTATTCACCTCATACAAGCGCAACACCACTGCAATTAAGGAGAGCCGCATTGAGTAACGCATCCAGTGTGACACAAATATAGACTGATAGATTTCTTCCGTGGCACTAAAGTGCCGTTTTAACGAAGCTTTTCCGTATTGCAACATGCCTGGGAGGCTGCTGTTCTCCACCCCGGAATGTGACGTTGCCCCTGCCCTAATAAACCGGCTACTGACAGCGATTGTGACAGCTGATAAGAGCAGTCGTGTGATCCACGAGTGCGAGACAACCAGCTTCTAGCAACCCCGCACAGTGATCCACCAAATGAATCCCGACACGATATTAGACTTGCCTCTTTCGCACAGCTATTACAGTAGATTGTCTAGGAATGGCCCAATGGAGCAAAGTGTTCGGACCCTTCAATGATGAGCTATGAATTTCTGGGTGCCTAGGGGAGCTACGACTCCACGACCCCTCTTTATCAATCGGGGTCACTGGAGCCCTTTTATTTGCGGGACCTGAAATTCTTTTGTCTGATGCTGCTTTCTGGCAAACCTCGCGAGACCCAATGTTGCTGAATAGAAAACCTCTATTCTAGGTGTGTCAGGAAATCCCTCAGGAGTGAGGAGATTTCCCTAGGCAGATGGTGTGCTCTACCCCAGTCCTCCAAGAGTGTAGGCAACCCCATAAGGAATCTCTCCGACTGGAGAGTGGGGTTGTGGTGTCGGAACAACCCCTAGCAAGTGATGTGTAAGTCGTTAATGTATTTGTTATATAAGATTATCCTTTATTCAACAAATGTAACATCCCAACGGTTGACACCAGTCTCAACTCATGTTACATGTCTTACATTTTGGTGCTCCATGGGCGTGTCCCGACACGCGTGTAGTTACCCAATGAAACCCCCTTGTCTGTGTAGACACCGTATAGTATGCACTGCAACGCGTACATACATGACATTGCTTAGTCAATTCGCTTAAGCATGAGAGTTCGCAGCCAGCGACATTATCGCACCCCCAACCCTGAATTACCGTTTTGGACCAATTGAGACCCGGTCTTTTTTCGTTACTCGGCGCTGTGGACTTTACTCAGGACTGGCCAGAGCCTGGCACAGGATGTGCACTGCTATGACCTCGGCCACAACATGCGGCCTGGGTTAGCTGTCGAGACACTGCGCTCGCGACCGCTGCAAAATTTTCCACAAAGCACACTTATGGGCGGCACGGTGGGCACTAAGCTGGATTCGCCGACGCCTGCCGTTAGCGTCTATGCGAATTTCTGAGACCGGAACAACCTTCGCAACGGTTTTTCCGGCCAGGTTCCAAAAAATGTTGCGGGTAGGCTACACCTGGCAGGAAGGGCTGAGCTTTTTTATTGAGTCATGCAGGATCCAAGGGCAAGACGTGGTAGAAGATGGGGGTAGATCAGGGGGTTAGAGGGTACTTGTATAGATGAATTATAGTGAATTGGCTCCCCACACGACTCTCAGACACAGGATCGCGTACTAAAAATGAGTTCCCTTTAGACGACCCTCTCCATCCACACTTCTCCCATGTTGGGTATCGAGAGATCTAGGTCAGTCAAGCTTCACCCTGCAGCTCAAAGAGGTCGTCGTTTTCCCCAGCTCATTATCCGTGTATAGCCGTGGAGGGAGTGGAGATAAAGAGACTGGCTCTATCCCCGCGCAATCTGGATAAGAAGTCTTGACTCCATCGCTTGCATACCTGTTGTTGACACGGTATGATGCAAAAATGAACTAATTCCTGATTTAGCCCGATTTCGAAAAATTTAGGCTTCATGTACCTATGTACATGTTGTCTGTGTGGTCTGTATCAGTGGGTGCAGAGTGGAAGGCGCTGAGTCGGCGAGGCTGGTAGATAAATTCATGTTTGAAGTGGCTCATATTGAATGGTGATGTGCCAGGTATCATTCAGTCATGTCGGATCACGTGGCTCGCACCCAAAAATGTGTCTATATACTCTCTTCTTGGTTGGCTATTCTCCAAATAACTTCGTTGCGATACAACAGAAAGTGACACATCGGGGGATGTGCCAAAACTTAATTAGGCGGAGGTTAAAGTATGAAAATATTCTCTGGAGTCATCTTTTAGCTAACTACAACCACCAGTCTAGTCTATCACCAACTACCTATGACCATGTCGCGTCTGGTTCGACGGCTTCCTGGCCGAATTCCCTCGTTTCGAGTGGCCCATTCGCTCAGTTTGTCTGCTCTTCGTCACTATGCCACTGCCACCAACATTGATGGCAAGCAAATGGCCAAGGACATTCGACTGGAGCTCCACGATGAGATCAAGCAGATCCAGTCCAAGAAGCCCCATTTCCAGCCCAAGCTTATCATTATTCAGGTCGGCGAGCGACCCGACTCCAACGCCTACGTGCGTATGAAGCTCAAGGCTGCTCGGGAGGCTGAGATTGACTGCGAGCTGCGAAAGTTCTCCGAGGACATGGCCGAGGAGCACCTCCTGGAGGAATTGGACATTCTGAACGATGATCCTTCCGTCCACGGTATCCTGGTTCAGCTGCCTCTCCCCAAGCACATCAATGAGACCCGAATCACCGACTCTGTCATCACTGCCAAGGACGTTGATGGTTTCGGCCCCCTCAACGTCGGAGAGCTGTCCAAGCGAGGTGGACACCCCGCTTTCGTTCCCTGCACCCCCAAGGGTGTCATGGAGATGCTGGAGCGATCTGGCATTGAGCTGCGAGGCAAGAACGCCGTTGTGATCGGCCGATCCGACATTGTTGGAACCCCCGTTGCCTCTCTTCTCAAGGGCGCTGATGCCACCGTCACCGTCTGCCACAGATACACCAAGGACCTGCCCGCCATTGTCAAGAACGCCGATGTTGTTGTTGCTGCCATTGGAGCCCCCAACTTCGTCAAGGGCGAGTGGCTCAAGCCCGGCGCCGTTGTTGTCGATGTCGGTATCAACTACGTCAAGGACGAGACCAAGAAATCCGGCCAGCGACTGGTTGGAGATGTTGACTTTGACTCTGCCAAGGAGGTTGCCTCTTTTATCACCCCCGTCCCCGGAGGAGTGGGTCCCATGACCGTGGCCATGCTGGTCAACAACGTGGTTACTGCCGCCAAGCGACAGTCTCTCGAGCAGCAGAAGATGCAGGTTAAGCCTCTGCCTCTCAAGCTGCGAACCCCCGTCCCCTCCGACGATGCTATTTCTCGAGCCCAGACCCCCAAGAACGTCAAGACCGTGGCCAAGGAGGCCGGTCTCACCGAGCACGAGTTTGAGCCTTACGGAGCTTACAAGGGCAAGGTCTCTCTGACCACCCTGGACCGACTCAAGGACCGAAAGGACGGTAAGTACGTTCTCGTGGCCGGAATCACCCCCACTCCCCTTGGAGAGGGTAAGTCCACCACTACCGTCGGTCTTGTCCAGGCCATGTGTGCCCATCTCGGCAAGCTGGCCTTCGCCAACGTGCGACAGCCCTCCATGGGCCCCACTTTTGGTATCAAGGGTGGTGCCGCTGGTGGAGGATACGCCCAGGTCATCCCCATGGACGAGTTCAACATGCACCTGACTGGTGACATTCACGCCATTTCGGCCGCCACCAACCTGCTGGCCGCCGCTATCGACACCCGAATGTTCCACGAGTCTTCTCAGAAGGACGCCGCTCTCTACAAGCGACTGGTTCCCTCCATCAAGGGCAAGCGAGAGTTCATCCCCTCGCAGCTGCAGCGACTGGAGAAGCTGGGCATCAACAAGACTAACCCCGACGACCTGTCTGATGAGGAAATCAGCAAGTTTGTTCGACTTGACATTGATCCCGAGACCATCACCTGGAAGCGAGTTGTCGACTGCAACGATCGACTTCTGCGAGGAATCACTGTCGGAGAGGGCCCCAGCGAAAAGGGCCGAACCCGAGAGACCGGATTCGACATTTCTGTCGCCTCCGAGTGTATGGCTATTCTCGCTCTTTCCAACTCTCTCGCCGACATGCGACGACGACTTGGAAACATGGTGGTTGCCTCTTCTCGAGAGGGTCTTCCCGTCACCTGTGACGATATCGGGGCTGGAGGAGCTCTCACTGCTCTGATGAAGGATGCCATCAAGCCCAACCTCATGCAGACCCTGGAGGGAACTCCCGTCTTTGTGCACGCCGGTCCCTTCGCCAACATCTCCATTGGTGCTTCTTCCGTCCTTGCCGACAAGATTGCTCTCAAGCTGGCTGGTACCAAGACCAAGAGCGACGAGCCCGGTTATGTGGTCACCGAGGCCGGTTTCGACTTCACCATGGGTGGAGAGCGATTCTTCAACATCAAGTGCCGAGACTCTGGCCTTGTTCCTGACGCTGTCGTTATTGTCGCCACTGTGCGAGCTCTCAAGCTGCACGGTGGAGGACCCGAGGTCAAGCCCGGAGCTCAGCTCGCCCCTGAGTACCAGAACGAGAACGTTGACCTGGTCACTGCCGGTGCCAAGAACCTCGGCAAGCAGATCGAGAACGCCCGATCTTTCGGTGTTCCCGTCGTTGTCGCTATCAACCAGTTTGCCACTGATACTCCTGCCGAGATTGAGGCCATCCGAGCCGCTGCTCTCGAGTCCGGTGCTGCTGAGGCCATTGTCTCCAACCACTGGGAGAAGGGTGGAGAGGGAGCCATTGATCTCGCTAAGGGTGTCGTCAAGGTCTGTAGCCAGACTGATAACGTTGAGAAGAACCCCAACTTCAAGTTCCTCTACGACATCGACTCCTCGGCCGAGGAGAAGCTCAACACCATCGCCAAGGAGATGTACGGCGCCAAGGGCATTGAGCTGTCTCCCCTCGCTCGAAAGAAGATCGACACTTACACCGCCCAGGGCTTTGGAAACCTCCCCATCTGCATTGCCAAGACCCAGTACTCTCTGTCTCACGACCCCGCCCTCAAGGGTGTGCCCAAGGACTTCGTCGTGCCTATTCGAGACGTGCGAGCATCTGTTGGTGCTGGTTACCTCTATGCTCTGGCTGCCGACATCATGACCATTCCCGGTCTGCCCACCCGACCCGGCTACATGAACGTTGAGGTCGATGCCAAGGGCCAGATCGAGGGTCTGTTCTAAACAAACCATCAAAATCACAAAACAAAGGGGACGACGGTGCGCAAGGCATTCATTCAACATTATTAGACATTGTTCAACCTAACATTATACAGAGAATAGATATTTTAGATGTACATCGCGATCGTAGAAAGGCGTTATCTTTCTCTGTAGTTCTGTATAGAGCTGACCACGCTATTGGGGTCCTTTTGTAACCACTGCACGACGGTCTTGTCATTTCCACTTTTGACAGCAGTAATCATAGACGGAGCCTTGTGGAGGCTGTGTATGCTTATCTGACCCTCCTCATAGACCACAGCAAGACACCCCAAAGTCACGGGGTCGCTTTGGAACGAACCCTGAAGTCTGTGAAACAGTGCACTGATGTCTGTGTCTGGGTACTCTGCCTCTGCTAATGCCTCTGAGACTCGTCCGCTCAGCCTCGAGGTGATGATGTCTTCTCCACACCCAGTAGTGCAAACACCTATGGTACGAGTGCCTTTTTGTAGACTGAATCCACATCCATAGGTGGCAACAGGTCCTACTCGTCCCTTGCTTTTCAAGATTGGACCCCCTGAAGAGGTTGCAATAGCCATGTGTTCTTTATCACCAACGATTACGCCGACTGTGTCTTCAGGAACTGTGACGGGTGCTTGTGCGCTTTTCTCAAGTCTTTTCCACTTTTCCCAGACCCTTGTCGCTTCCGGACTCTTCAAATCAGCATCACCCTTGATGCCCAGGTAGGACTCAGTGTTCTCTTGACCATAAATGAGTACTGGCCTGTGTCGCTCAAGCGGAAGTGAAGGAGCTGTGTATGATTGGTGGAGTGTCTTGGCTGCATGAATCGGATGCGAGCGGGTTACACCAGACACACTCGCTGGTCTGAGACAGTCAGTGTCGATATATCCAGCGTCACAGGCGACATCTCCGTCGATGTCTAATTGAGATCCGTATCCAGCATTCACCAAAGGGGAGTCTTCCAGCACGCGGCAGGCGTTCACAGCAGCTTCTCCTACTGACCTTCCTTCTCTGACCTCACTGGCGGCAAGCTCGCATGCCTTCTTGGCTAACCGTTTGTAGCGCACGAAGTTTTCTTGACAGTGAGTCCCCGCGCCCAGATGGAGAGCTACGTACACCATGAAGGGGGATGTGTGGTGGGTACTATAACAAAACACAGGTATGTCAATGTCAATGGGATGAGTCTTATAGCACTTCTTCAGTGCAATAGTCTTTGTAGTGAAGATGGGGTATCCCTCAATTAGAATGCGTGGTGTGGTGAGAAGGTACAAGTACCTTTCCAAGCTGTGTATGGTTCCAACTAAATTAGCTCTCGTCAAGTGGTTTGGTTGGTCCCAATGATGTTACGCTGAACCTCTCGAGAGCCAATTCGCGATGCTGAGTAAGAGGGAATTGCGCGTGATGCACGTGATTCGAAAGCTGGCGTGATACTACGCAAGTCGAACTATAGTAAACCACCCAAATTGGAAGCTTCAAATATGTTTTGATTCCACACCTACTTATTCACTCTACCAAATCCACCACCATACTTTAAACCTTATCAACACCACACGTCATCACGACGCATCAGTGAGATCTTCATCAACCACCGACCAACCCATCACACAATGAACCCCCTTCGACTGGCCGCAATTGCGTCGACTGTGGCTCTGGCCGCCGCTGAGTGGGCGATCAAGGACGCAAAACTCACCGTGTCTGCTCGAGGCACCGAGCTCGTGTCTCTGCCCTTCACCAACGAGGCTGTTGATGCCGTTGTGCCTCCCGAGGCCAGCGTCGACATTGTCTTCTTCACCACAAACAATGGCAAGTCCGCCGTGCCCCACCAGAGCATGGTGATCATTGCCGATGAAGAGAGCGGTCTGGAGGCAAGTTACCCCGTGCTGGTGCGACCCAACGGACGAGGCAAGTTCGCCATTCCCCACTCCCGTCTTCCACAGGCCCTGGTGGCTGCCCAGCGACCTCTCGACGTCAAGGTGATTCTGGGATCCTTCGACACAAAGGGATCCGAGACCGTCGTTGCTCGAATCTCCCCCGAGGCCACTGAGGAGTCCAAGAAGTATAAGAAGGCCGAGCGACACGCTACCAAGCCCGAGATCAAGCACGTGTTCCGACCCGCTGCCCGACAGGTCAACGCCTCCGTTGCCACCATTTTCTCCGCTGGAGCCGTCGCTATCTTCGGCGCTCTGCTGGTCGCCTGGACTGCACTCATTGGCCCTGCCACTCTCCTTGGCCAGGCCTCTGGAGCCCTCAAGGCCGCTCCTCTGGGATACATTGGCCTCCTGGGCTCTCTGGTTGCCTTTGAGCTCGTTTTCGTGTCCTACTTCATCGAGACCTCCATTTTCACCACACTGGGAGCTGTTTCCCTTATCACTCCCGTGGCTGTGGTGTCAGGAGTGTCTGCTCTTAGAGAGCTGCACGAGAGACGGGTCACTGGACAGAGAGAGTAATTTGGTAGAAGAGAAGGAAGTAAAAATACATTATTATAGACTGCTACGCATGCTCAGTACTTGTACGTGTCATTAGATAGATTCATAATATGCTGTTTTGCACAGCCAACTATATACATTGTCCTGGGTTTACTAGAGCTCAGACCTTTCCGAAGAGAAGACTGGAATTGGTGCCTCCAAATCCGAAACTGTTGTTCAGAGCATACTGGACATCTCGGTGCTGAGTCTTCTTGGCCACGAAGTTGAACTTGAAGACGTCAGGATCAGAAACCTCTTCGAGATTGAGAGTGGGAGGCAGATCTCCGGTTTCCAGAGCCTTGATGGTGAACAGAGCCTCCACGGATCCAGCTCCACCAAGAAGATGGCCAATGGCACCCTTGGTAGAAGACACAGCCACATCAGACAGGTTTCTGCCCTCGAACAGCTGGGTCAGAGCAGCGTTCTCAGCTGCATCCCCGAGAGGGGTGGAGGTGGCATGAGCATTGACATAGTCAATCTTGTCAGCAGAAACATTGGCCTGCTTAAGGGCCTGTTTCATGGCTCGGTAAGCTCCGTTTCCGTCGTCAGGGGGAGCGGTTATGTGATGAGCGTCCCCGGAAAGACCGTAACCACACACTTCAGCGTAGATGGGAGCACCTCGAGCAACCGCGTGCTCGTATTCCTCCAGCACAAGAACAGCAGCTCCCTCGCCCATGACAAATCCACCTCTATCCTTGTCGAAGGGTCTGGATGCTGCGGAGGGAGTGTCGTTCCACTTGGTAGCCACACTCTTGGCTCGTGCGAAACCACCGAGGGCAATTGGGTGTATGCAGGCCTCGGTTGATCCGGCAATCATGGCCTTGGCGTATCCCAGCTTGATGAAATTGGCGGCATCTCCTATGCTGTGTGCTCCGGTGGCACAGGCGGTAGACACGGAGTGGTTGGGTCCCTGGAGACCGAACCGCATGCTGACGTGTCCAGCACCCATGTTTGCGATAATTCGGGGTACAAACAACGGCGAAATGCCCCGAGGACCCTTGTTGTTGAAAGCCGTGACAGTGTCTGCCAGTTCAGCCATGTTGGCGATTCCAGTTCCGATCGAGCATCCGATATCCGTGTGTTTAGCTGACTCCTCTGCGTCGGCAAGCAGTTTACTGTCGTTGACGGCCTCCTGAGCAGCCACCATGGCGTACTGGGCGAACAGAGGCACTCGCTTAATCTCTCCAGCAGCCAGGTTGGCGGAGGCTGCTTCAGACCACTCTTCCTGAGGGACCACTCCTCCCACCCGGCAGGAAAGGGCGTCGAATCGCTCGTCGAGGGCCACAATTCCAGATTTGCCGGCAATCAGTCGATTCCATGCCTGTTTGACCCCGACTCCGAGGGGACTGACCAGACCGAGTCCTGTCACCACTACTCTTGTCATTTTGTGTGTGGGGTAAAAATGTGTATGCTGAAGTGTAATTTATCTGCATATTTTTCGGCATAATTGTGGGTGCTTTGGGCGGAGTACAGATGGGACGAAAGAGGTGGGTTGTAGAGAGAGATATTTGGGGAGAGAGGGACGAATGGAGCTCTTGTGACTGTTAGTCATTGAGCTGTCTCCAGTTCAGAAACAGTCCTGTAGCGACAAGTAATGCTTGATCTATGCGTCTGAGCAAAGTCGAACTAAGCTCGTTAAGCAAGTGCTGTCCGTTTACTTCAAGTGACGATCTCATCGCCAAAGCTTGTGTTACCACTCTCCCGATGTCATAATACCGAGACACGAAGAACGACGATCAGTGATTAACTCGCTGGAATATTATCGGGAACACGGTGCGAGCACACAACTATACAGCGCTGCTGTGGAACTTTTCCATGCTGCACGCATCAAATCACTCACACTGTATCTCCACATTTCAACAGTCTCCACGAACGCAACATGCAAGTCCTCACTCGCGTGTAAAGCAAACCGGAGAGACTCCCGAGCTGTTCTGAGACCACACACAGTTACAAGGTCTTACAACAGGTCAAAATTAGCTTGAACGACAATTGCTATGAAACGATGGCACCACGTGAACGGGTCAACTCTAACCAAGGCGTTGTGGGTATGAGGCATACATTCGAGACCCTGTTCTGTACAGCTGCATGGGCTGTACGTCATTGAAATGTCGACGTGATTCCACAAGTAAGACTATCTGAGCTCCCGAGGGGAACATGCTCATGTGGGGAAATGGTTACTGGTAAACTGAAGCACTTGTAGCAATTTCCCCAAGCTAAATTCCTTTTTCGTTGCCTGATAAGATCGAGGAAACGCTGTCGCGGAAAGAATTATACTTGCTTTTAACTTGGTTCGGTTGGTATGTGAACTGGGTGACTGGGGAAAGGAGAGCACAGTCACGTCGAGTGAGTGCATACACTGCTGTTTGGTTTACAGCCCTGTCAGCCGTTTGGAGCTCAACTTGCTTGTACTTTGCCACCAAAAGACGGGTTCCTACACCATGTCGTATTCCCACCGCACAACCAACTCATTGTTCCAGACAAGGGAACTCTGTTTGGGTGATGTCACCAGAAGCAGACGACAAAGATAGGGTGACAGGCACGATGAGACGTGTGACAGCTAAAAATCCCCTTCAATGGGGCTCCACCGTAGTGGATACGCTCCTAGACCCCCTGTCCGCTGCTTTTACGATGTTCGGATTATACGCTATGCGAGATAACAACCTCTTCCTCGCCAGGCACTGTAAATCCCCCATTCCCAATATACCCCGAAAATGACTGTGGTGCGTCTGGAGCGCTTCTCGATGCATGTAAACAAGCGGGATATTCAGTTTGTACCTTACTGCGGCTGTAGCTGAGCTGTTTGTTTTCGCTGGTGTGGTTCCACCAGGCACCAGTGCTAACGTCCTTTCGCCACTTGTCTTCTCGCTGAAATATCTTGCCATGTCTTGCTCCATATAATTAGCTCGCCAGTTTATGCTCAGCTGGATGGTCCCATGACTCCCTCGTTCACACTGCGGACACGAAGAAAATTAAGCTAAAGCACAAGCACTGTCCCAGAACGGCGTCCGGACCTTGTCGATCAGAAAAGAGAGAGAGGAAAAGCACAAAGCAACGGACAACTAAGGTGGGCCACCTCAAAGGTTCAGAAACTGGAGGAGAGGGGACGAATGCGTGCTAGCGAGACGAGGTCAAAAGAGACAGCGCGGAAATAATAAATGCCCGCGCCATGGCTTCAAAGCGCTCGTGTGGTCGCCCCCTTAGACCCTTTGCCCCAGAAAAGTGGTTCTTGGCACTCGTATCTTCGCTGCTCACATGCCTGGCCCACGCTCGGGCTCCCCCAATAGCAATCTCAATCTTGCCGAACAATAGGGCCCAGCTGAAACCTACACAACCTTGCGACGCTTAAACTACGTGCGTAACGTTCAAACGGTAGCAGCACAAGCTACAGGGCATACCTGCTAGACGTGCGGTAAAATTTCTGTGGTCCAATATGAAAGCTCTGGCTCGCCACAATCAAACTCACCCTTCTGCAAAAATGCTGGTGCTCTACGAGATCCTCAACGTGCCCGTCAACGCCGGCGGCTTCGACATCAGCCAGGCCTACCGCACGCGATGCTTGCAACTCATCAAACTGCTGGGCAAGAGCGATGCCTACCTTAGTTTCTACGCTGTTTCCGACGCCTACCAGATTCTGCGGGTTCCTCAGTACAGAAACAACTACCTGGCCTGCGGAGACGACCCTAAGTTCTTCGCCGCCTTTGAGCCCCGCTTCATTGATGCCATCGACCTCTTCACATCACTATTTGGCCTCCCACAAATGGAGCCCCTGGTGTGCAACGCCAGCACCAAGAACCTGAGCGCACAGTCCGCCGTGTTCCAGACTGTCACCAAGATCGAGAAGGAGCTGTACGGCAAGCAGAAGTCCAACACCAAGCTGGTCTTGGTCAAGGACAAACACGTCAAGATGCTGCGTCGAATGGGATGGGACAAGAACAAGGTGAACGAGATGCTCAAAGGGAAGAAGAACGCCAGTTCGCAGGACGCCCTCCAGTCTTCTGTATTCTTTTACAACTCTCTGATCGACGCAGACTTCGCAGCAGACGCAGACTCGGACGACTTCTCCCATGTCTTCACCTCCAACTACCAACAGCAATTGGCACCCTTCAGAGAACTGCCCTTTGGAGCAGACTACTGCAAGGCTCTGGGCTCGGCATTCATGACCATCTCACAGTCGTTCAAGGAGAAGCTTGAACACAGCAGACTGTCGAGTATGTTTGGAGGACTGGACACAGACAGCTGGAAGAAGCAGCACGCCGAACTGGCCATGCGACTGGGTGAAGCTCGTGATCTGAGTCTTCACGCTGCTGCTTACTGGAGAGACAAGCACATTTCCGGCACGGACCAGGTGAACCTGTGCTACGCTGCATGTGTCTACCAAATCATTCTCAACGTGTTTGTTCGAGATGCAGTGCTCATCGCTCACGACTGTCTTGAGCGAAAGGGCAACCGAAAGGCCAAGCTGCAACGAGCCAAGAGACTTTGGGCCATTGGAAACTGGATGGTTTCTGCCCCTGGTACTCCTGTCCCCTACGAGGACACTCTGCACGAGGTTGTCACCATTACTGCCCAGCTTGAAGCCGGAGTGATTCGACGACGAACAGATCCTGAGCAGAAGGCTCTGGATTACAGCACGGTGATTGATACCCGGGGTCTGTGGGAAACCGGCACCGGTATTGGTGACCCCGGCACCTTTCTCCCCTACTCACCCACCCTGCACCAAGGGGCCGCTTTCTGAGAATCATAGACGAAGGAGGTGAGGAGAGTGAGATACGACGAGAAAACACACGATACGAAAAACAGGAGACGGAGTGGAAGAGGATGAATTGTACAATAGGGAGTGATTAATAGCCAGTAATAATAATATAAATATTCATGTCAGAATTTCAACACGTACTCGTCTATATTTGTGGTGCAATATTTGTCTGGCGGCTATTTTATGTGCTGGGTCCACTCACTGTATGATGGCCACATCCCCCCTTTATGATCTGCTGTGGTGTTATTGTTTCCTCCTCCTCATCACACTTAAATTACTCGGAACCATGGCAACCTCATTATTGCCTGACGAAATTTGGGGTCTGGTGATCCAGCAATTAGATCTGGAGTCACTGGTCAACATTGGAGATACCTGCCGTCTTTTATATACCCTGATTGATGACTCAGAGGCCGTATTGCGCGCTGCTGTGTCTGACGCAGCTCCGTGGGTGCAATTGAGCGAGAATGGCTTGAAAGCCAATACCTGGCGAAGGTGCGCACGGTTTGTTTGCGAGCAGCAGAAGCAAGCACGTGATTCCCCAAACGAATCTTTCGACGACATTTACTGTGGGGTTCTTGAAGATGCCAGCTCTAAGCCGTCCCAGGTCCGGCTGTTAGATGTCACCACCGTCGACAGGCTACCAGCGGACTTTAAGCCGATTTTCGAAAAAACTACCATGAAACTGGGCGGAACAGGTGCGGAAGTGGACATGAAGACGCTGGGATTCAACTACATCGCTGAGCCAGAACACAATACGGCTGTACAAAAGTACGGCGTGGACGTCTATGCCCGGCTTGGGTTCGCCGAGTTCCACTCACTGGAATACAGCAATTCATCAGAGCTGTTGATTGTGGAGAAGTGCAGCAGGGGAGCATTGATGAAGTGGAAGGACGGGGTTGTTGATGTTGATAACGCGTACGTTTTCCAGTTCTCTGGTACGTGCAGCGATGTTCAGGCCTTGCCCGGTGCCATGTTGTGTTTGGAAATATATGAGGACCATCAAGCAAGTATCAGTTATGTGGATCATTCAAGACGCAAGCAGATACAGGTTTTGGAGTGGATCAGCGACTACATGTGGTTCATGACGCTACAGTATGACGGGTATCTCTGGATTGGTTTTGCGGGGCATCTGTTGCCTTTCTTCTTCGACACCAATAGCACCAAGGTGCGGTTTGCGACTGATCGGACGCTGGTGGGGGGATATGAGGAGTTCACGCTTCCGACACAAGGCATAGGCGAGTACACCCGCTACGTGGCCTACGGGACTTCTAACGGCATCTTCTACGACATGGCTTCGGGAGACACAGTCTGCTTTGATGAGCCCACGCTGCCACGCTCGGGCAATTTCTTTGCTGGGACGTCTCAGGGCAAACTCCAGTTTTTCAGAATTTCACCTGAGCGCATCGTTTCACTCGAGAACCAGTTCAACGCCAAAAGAGAGACCCTTGACGAAGCTGTGTCCAGCCAGTGGTTTCTGAGCTAGGCGTCTTGCCTCAAGTAATTTAGTGAGCTTCGTGTCCATGCGGCTCAGTTGCTGCCAAATTGCAGCGGGGTGAGCATCACCAATAGCCGATGCACATTACCAACGTCGGCATCACCCTCATCCCTCATGCATATCCCCATCCTTGGATGCAGGTGGGAATGGTGGAGGGCATCCGCGCCGGTAACGGTCTTCTAATCCGATCTCGGCACTATTGAAATGGGGAGCGTTAGGCTTGGGCTAAAATCATATAACTAAAAGATGGAGTGCAGGTGGACCGAAATATGATTATTCAAGTGGACAGATCAATGTCGATAGGCAGAAAATGTAAGCGTGATGTGAGATCTACCAAATAGAACTTTGTGTCACCTCATCATCGTATAAGTCACACAGTGCTATCACTCTCTCGGCGGCAAAGGTGACCTCTTCTGTATGTTCGGCACTTTGTGGGGTGAGCTAAATTAGGTTTAAGGAGAAGAGTGATAAAGCGTATGATGTCCAGTGCAAATGCACTTGGTAAGCAGCTCTTCCTACAACTTGCACAGCTACAACTACACACGAAAATGAGCCCAGCAGAAGTCGTCCAGCCCGAGAACAAGTTTGCTCACGGAGCCCCCCACCCCCACCAGATCCCTAAGATCCAGGGTCTGGAGAAGCGAAAGTGGATGCTGCAGCACATGGCTGGAGCGTTCCGAATCATGGGCCGAAAGGGATACACCGAGGGCTCTGCCGGCCACATTTCCATCCGAGACCCCATCGATCCCAACACCTTCTGGATCAACCCCATTGGCGTGCACTACAGCCTCATGAAGCCCTCGCATATGGTCCACGTTGATGAGAATGGTAATATCCTCAAGGACGGAAACCAAGCTGCAGTCAACACCGCCGGTTTCCTGATCCACTCTGCCATCCACAAGGCCCGTCCCGACGTCGACGCCGCCTGCCACACTCACAGCATCCACGGAAAGGCCTACTCGGCGTTCGGCAAGGAGCTGGAGATGATCAACCAGGACGTCTGCACCTTCTACAAGGCCCACTCCGTCTACCGAGCCTTTGGTGGCGTTGTTCTGGGCGACGAGGAGGGCCACAAGATCGCCGAGGCTCTGGGAGACAACATGGCTGTCATTCTGCAGAACCACGGCCTGCTGACTGTGGGACGAACTGTGGACGAGGCTACCTATCTGTTCACTCTGATGGAGCGATCCTGCGAGGCCCAGATGCTGGCCAACTCTGCCCAATGCAAGGGTTTCGAGAAGCAGTACATCCACGACGAGGAGGCCAAGTTCACCTTTGACAGCAGCTGCGACATGGTCACTCTCTACGCCGAGATGCAGCCGGATTACGAGTACGAACTGCACTGTGAGGATTTCCGAGACATGTAAGGTTCCCAGTCACATTATATATTTAACGATTTTGAAATTTATATGGGGTGCCGTAGTTTAGTTGGTGATTGGCAGGAGAAGGCGGTCTGTTTTGTCGAAAATTGATCTTGGTGGCAGTTCCGCGTCATAAAATACCAATTGTCTGACATCAGGACCTGTCAGTCTGCGTGGCAACGCGTATCAATGACAACGCCACACTTTGGAAGACACTGTAGCACTCCTCACCGCGTAAGTTTGAGTATTTACTACGGCTCTGCGGTTATACGATTTAGCCCTTAGATGGTGCGGACTCCGATACAGATTATGCAGGTATACCAGATAACACATTTCGACGAAAGCACAAAGACGTGATAATGACAGGTGAAGAAAGCCAGATGCAGGGTCACAAAAATGTCACGTCTTAGACAGTTAAATCTGCTGTATATACTTACTTTTCACCGCTACAAACGCTTCAAAGTGACACTCTCATCTCCTCCATCACCCCCAAGCTCAAGGTTCCAACCGCAGCGCTATTGGTTATTGTGTTTGATAGTCCGGGTGGGGGTTACGTTTTTGGGTGGAATGGCAAGTGGCCAGATATTAAATAGCCACACAACTCCAATCGACACCTCTTACACAGCTCGACCCCCCGCAATTATCCCATCATGGTCGTTGTGATTGGATCTGGAGTCATTGGACTCACCTCGGCCTACTACCTTCTGCAAGATGGCCACGAAGTCACTATTGTTGCGCGTGACATGCCCACCCGAGTCGGTGAGCCTGATCACGATTGGCCTGGCGAATGGGCCTCTCCTTGGGGAGGAGCCATGTTTCATCCCGACCCTCGAGCCCAGGGTGACGAGCGAGACATTCAGCGGGAGACCTTCCGTCTCTGGTGGGAGCTGTACCATGCTGACCCCTTCACTGGCCTCGGATTCCGACTCACCCGGGACTTTTACGACGAGACATCGTATCCTGGATCTGAGTCGCGTGAGAAAGATTCCCAGAACCGAATGTGGGCGAGAGAGTTCCCCCAGTTCAGATGGCTTCAGGACCATGAGATTCCCGCCAGAGCTAAGCAAAAGACCTTCGGAGGCCATGTGACCCACGGAGTCGAGTACCTGTCTGCTTCAGTCAACCCTTGGGTGTACCTCAAGTGGCTGAGAACATTTCTGGAGCGTCGAGGTGTCAAGTTCGTCCAATCCGAAGTCTCCTCCATTGCGCAGGCCGTGGAGATTGCAGGAGACCACTCCAAACTTGTTGTCAATGCGTCGGGAGTCGGTGCCAAGCACATGGAGCCTGTGCAGGATGCCGCTGTCAAGGCTGTGCGAGGACAGACTCTTTGGGTAAAGACCTCATACGATGGCCCCATGTGCTCCCGTACCGGCAAGTACTATACCTATGTGATCCCCCGACCCCAGTCTGGAGGAATCATCATTGGTGGAATTTCTCAGCCCGGCAACTTTTCCAAGGTGGTCGACGACGAAGTCAACAAGGAAATCGTCACCAAGGTCGACACCATCTGCCCCGATATGATTGCTAACGCACGTGCCACCCTGTTCGAGAAGGGAGACGGACCGTTGCCCGTCACTTCTGAGTTTGAGGGGCTGCCTGTTATCAAGAAGATTATTGGCTTCAGACCCGGAAGAGACGGCGGCTATAGAATCGAGAAGCAGACTATCGACGGGGGCTTCACCGTTATCCATGCCTACGGTTTTGAGGGGCAAGGATACATTTACTCCGGCGGTATCGGCCAGCGGGTCGCCTGGTTGGCAGCCACCAAGGCTTCTTTGTAGCTTGTTTCCCATAGTTTAATGAAGGAATAACTTGTAAAACAAGAGGCAATAGGGCTGTAAGATAGCAAAGGTTACCAATTGGGGCTGGTCAATGACTGGGGTTCCTACGGTTCCTACGGTTCCTACCGGGCGAGGTAAATGCCTATCAGTCTCTCGTTAGCTTCTGGAAAGCGGAGCTACCCGACGACTAACTGCCAGGGATTACACCATTGGTGCACTATTGATGACCTATGGGGTCTTTAGTCGCTGTGCTAGTCACATACCGTTCCACCACCTTGATATCGTTAGTAGGGCTGCCAAGATTGTACAAGATGACAGATGATATCATCGTGCGGCTGTGTGCGAGTAGCGCTAACCAGTGTATCGGACAATCCGAGGAGTGTGAAAGCCTCCATGTTCTGACACTATATCCACTTTCTCCGCTTATTCATCGCTTATCCCTGCGCTGCGACTCGTTCTCTATGCCTTCTATCGTTGTGCACATCGTCATCTATGCGGGGATCACGGGTAAGTGCACGTTACCGCACTGCTATCATGCAGTCACCAACTAAAAGCGGTCTCGCCTACCTCATTCGGAGCCGATTGTCAAACTCTGTCAGCCTTGGCCGCTCCTGAAAAGTTGGCATCCGGCGGAACATCCGGCGGAAACACGGCCATCTGCACCTTAATCAGCGTGATTTGAGCAATAGCATTCGTTAGAGATACCAAATCACTGATACACCTGTAAGGGACGCCAAAGAGGCATGTGGGGAGCCTCCCTGATGTAGATAGCACATATTCTTTCCGGTTCACGCCCTACTACCACCAAATTGCCCATTTTTTCACCGCGTGCCCATCTCCATGTCCTGTACCCTGGCCAGCTTGCCGCAAATTTTTCCTTTTCTTGCAGCTTATGTCGCCCGAGTCAACGGGTCGCCTACCTAAAATGTACAGCAGTCACAGTTCGGGCTCGGACGGGGCCTCTAGATTGCCTGTAGCCAATGACAGAAGGGCAGATGAAGATAGCGAGTGGCCTGGAGCTTAAAATTTGCCGTGCTCGTTTGGCTGACCGCAGATGTCATGCGCAATCGGGACGTCAAGGTTTTGAAAGATGGTAAATTAAATTTGGCTCATGTAGCGTGTGGTCCTGGGTGTGGCTAGCCTTGCACACGCAGTGTGGCTCACAAGCGCGGCGCAGCATAAGACGCGAACTCGAGGAAGGAGACATAAATCAAGCGCTCAAAGACCGCAAGATGAGCAATTGCCCTTATCGCCCGCTACTGGGCGGGTCGTTTCTCACATTGGACCCTCGCGACCTTCGTGTTGTAGCATTCAAACGCCGTTGATTTACATGATGAAACTCTCCTGTGCAAGAAAGTTTCATTGAACAATGAGGGCCCGCGTCAAGATAAACCGTAATCCGCCGTGATTCGATCACCGGCTAGATACGAAAAACTATTACAGTAGTGGAAAAAAGTCTAGCACTAGCTTTCTCACACATATATATATCACGACCCAGATCAGCTCTCAACTCTTCAGACACACAACAGCTGCTGCCGCAACAATCACCAACAACCGGTTTTGACCTTTAATCACTTTGACCTTGTACCGGCTCGATTTTCTTACCAGCTCAATGACTGACTACGATATCGAGAAACAAACTGGAGTAAAAGCTGAGGGCCTCTCCTCCTCTACCTCCCTCGAGTACCCTCACCATGGCTCCGTCGAGGACATTGTCCAGACTCACCCCGACAACCTCTTCTTCCGAATTCTCAACAGCTTGAAGGCTGAGATTCGAGGTATCGACCGAGTCCCTGAGGAGGAGCAGACTGACAACAGTATCTGGAACGCCGCCTCCATGTGGTTCTCCGCTAACTTTGTTATCGCTTCATTCGCTCTTGGTGGCCTTGGTGTCTCCGTTTTCCAGCTGCATTTCATCGACTCTCTTCTTACTATCATCTTCTTCAACATTCTCGGTATGGCTCCCGTCGCCTTCTACTCCTGTTTCGGCCCCAAGTTTGGTCTCCGACAGATGGTTCTTTCCCGGTACTGGTTTGGATACCAGGGTGTTCGGTTCCTTGCATTTTTCAACTGTATCGCCTGTATCGGTTGGGGTACGGTCAACACAATTGTGTCGGCCCAGATGCTTCACACAGTCAACCACGGTGGACTTCCCGTTCCTGTGGCTATTGTTATTGTCTCTCTCCTAACTTTCTGCGTCTCCTTCATGGGTTACCACTTCATCCATCACTACGAGAAGTGGGCTTGGGTCCCCAACGCTGTTGTCTTCCTCATCATTGCTATCCAGATGGGACGATCTCACGCCTTTGAGTGGGGAACTATGGATGTTGGAACTTCTGAGGCCGCTAACGTCCTCTCTTTCGGTGGTGCAGTCTTCGGTTTCGCTACCGGATGGTGTCCCTCTGCCGCTGACTACACTGTCTACATGCCCAAGAAGACTTCTTCCGTCAAGATTTTCTGCGCTCTCATGCTCGGTCTCGGTACTCCTCTGATCTGTGTCATGACTCTTGGTGCTGCCTGCATGACTGGTATTCGAACTACTCCCCGATTTGCTGCTGGTTACGACAAGAACGGAATTGGAGGACTCGTCTTTGAGATTCTCGTCACCGACTCTCTTCACGGCTTCGGTCAGTTCTGTGTTGTTGTTCTTGCTCTCTCTACTGTGGCCAACAACATTCCCAACATGTACTCTCTTGGTCTCTCTGCTCAGACCATCTGGTCCAAGTTCAAGCTCGTCCCCCGAGCTGCCTGGGCTATTCTCGGAAACGGTGCTGTCATCGGTATCTCTATTGCCGCTTACTATGCCTTCGAGGAGTTCATCGATAACTTTATGAACATTATTGGCTACTGGTTGGCCATCTACACCGCCATCAACCTGTCTGCTCACTTCATCTGGATCAGAGGTTTCGACAACTACAACCCTGACATCCACAAGGACCACACTCAGCTTCCCGTCTCCTACGCTGCCATCTTTTCTTTCTGCGTCGGAGTTGCTGGAGCCGTTCTTGGTATGGACCAGGCCTGGTACACTGGTCCCATTGGAAAGCTCATTGGACCTGGAGCCGATATCGGTTTCGAGATTGCCTTTGGCTTCGCCTTTGTCAGTTTCAACTTCACTCGATGGATCGAG
Organism: Yarrowia osloensis; assembly: GCA_900519015.1. Taxonomy (NCBI): domain Eukaryota; kingdom Fungi; phylum Ascomycota; class Dipodascomycetes; order Dipodascales; genus Yarrowia; species Yarrowia osloensis. The sequence goes on from ULGU01000010.1 coordinate 200,046, forward strand.
CTCAAGTTCCTTGGTAGATAAGTGGTGGAAAAACAGTGTCTTCTCAACACTCATTCTTTATTACTCGCCTATTTATTTAATATTATTGTTTGAAAAAAAGCCTCAACTGTAGACACGACACAAAGAAGTAGGAGCCCTTGACATCGCATCTTCGAATAACATTGTTACAAGTACTGTAGGCTTCCTGCTCGTATAAAAAAAAAAACCACTTTGCCATCGATACGGGAAGACCCTTACAGTAAAATCAAAGCTCGGCAGCAACACACCGGTTGAGAAGATCGTCTTTGTCTGAAACAAGTTGGTCGTCGATGTTGTTGTGTCGACCCTAACCCAATATCCCGAAACTGGTGAAGCACAAGAATGTACACGATACGACTGTGTATCTAAACCTCATCGAGAATGATACTGGTAAACGCACTGGAGTCTCAAATAGTTTCCACGGTGGTTTGACTTGCTCTCACAATCTTGAAATATGATGCATTCACTTATCAAGATATTGTGAGCCCCCTAATCAATATCGTCATCACGCCATCGTCTTCTGCAGGTGCCCAAGATTTGCACATGAAATTACACGCGGAAATAGCACGATGAGAACCGCGATGTGGAGACGGCCTCAGACCCACAGTTTGAGTCAATTGATAAGAGAATGGCAAAAAAGCCTTCACAAAAAGAAATATGACCAACGGCTTGGCACTGCAGGTTTATGAAACCTTGATCTGGTTGGAGAGCTAAGCAGGTCGATACGATGGCTGAAACCTATACATCCCGGAACGCCAATTTAAACACGTAAAAACAGACTGTAATTTAAGCACCTGATCAAACGATTCTCCTTCCGATGGTGACACGCAGCTTTTGGTTACCATCGATGGAAGACGGTTTATGAGCTCGTGAGGACACAAAGAGCGTGACTAATGACGGCCTTACCGCATGCAATGATGCACATGAATATTTTCCTGCACCAACGGCCACTCATCAGTTCAGGGCTACTGATCTTCACCTACAAGTAGCTAGCTCACAACACGTGAGAACGGCCGCTAGTTGGGTCCTTGCCCAGCACGTGGAGGTTTAACTTGCATGGTTGAGGGCCATGAAAGTGTGATTTGTAAGCCCCCTCTAATCACGGAGTCCGCACATGTTCATATGCATCCGCGGGAAGCTAAATCGGTGATGAGTACAAAACATAATTGGTTGGGCAGAGCTGATGAGTCAAGTTAGGGAGTCTGATAGCAGCTGGAAGGGTCCTTTTTGAGCCAATTGCAACTCATGTCTCGTCTCTATAAAGCTAGCCTAGATACCCACGCTCTTCGCAGCCATTAGCTCCACCAAGGTCACCTACCAACTAGGCCAACCCTAAACGCAATCTACATAAGCCACTGAACGTTTCTCGTCGTCGCAAGACACGCATCATTCACAAGCACTCAATTATTCACAATGGTTCTTCTCCCCTGCTGCGCTACAGGCTTCAAGCATGACGGCGAACTTTCTGGCGAGTTCAAGGACTTCCACGGTACAAAGACCTACTTTGCAGGCAAGCCCTCCGACAAGATTGTTCTGCTGCTGACCGACATTCTGGGTCTAGAATACAAGGGCTCTCTGCTCCTGGCCGACCAATTCGCCGAGGAAGGCTTCTTTGTTGTTGTCCCCGATCTTTTCAACAATGACCCTGTCGCACTTAACCCTCCTGAGGGCTTTTCCCTCATGGATGACTGGTTCCCCCGTCACACTTTCGATTCCACCATTCCCTTCACCAAAGAAATCGCCCAACACATCAAGGACGACTTCAAGCCCTCTTTTGTGGGAACTGTCGGATACTGCTACGGAGGAAAGCTCGTTGGAGCTCTTGGAGCTACCGATCTTGTCAACGCTCTTGCCTGGGCTCATCCCTCTTTTGTCACCGTGGAGGACGCCAAGGCTATCAAGCACCCTCTTATCATTGCTGCTGCCGAGACTGACAATATTTATACCCCCGAGCTGCGAGCCAACGTTGAGGCCGCTCTTAAGGAGTCTGGAAAGACCTACTACGCCACTCTCAGTTCCAAGACTGTCCACGGCTTTGCTTGCCGGGGAGATCCCCACGACCCTCCCGTCAAGTTTGCCAAGGAGAAGGCTTTCGTCGACTTCACCCAGTGGTTCAAGCTTCATGGCGGCAAGTAAGCTTGTAAAGTAGTTTACTATGTTAACAGTAATCCCAGATTGTCTTTTGTTGTTGTGTGGCGTGTGTAAACGCTCTTAATTTACATTATTCTATCTCCTACCCGTATCTAGCTAGTAATCCAACCCCCCTTTCTGCTGCCAGAAGCGCCGCTTAGCAGAGGTATCCTTCTTGATGTCAGATCGACCCTTCTCATCGTCCGACGACAAGTCAATGGGGTTGCCCTTGGCTCGACCATCATTAGTGTCGGACCCATCGTCGTCGCTTGAAATCTCCATCACCTCGCGAGTAGCAGCTCGTGCAGCGGCTCTATCCTTGGACTTGTTGCTTTCGTCAGCCTCGGGTTTGTTTCTATCTGCAGCTGGACCCTTGGGGACCTTGTCGTCCGATGCAGGAGATGCCTCCTTCTTCTTTTGCTTCTCGTCTCTCCTCTTCTGCTGATCGTCCTTCTTCTGCTGCTGCGCATCCTTTTTCTTTTGCCGCTGCTCTTCCGTCAGCTTCAGCTGCTCTTCGCTTTTCTTCCGCTCGTCGGTCTTTCTCTGCTCGTCCCCCTTTCTCTGCTCGTCTTTCTTCTTCTGCTCTTCCTTCAGGGCGGCACGCTTCCTTGCCTTGACGGCATCTTCTGCGTGCATGGCTCGCTCCTCCTCGTCCTCATCGTTCATCAAAACGGAGTTATACACGGCATCCTGGGGAATCTTGAACTCGTCTCCACCGCCAGTGTACTTGAGAGGCTCAGTAAGAGCATCGGGAGTCTGGTCGCGAACAGGACCCTTCAGCTTGATGATAGATGTCAGCAAGCTCTTGCCCTGTCGCCCCTTGTATCCAGTCTTGTTCATGTCAAGACACTTGCCAGACAGCAGCTGGAATGCACCGCTGAAGGCGCGCTTGATGTTTCGCATGTTGAAGGTGCCCTGAGAGATGTTGTTCTCATGGTCGTCAGGATCCCGAATAGCCACGGCAAAGGGGTTTCGTCCGATTAGGTCAGGGTACAGACGCTTGCTCAAGTATCCGCAGCTACCGTCCATGTTGAGAGCGACACGCTCGTAGTTGAAGTTGACGCCGTAAAGCTCGAAAAACTCAATCAAAAGAACACCAAGATTGTCCATGGGGCTAATGTCACCCGTTGCGATTCGAGGATGCTGAATCAGGAACGAGTAGACCATGCAAATGACCGAGAATCCACCCAGACCACCTGTGAAGACCTCATTGAGCCGTCTACTCGACAGGAACTGCTTGACAATCAGCACCAGGGGTCGGAGAGCGGGCTGGCTCTTGCTCCATTTAGTGATGGTAGATGCAGTCTTGATTCCTCCGTCCTTCTCAAACGAGATATCCACGTGGACGCCCGTTCTCGAGTCGATGAACTTGATGATAGGCACTCGAGCCTTTGTGATGGTCTGGAGTTCCGCAACCCTCATTCGGCTTCGAATGACACTACTGAGCTGGTAAATGCAAGCTCTCTCGCCGTAGCGTCCTCGGGGACTGCAAACGACGAGATCAATATCGCTCTGAGGCAGGTGCATGTTAGTGGTGAATGATCCGAGCACGTGCACCTTTGCATCTCCCCACAGGCCGTTGACGGCTCCCCGAACTCGCTCCACGAGATCCTGACGCGCCTGAATCTCCGACTTGGTTGGAGAGATGTACTTGACAAAATCCATCACCTCCTCCTGCAGCCAATCGGACACGCGGTCATACTGGTGATAGTTTGACTTGATCCATGGGGCCTCGAGATCCTGTTTCTTAGAGGCAGGGCCAGAGCTAACATCGTCGACCTCTTCGATTGTTCGCTTACGCGATCTGACAGGCTCATCGGGTTGTGCGTCCTCCTCGTCCTCCTCGCCGTCCGAGAAGTCGAACCCGACAAAGTCCTCGTTCATGTTCCACTCGCTGGGATCAGCTGGTGGAGGGGGAGGAGAATCCGCAGGAGGTCGGGGTGCTGGCGCAGAAGTAGGTGCTGTAGAGACAGATCCTTCGTTGTCGTTGTCGCTGCCTGCGTCAGAGGAGACCGAGGTCGACGCAGCAGATCCTCCGACTGTTCTTCTCTTCTTGGAGCTTCTCTCTGCCTCGTCGTCGGACTTGTCGTCATTCTTGCCTGCCAGCACGTTGAATCCGTTTCCTGAGTTTCGCCGTTCTTGGGGACTAGCAGCTCCCGACTGGCTCTTCTTCTTACTCTTCTTTCGCTTCTTTTTGCTGGCCTTCTCCTTTCCATCCTTTCCATCCTTGCCGTCCTTGCCGTCCTTGCCGTCCTTGCCATCCTTGGTATCATTGGTGTTGTTACTCTTATCCTCCGCGCCGCTGTTGTTATTGCTGGTGTTGTTGGCGTTGTTGGAGGCTGGTTGTTGGCCCCTACGCCGGCTCACAGGCTGTGCGATGGGGCGGTTCCTCAAATCCGCTTTCGTAGCCACCGTAGCCGGTGGCAGCTTGGTCGTTCGTTTTGCCATTGGTGACAATACTTCGGAGAACATTTTTTTTTGTGCCTAAATGATGTGCATTCTCATGCAGGGAACTCTATTTTGCTTATGTAATGATGGGGCGTGAATATGGAGAGTATAAGAACTGTGGGCACAAGGAGGAAGGTGCTGCAGAGAAATCTTCCGCGGTTATATTCTTTTATCCTAAGGCAATAAAGTTATCCTGGTCTGATTGATATAGATTATGGTCCCATATTGTAGCTACCACCCGTGAGTACCAGGTGAGCCTGTCTCAAAGGCCATGGATACTGAATATTATTCACACAGAATGGCGGAAATTTTCGATACCGCATATTGCATCTTCTTTCCAATGTCGAGCCGTTTTGTTGGGTATTTCCTCTCCCGTGATTCTCTATTCGCCACAATATCGCCACTTTGAGATCTCCATGAGACCGAAGTGTCGTATAGCGAACCTACTTTAGAGAGCCAGTGTTACGACCCTTGGGCTTACTTCGTTAGCAGTCTATTTATTAGATAGTGTACAGTTAGAGGGATTTTTCGGTCCCCCCGCATGGTTAGTCTTGTGTCAATCTCGTCGTCGTGTCAGTCTTGTCGTGTCTACTGTGGAACCGGTGGTCTCCAGACCCCGCCACATATATTGAAGCCCCGTAGACCCCACATGTGTTCGATTTCAGCGTAGCTCATGCCCTGAACCAGCTGCTGGCGCACAAACTCCTCGTCGTCATCCAGGCAGAAGAAGGTGAGAGCCCTGTGTTAGTCTAGGTAAGGGGGGATGATGAACAGTGTCGCGTATACATACAGTCGAATTGCTTGCCAGAAGAAAAATGAGGTGGCCAGGAGCAGCAGCGGAGAAGTAGTGGTGTACCAGGCGCCAACCACTGTTCTATAGGATCTGGATATCGTAGACCGGGCTCGTGTCCAGACCCCTGAATTGGATATCGCCACCTTTTGGGGGGTATGTTGATCACGCGAGTTGGGCGGCGTCAGATTGGTGTCCTTTTCCAGCACATGCAAGCTTTCCTGGACCCTTCCGCTGTCCTTATCAAGCCAATAATCCTCCTCTTGTCTCTCAGTCTTGACCCGGGGAAGTTCCCCTTCGTATCGGAGTGTTTGTTGAATGTCCCGCTCCTCCTCGAAGTCGTGATATGTGTCCTCAGCAGGTCTTCTACTCTCGGTTGGTGGCAGGTTTTTGATGATTCCCTTCTTCACCGTTGCAGGCTTGAATGACGATTTCGAGGAAGGCTTCGGAGCAGGTTTCGGTGAAGTCTTCGCAGGTTCCTTCAGTTTAGCGTCTTCCAGACCCTGGTACTCCTTGCTCAGCAGATCCATCATAAGCTGGTACTCTCGCACAAATTGTTGGGCCACTTCAGGACCCTTGCTGGCCTCAATGGCACCCATGTACTGCTCCAGCCTGTCTTCCACTAGCCGCGTGGCCTCTTGGGCTCGAGCCTCGGCTCTGGTGTCTGCACTGCGACTTCTGGGTCTCGTGCGCCTCTCCCGATGCTCTTCCTCTGGCTCTGCAATGGTCACCTTCTTCTGAGGTGATCCGGTGAACGCGTTGTAGCCCGCATAACGACGCAGCTGGGGCATTGGCGGCTGGTGCATAGACGTGTCTTCATGATCAGGCTCATCCTCGATCTCTGGATACCCATCCTCAAAGTCGTCGTCATCTTGGAGATGCAAGTTGTTGGGCTGTGGCGGTGAAGCTTTTCTCGATCTGCTGTTGCTCCGCAATCGGGTCTGACTTGCCGATTGTTCGTTGTGATCTCTGTCTCTCTTGGAAACGCGTGTCGTTCTTGTCTCACGGACCTCTTCGTCCTCATCCTCATCCTCTGTGTCCCTTCTAGTCTCAAGTCTGTATCGCGAGTAGTTTGTTCCGAGATTAATGTCCACGTCCTCTTCGCGTCGAAGGCCCCGACGAAGCCGCTCGAAGCGGCTCAGGTCTGTTGGGATGGCGAATCGTCTGTGGGGGTCTGCCATTGGTTCTTTGGGGTATGAAACTGGGCCTGTTCTGATTTCCTCCCGAAAGTCGTCAATCTGCTGTCTGAGCTCCGAAATGTCCTGGTGTTCGAGCTTGAGTGCCGGCGGCTCGGTGTCCTTCTTTTCCGTCCTCGCAGCGTACAGTGGGATGTACTTTGGTTTGTACGGTTGACGCGTCGACATGGCGATGGGTTTAATTTATGTGTCGAGCCACCACAAATAATATGCACGGTAGGTTGAACCTCATTCACCATTTAGGGTTGTCCCATTTGGGTGTGAAATGGGCTTGAGAGGAAACCAAACTTCGTGTTTTTCGTGTAGGGTGGGATAATACGAGATTAGAAAATGTTGTAGACGCGACACTTTGGTAATTTTGTCTACTGGTGTATTCTTTTTCCTTCTTACTCCTCAAAATAGTTTCAAACTCACGTTACGATGTCCGAGCCTGCGAGGTCTGCCACATCCTTTAATGAGCAAAGCATACGGTGAGGCAAACAGTGGGGCTCTAACACACATGGCCAAGATGAGAATAGCGCGGCTCTCGCCATGAACTGCTTTATTGCCTATCTGCTACAAAAAGCTGTCACAGGGTGACAATCCGGCGTCAGCAGCTCTGCCCCCACTCGTCCACCTCTCGGCTAGTTAAAGAATTGTTGAGTCAGCCAAGTAAAAAGGCTCAAGCACTTGAACAAGTCTGCCACACGTACGGCTAGGTCGCCTCGTAACCCATAAGCAACTCCCGGTTCGAATGATGTTGAGCCATATTTGGCACGCATTTCACTTGCAATGTTTTTCTATTGCTGCTCTGATCTCCTCTTCCTGTCCACAGGTCTCCTCGGCGATGCCCTCCCCAATGCTACGGAGCGACATGCTATTCACTTAACGTGAGCTAAAATGTGCTACGTCTCTATGGAAAATCACTCTAACTGAGTCTAGAGTCGTTCAACCCTCAATGCTGCCATTAATGCACGTCAGGGTACGTTTGCATATCTCCCAACACCTGTTGATCACTCATCATCACCACTTGATGTTCTGGAATCCATCACTCCTGCTGTAGCGTGGAAACTATGCATATCTTATGCATAATTAAGTTCTTCAAAGTGAGACACCCACGACATCAATAAGTTGACGCCTTATAGAATCACTGATCTACGACCCACAATTCAGTCCTAGCTATTATACATTATTGCTATATAAATTTTAAATCCCCTTTCCTATTTGCGTCGTCAGAATCTACTGCTTGATCTCGTACTTTCGTCGGAACATGTCATCAATGTTGGTGAGGTAGTAGACACCGGACTTGATGTGCTTGAGGTCTCCCTGAGGCTCGAAGTTCTTCTTGAGGTGAGCCTTCTCTCGGAGATCGGTGGCAGCCTCGTAGTCGACGGGGGTCTCAGTGGTTCGGTCATCGAGCTTGGCCTTGAAGTCGCAGGCCTTGACAATGGCAGAAATGTCACCCTTGACGGTCAGAGAGAAAAGGGTGGAAGCAAGACCAGATCCGTAAGAGAAGAGAGAGATTCGCTTGCCCTGCAGCTGCTCAGTGGGAACAAAGGTCAGCAGAGAGATGAGAGAAGCGTACACAGAGGCAGTGTACATGTTACCGGTGTTGGTGGGTCCCTGGAGAGAGGGAGCCATTCGCTCAGCGGACTGGGCCTTGGCAATGCCAAGGAAAGTCTTCTCGACAGTCTTGTCGGTGAGGGAAGCGTCGTAAGAGACAGCGGCAACCTCCTCGGGGACCTGGCCCTCGTACAGGCTCTTGTCGTTGAGGTAGTCGTTGTAGAGGAGTCGAGCGTAAGACTTGGTGACGAGCTTGCAGGTGGGCACGTGGAAGGCAGAGTAGTCGAATCGGTCGGCACCCTTCTTCTCAGAGTCCTTGAACAGACCGACCTTCTCAGCTCGGGCGTTGTAGGCGGCGTAGGCCTTGTCAAGGGCCTTTGTGTAGCAGGTCAGGGAGTAGTGACCGTCAACGTAGGGGTACTCGGAGGTCAGATCGGGCTTGTAGAAGTCGTAGGCGTGCTCGAAGTAAGATCCGTGGACGTTGTCGAGAACCAGGGGGGCGTCGGGGCCCACGAGCATGGCGACGCAGCCGGCACCACCAGTGGGTCGGGCAGCACCCTTGGCGTAGAGGGCGATGTCACCGGCAACGACAATGGCGTTCCGGCCGTCCCAAGATCGACCCTCGACCCAGTTGACAGCGTTGAACAGAGCGTTGGTTCCTCCGTAGCAGGCGTTGACGTTGTCGACACCCTCGACGTTGCTGTTCTCGCCAAAGAGCTGCATGAGCACAGACTTGACAGACTTGGACTTGTCCAGAAGGGTCTCAGTACCAACCTCGATTCGACCAATGGATGCAGGGTCGATGTTGTTGTTCTTGAGCAGTCGAGAGACGGCGGTCAGGGCAAAGGAGTAGATGTCCTCTCGGTCGTCGACAAAGGCCATGTTGGTCTGGCCAAGACCAATGGTGTACTTGCCAGCAGCGACGCCGTCATGCTTCTCGAGATCGGCCTGGTTGACGATTCGAGAAGGCACGTAGATCTCGAGGGCTTTGATTCCAACGTTCTGGGGTTGCGACATTGTTGATGTTGTTGGTTGGGTGTGTGTGTGTGTGTGAGTATGACAAGTTACAATCCAATTGTGCAGGACACGCTTTTGATCCAGGGATCGTGTTTTAGGTTTGCGACTGGTGCGAGCAGTGCGAAGGTTCCGACTAGTTACCCGGAAGATGTGACTGAGCGCATGTAACCTGCATTGACATGCACGGTGTGACGTCGGAGATGATGATGGAACAAGGCTGTCGCAAATGGCGAAAAATGGTTGGTTCAGATATTATCGGATAATTAAGTTTTTCCATGGTATTTGGAGCGATTGCCGGCTGCGACCGGGTGCCACAAAAAGTTTGGCCTACGGGCTTTGGCAGAATCGAACTGCCACACTTCAGCCCACCAATCATGTATCCCTTTTCTGAATGGCACCATCCCAAATGGGCATGAGGCATGCCACATTGGGATAAAGTAAATAAGAGAGAAAGGAGAGAGGTATAGTTGCAGGGTGGTATGGAGGGGTCAGGAGGTGCCCAGAGGATGCAATACGTGTCAATTTTGTACTATTTTGCCCTGGCTAACGCAGGAGATCTAAATTGTCTGTATGCTCTCACATGGGGCCACCTCAAATCATTCTCGCCTATTGGTGGTAGGTTTTTGAATGCGGAAACTCTCTTTAAGCCCCCAGAGTTAAACGACTCTGTTGCGGGAGAAGAGAACGATAAGCGCGTGGAGGGTGATTTCTGGTGAAATTAAATGAGCGAGCTTTGCTGTGTCTGAAAGTGATCTACACAACGCGAATTGTCGAGTTCACCAAGAATGGGAAGGACAAATATACATATGAACCAACGGTCCAGAACAAGCGCCACCCGTACCTTGCTAGCAGATTTTTGGTCACTGTTTTAGACGCTCTATTTGCTTTTAGCTGGCAACTACAACCGTGGCAGTTACGAACCCCTTTTCCAAGACACGGCCCGAATTGGTGGCTGTGTCGAAATAAGTTTCAAGCCATGATCACCATTGAAAAGTGGTTGGGGTCTGAAAAATAAGAGAGTGTTGAATTCAATCATCATAGAACACCTTGCGTGGGACAGCCGGTACGATTTAAGCTGGACGGCACTGAAACACGTTGACAGGTCTCACACACTCAACAGTGACAGCAGAGTGCATTCCGGTGAGCGTGCGTCCCAACGGTTCAACACCAAGGTTAATCCGGGCAGGGTGTCGAGCAAGGAAAATTGGTTATGGAATAATAGGGGAATACGAGACAATTATCGACCAAAAATATGGAGTTTCTTGTGTTCTATGTATAGATTGTGGTACGAGTACGAGCATGAGATACATGTGGGGCGCTGGAGCCCCTCAACCCCTTTGACTGAGTAATTTGCTCCAAATGAGAGCTCAAAGTCAAGTTTCGATGTCCCTGGCTCCTTTACAATATGCGTGCCAGCATACATTCTTAATGTCAAGAAACAACTTATAAAGCACGTTTTGTCTGTGGATATTTATGTCAAATCAGACACAGATGGGTACTGGCACTTGAATTCCAACACGTGTGGATATCTCACAATGTCTGGCGTCGCGCTTATGTAATCGAGTGAATCCCATGGTCATGGCCAGTCGCAGTGGCCGTTGAATAGTTCCAGCCTCCACGAAATGGTGAGGAAATACGCGGCATCTAGACTGTCTGCTTAAGAAACACAAATGTTAGTCGCCTCTTGGCGTTGTGTTAGAACCGTAGGCTGAGCGTCTAGACAAAGATTTAGTAAGGAGAGAGGGTTGCTCATGAACTGGTATACGTCATAGCCTACACACTGTAGTGTTGGTCACCCTTCAATGCGACCCTTCGTGTGACACATGTATTTTAGCAGCTATCACCGGGATAGGTGTGAGTGCTGCCTAAACTGTGGGTGTGTGTACAAGTTCACCCTCGTACATACAGTATTTGTGACAGCAACTGGGTGTATATAACGAAAGTCGTTAGATGTTTTGCGACTGGAGCAAGAAAGTGTACTTGTAGAGTCGCCATTGGCTTCGGTGTACTTTCTGAAGTTCTGGACATCTCAAGTGTCTTCTCCGAGATCCCAGGCTCAGATTCCAATAAAGATTTCGCGGGGACGTTTCAACGCAAGCAGCATTTACGAAACCTAAGTCGGGGCTGTATAGGACATGTTTGAGAACCCGAAGCCAGAGAGCGCGAGACGTGAAACCGCCGAGGAAATCAAAGAGCATCGCACCTTTGGAACAGAAAAATGCCTCGCTAACCGTCCCTTAGATCCGTTTGCGCCTGGATAGTAGTCTACGCCACCTTGTGACATCGGCGCAGCAGGTGCATAATAAGCGCAGCACTGATCGAGTCAATTATACCGGAAAGGTGTTGCAGAACTGTGAAGAGTAGATATTACATCAGCGGAGTTGGGCTTTAAGTATTCATGAGTGATTCAGAGTCGATTAACACCCTTGAAACCTCAGAAAAGTGTCCACATACGATCTCCGTGTTATACCCCAGTTATGACGTGTCAGGTGGTGAGACAACGGAGATGAGCATTTTAGGTACATTTGTCAGCCACTTGGATGCAAATGAGATGTCAGAATTCAATCGCCATTACAGACGGGTCTAAAAACTCGTTCAAAGCGATTCCAACCGTTCGATTGCGCTCTTTAAGCCCGTTCCAAGACTGCTCGTCATGGTGCATCGCCCCATGCAGGTCGAGTTTAAGTTGCGCTTATCAACCTAGACTTAAATATCAACCACCCTGCCAGCTCCGACTCGAACCAGTCCACCTATTCACCCACACACTAAACCACACACCGTCCGTACAACAATGAAGGGACTTTTCGGACGAAAGAAAAGCGACAGAGAATACTACGGCAGCGACCAGGCCAGCTCTGCTGGGTCTCAGACTCAGCCAGAGCATCATGGACCTACCCCGGGACCTCCTCCTGGACCTCCTCCTGGATCTCAGCAGCAGCAGCCTATGAGTGCTCCACCACCACCCGGAGCCCCTCCTGCACAGAGCTCTGGTAGCCGATCCGATGCGCCCAAGATGCTCAATGTGCGAAACAACGATGTGATGCACGAGCGGTTCGTCATTGTCCATGGTAACGCTGGACCCAAGGGTTTGGACGGAGTCAACTGCGGTAACGTTGTCGTGACCCACCACCTCAATGAATTCCCCTCGCAGCGATTTCCCGTCGCCGACAATTACTTCAAGGCTTTTGTTCACCTTGCTCCCGGCCCGAACCAGCTGTGTGTGACCTACGAATACCCCGACAACCGACAGCCCGTCTCCACATCACTGACGCTCATCCACACGCCGCTGCTGCAGGATCCTCCTCTCCATTTGTGTCTGATTCTGGGTCGGGACTCCAAGGGCGAGTTCCAGAGCCAGAGCTACAAGAAGCAGATCGAGGGCAACTCGCTTGACCTGGCTGTCAAGAAGATGCGAATGGCGGGATACATGATGAGTGCCTTCACCAACGAAATCATGCTGCGAAACGGCTTCGGAAACCGAACGTTCCGTTTCCACGAGGAATGGGATGTGGACACTCTCAGCAACCGAGAGAGCAAGACGTGCAGAAGCACCATCAAGGTACACATTGTGCGAAGTGAGCTCTCCGTGGCTGAGATCAACTCTCCAGACTACGCCCAGCAAAACAGCAGCGGTAAGGACACTGGAAAGCTCTTTAACATTGCCTACGACGCTCTGAAGCGACACGGTCTGCCATTCACCCAGGATGAGGTTGAGCACCGAGCTGCTTGTGTTTTCGTCGACTCCGAATGGAACACCAAGCGACAGCTCATCACCGGACACGCTGCCCTTGGAGGAGGTATTTCCAACGTTCGACTTGCCATTTTTGGAGGTCACGCTCTCTGGACCTGGCCTTCTTGCGTGGAGGAGATGGTTCCTGCCCTCCTTGACAACACTGTGGTTGACGTGCGAGAAGTCGCCAATGACTCTCGACAGAGCGGAAGCGCATGGGAAGCTCTCAACGTGTCTCAGGGAGCGTTCATGCACGAAATAGGTCACTTGCTGGGATGTCCCCATCAGCCCGATGGTATCATGCTGAGAGGCTACCTTACCTGGAACCGATCGTTCCTGGCAAAGGAAGTCACTCTCGGCAAGGGCTTCCATCGGTCTTGTCTCCCCGCAGACGAGTGCTCTTGGCACAGATTGGATGCTCTGCGTTTCCGGCATCATCCCTCTTTCCGACTACCCCACGAGCACTTCCCTGCTCCTGGTAAGCCCAATCTCTACCCTGTGGAGAACGGTACCATCGCCAAGGCTACTTCCGGTATCTATCTGGTTGAGGTGCACGTGGAGGATTGGTGCCGAGGCCACCTGGAGTTTGCAGAGGATCCTCAGCGAGAGGTGTTCTTGTTTGAGCACGACCTTCGACAGGCCATCAAGGACCCTCAGTACCGAGACCCCAAGAAGCCCATGCGACTGGAAATTCTCAGTGTTGGTGGCCAGGTCACCATTGACGACTTCTCAAGGGCACTCTGTGCACGTGACCAGAACAACGCTTTCCAGTCCTACGAGCTTGGAAACAAGATCGGAGACGAGACCAAGGCATACTTTGGCCACCATAATCTTGTTGGAGTGAGACTTTACGCCGGTGACGCTGTCGACGGTGTGGAGTTCCTCACCCAGGGATCTTCAGTGCTGTTTGGCAAGAAGGGCGGTAACTGTACCGAGACCATCTTTGAGCCCGGGGAGCACATTGTCGGGTTCTTCGTGCGAGCAGGATACTGGCTGGACGCCATTCAGCTCATTACTAACCGACGACGATCTCCCCTGGTGGGCAAGTCTGGCGGAGGTGACCCTCATGAGTTGATTCCTCCTACCGGATACAGACTGGTCGGTATGCATGGTCACATGGTCAACTGGCTCTACGGTATCGGTGTCGTCTACGAGGCCGTTCAGTAGACGAAGGCGATCGTTGTGAACACAGCTTTCTGAGAAGGCCCTCTGAGAACCTCAAAGCCAATGACGGAATGGTGATATATATTGTTTGATTAATAAACGCACGTTTCAATAGGAGATACATGAGACTTGTACTGACTAATAAGCGAGCTAAGATAGCGAACAGTAGTTGATCAGTGGCCGCTAATTGTACAGACATTGCCGGGCCCTCGCCCCCCAGCCATCATCACGCAACACAATGAAACCAGCAACCCCACCAGCTGGGTTTCTCTTACCCACACTTGATTCAAGTCTGCAGACCACGTTGATGTCGACAGGCCACAAGCCGGTAATAATCCAGGCCTCTGAGATGCTATCCGCGGTCAAGATCTCCCGTCTGGATTGATCGATGATTTTGACAAATCGATGGGGCCAGATCTCGCCTTCCACAGTTGCAAGGGCCTTGTCCAGTTTGTTCACCTGCTTTCTGAGTTTTGTGGCAAGGTGCTTTTCAAAGGGCTGGGCAAAATGAGAAATGATTTCAGGGACATACAGGACGGCAATTCTGTACTCTTCGCAAAGCCGCTTAAATCTCCCAGTCAGATGGGTGTAGTGGTCGTCAACTACCAATAGTCTCCACAGGTTTAGATCTTTTTCGCCCTTGTCGTTTCGAGGCACCGTCAGAGGGTGAAAGAGCTGGGTCAGCCATGAACAGGCCAGCTTTTCTCTCTGCTGCTTGGTTGCCTGCGAAGAGCCCTTCAGGTCCGCGGACACGAAGTGGTACTTTTGGTCGCCGTTAGGCTGATTGGTAGCGACCCACTCCTTGTCGACAGCATCTGTCTCGAAGATGACTAGAGGGTCAATCATCTTGCCGGTAGCAGAAATAGTCTCAAAACAGGTGATTGAGCTCCGAGGCTTTCTTCGTCCAAATAGAATCTCGTCCATGTTCCATCGGTCCTGGGGACGGATGTGGTCCAAGTTCTTATGGTTCATCTGCGCAAGGTAGGGAAAGATGTATTCTGGAATTGACCTATCTGAGTCGGAAGACTCGTAGCCGTCATCTTCGTCGGAATCCAGAGAGGAGGGCATTGTCAGTTCAACTGGCCCATTAAGAAGCCTGGGTCTCTTGATCGTCGTCTGAAGAGGGACGCCATCGGTCTCGGGTGTGTCGCAGCTGTGTTCAGGAATTTTGGACATATTTGTTCAGTCACGAAGAATATGAAAGAAGGCGACATTGAGGAGTTTATAGGGGGAAGGACCCCGCAATCCCTTACATGTTCGATGTGATGAGCTGATAGGAACTCAATCTTTGTTTGAAGTGCATTATCAGTGATGAGCTTAAAGCATCTGAGTCCGTGAGAGTTGGGAGGAAGGTCACACGAGACTTGCTGACAGGCTGTCCAAGCACAATGGAGCGCTCAAGAAGGGCTCGCAGCAAGGGGTACCTTATGGATAGTACTCGTGCTACAAGCAGCCTGTTGTATAACAAATAAAGAAGTCTTTTGACTGTACTGTTTTAATGGAGGACAACGACTCTCTCAACTGTAACTTACAGTACTGATCCGAGTCTCCCAACATCTCCTGACCTCAATGATACCTCAATCCTGGGTCCATGCACGTGTTTCTATGTGATGGCCCAAATCTATGGGCCATTGTCACAGACAAGCTTATGTTCCTTGGACTTGCCAAAATTCAGTGATACTGAGGCTACTTATATATAGTTGGTAGCCTCTTCACAGAGGTTCAACAATCGACAAATGCTCAACTTCTTCCGAAAACCCATCGACTCTTACAAGAGACGAAAGCAACGCCGAGAACGTGAGAGACAGCAGAAACGCGAGTCTCTCAAGGCTCACCCTGGGGTGTTAGGGTTTCAAAAGTCTAGCCGTAACCCTCCAGCCTACACCAAAAAAGGTACTAATTGTGGTCAATCAATCGACCCCGCCAGAGCAGAAGAGGAAGCAAGAAGACGAGACTGGCAGAGGCAGGAACGGGTGCGGCAGCGGCTGGAGAGACAACGACTGGAATGGCAACAACAAGAATGGCAGCAACTGGAATGGGAAAGACAAGAGAGACGGAGACGGGAGGACCCTCTATTCCTTTGGAATAATATCCTGAGAGCGGCCATTGCAGGCCCCATATTCGGAGCTCAGTTCGGAAGAGCTCCCTATGGGAGCCCATTTGCACGTACTCTGGAAACAAACACATTTGTCGGAGGAGCTTTGAGAAGCCCTAATGGACCGCCGTTTGGGGATCCTTTTGGCTTTCTTGCAGGTCGTTGTGGGGGTTGCAGACCTTGGTAATCTTAGCACTGACAGCGAATGGATCGTGTGAACGCCTTGTTCATTACAAGTAGTACATTTGAGAAGGGTAGACGTGCACTATTGATTAAATACTTCGCTTTGAACAAGTTACTCGAAGGCCACTGCCGATATTGAGCACACTTCGCTCGCTTGGTTCGTGTCGTTCGGGTTGTACCCTATATGGGCTAGCTCTCGCTGCCTAGCGCTGCCAACGACTCCCTCCATCTAATTCTGACCATTCCTTACGGCATTTAATTTTTCATAAGGAACTCTCGAGCATGCTTCAACTACACGAGCGCCAATTCATTTACTCTTTTCTGAGTTTGCTCAACTAACTAACAAGTATTACGAGGCGACTGCTCACCAAATTGTACCTATTGTTTGATCCAATGACAAACCTTGCTAAACTTGTAGCGCGACAATTTAGAGTTTGTAATTTAGGGGTGCGGTTGATTGAGACACGCGTCGGGATGTCTAAAGCATAATAAACCTCTGCAAACCCTTCAATCGCCACACAGCACAGACGATGAGTACGACCAACTCAGGAAGAGCGACTTTCTGCTCGGATGAAATCAAGAGTCTGATCGTGCATCTATTCCACCAATGGGCCGACTCAGACGCGGCCCAAGACGACGAACTTGACAGCGAGGAAGAGGAGGTTGGCGACACTGAGAAGACACGAGAGTCACCCATGTCCAGGGAGAAGCAAATCCAGCTGGCAGAGCTCAAGAAGACGCTGTTGACGAAATACGGCTTCACCGGCCGGAAAATCAGCCTGGCACTTTATTACAATGCTGTCAAACAGGGCATCTGCGAGCCCGCCCAGAACAATTGGGAGATGAAACGACAAATCAAAAGATTCAAGAGCATCATTCGCGGACGGAAAAAGATCGAGAGGGCGGAGGAGCGGAGGAAAAACTGGATCACTTCTTCTTACAAGGCAAATGTCCACAAGACGTCTTATCCCCACCTGGAGGAGATGGTGGTAACTTTTCTGCGGAACCACCTGGCTCCTAGCGTGGACTACAGCAAAGAGCTGGCACGTGCCATCTGCGAGGCTTGTATGGAGCTACTCGGAGAAGAATATCGAGGTGCCTACCAGTTACAAGGTCTTCCTACAGCGCAATGGTTAAGGAGGGCCTTCACTCATGGATCTTACAGCAAACGAATGGCCTCGGCTCAGCGCGACTTCAAAGATGAACTTGCTGCAGTTGATAGCCTGGACGATGCTTGGAAAACCATTAGCAACTACTCCAAGGACAGAATCTTCAGCGCAGAGAAGGTGACACTGGAAATGCTAGTTGGCAACTTTGATGCGTGGATGTGTTGCAACGGAGATGGTTCCATCAAGCTGTCTCCGTGGATGTTTCTCACATCTATCTTCACCCCATTTGAGCAAACTCTTCAGGACTACTACAACCCTGACTTGACAGAGGAGGAGAGGGAGGAGTTGGAAACCACTGCCGACCAGGAGACAGAGAAACTGCAACAGAAGGCCATCTCTGCTGGGAAACGACGCGACAAGGCCGCGCTGAATGTGGAGGAGGCGAAGGAGAAGCTTGATGTGAGCTTTGGAGACGACGGGGAGCTTCAGGCGCAACTCGAGACGTTTGAAAACGCACTGGAAACCCAGTCCAGGGCTCTGGAGAAGGCACAAAAGGCCCACAAGAACGCCCGCGAACGGGTCCGCCATCGTCTGCTTACCGAGGGGAAGCCATGCCCTATGCAGAACGAAGAAGGGGAGTTCATCTACGACCGGAGACTCAAACTACCAGTTCTCAAGGCTGCTGCTGAGGCTCTGGGACCCTTGCTGGGTGTGTTGGAACGTGCCAGAGCTGCTACAGACGAGAGCGAACGAGCTGCTCTTTTCCAAGAGGCTAGCGGGCTGTACCGACCAGCCACTGATGACGCTCAAGTGGAGGATTTGACGGGCCCTGAGATGGTGATGGACTTCCGATGTGTCGAGCAAGAAAATGGAGAGATGGACACTCGGACTCTGGTTCACTGGCTTCGAAACTTTGTCGTCGAGTCTGGTGCTTCAGAGGAGAACCCTGCCGTGCTTGTCCTGGACAACGTTGGTTTCTACAACACTGCAGTGAGGATTGTCAAAGACTGGCCCGAGATGCAATACGTCCAAATCGTTTTTCTTCCGGCTGGGTCTACTCCTTACACAACCCCCATGGGCTCCATCTTTGTCAAGGAGATCAGACGGCTGTTCATCAAGCACAAGCGCATGTTCCAGGGTCGTATCAGGCCGCTTGCCGAAAGAGACGACGTGATGCTGAGTCATAAGCTGAACTGGCTTCTCCGAGCATGGCACGATCTGAAGCCTGAAATGATTTCCAAGAGTTTCAGCCAGAGTCCCCTGTTTTACTTCCATGACGAATTCCCATGGCCTGAGGTTGCTGGGTCGAACAAGGACATTGAGATGAATGAGGCTCTCAAGCAAGGTATCTCTCTTCCCCGACGATTGCCGTGCTACCAAGATACAACGATGGTAGGCGCAGGCACACATGAGGACATTGTCACTCCTACCACAGTGCGTGCTGCACTGCGCAAATTCACCCTCAACGAACTTTTCACACCCGGCGAAAACATCTTGAGGGAGGACATTGCCGAGCAGATCGAGAAACTGCAGGACGTTGAGCTCCAAGAGAAGCTCGAGAGACGGAGACAGCAAGAGAAGGACCGCATGGCCTCAATCAAGAGAGCGCGGGAGGAGGGTGGCGGAGAAGGTGAGGAAGAAGAGCGAGACGGAGAAGGCGATGAAGAGGAAGAAGAGGGAAGAGAGGAGGATGCGGAGGAAGGAGGCTCAGGAACGGACTCGGACGGGTCGGACGAGGTTGACGCAGGACCCCGCATCTTTTATCCCGAAGACATGATGATGGAGGACGAGAACGGCATCATGATCTTCAACCCGCATTATAAGATCCCGAGATCCAAGCCAAAGCGATCGTCAATGCAACTTGCCCAACCAGTCATGCCCCCCACCTCACCTGCTGAACCTATTGAAGTTGATAATTTCGTTGCGGGCGCCGAGGTGGCAGAACAACCTGAACCAGCCACGACTCAGACGCCCCACCCTCCTCAATACGATTACGACTTCGTGCGTCAGAACAAGAAGTACGATTTCGTGAACGGGCGCGACCAGTTCATTTTTTATGAGCCCAGTCTTGAGTGTGAGACTGCGCCGCGCGGAGCCCTGGCGAGCGGAAATGAGACCCCCATCTCCCGTGCAACTCCCACTCGAGAGACACAGTCTGTTGTTGCTCCAGTAACGGTGCCTGAGGTGACCCCAGCGACCCTTGTCAACCTTTCCCCGGTACTCGGGTCCCCGTCTCTGTCAGCTTATGAGGAAGACGTGTTTCAAACACCTGAGGCGTCTAGCCCCACGGAGGACGTGGATCTGGCAGTTATCGACGAGCCCACGCAGTCGCCTGTCCAGCCAGCTGCTACTACCGAAGAAACCATCGACGCGGCTGAGGCGAACTCATCAGCGAGTCGTGTCGTTGTTATTGGTTCGGACGACGACGCTAACGACCGAACTTTGGTTGAAGAGCCGGTGGAGCAGGTCGAGAAGGAGCGTGCCGAGACTCAGAAGACTGTACAGCAAGATACACAGGACACTGTACCCTCTGAGAAGTTCCAATTCATGCCTTTCGAGACGCCCCAGAACGTGAAATGGTCTAAGTCAGGCCATCGCGTCACAATTTCTCAGGCGCAGTACGCAAAGTTTATGAACCCGTCGGTTGACCAGGTTCGTGCAATGGCAGCTAGACTCGGCCTTGAGGTGTTTACAAAAGAGGAAGCTGCGAGGCTTCGTCATCCACAGATGCCTTTGATAGCCCCACCACAGCAACCTCTGCCACCTCAATCACCCGTCCAGCCCTACGCTGTCCATCCTTGTACTAACGACCAGCCACCTCCAGGACATTACCCCCCTCGACAGTGGTACTACCCTCCTCCTCCAGGCCACTATGGTCCTCCTCCCCCTCCATGGGCTTTCGCTCCCGCTCCTGGATCAGGCTTTGTCAGACCACCCCTTCAGGAAGTGCAGCCGCCTCCGGCTCAGGGGCCTCAGAGGAGGGCAAGGAAACACAAGTTCGAGATTGTTCATTTCGACGCTGAAAACCAAAGATGCAAACGGAAGAGGCGAGGCACGGGACCATATGAGAACGTCACGTTCGACTTGAGGGAAGAGGCGGCCACGGAGGAGTAATAACCATATTTATTGATATTTATTCATCTGATTCATCATTATGTACACTTGTTAGATTGACGATATAATTAGATGCCAAGGTGCACTGTGGAAGACAGATAGACGTTTCTCTTGGAGTACCCCACCTACACACCCTGGTCAATTTGCCCTGGTGCTAAGACCAGAACTTGTACAGGTATAAGCGCCCCCACCAAATTTGCTTGTTCGAAGCACCGAACCCTGGTCAGTGTACCCCGCTCATGGGGTGTAGACAATGTGAGGTTTAAGTGCTTCCACGAGAATTGACGCCTGCATAGCTGCCGTACGCAGAATAACCACTGCATCCTCAAGGCTCTCATGAAGCTCATGACTTGTAAACTCGAGCTTAACCCCCGCACAACTTACAATTCTTGCCGGGTCCTTATTCCTGTCTATGGAGTGGCCTCAAAGGTGACATCCACCCCTAGCTAGTTGTTGTCTGTAGCGGTTTCGAGGCAGTCACAGTAAAAGCCCGTCCAACACGCTGGAACGTCTTCAGAAGCTGGTTCCGCAAAAGTCATGCGAGTCCAATTGGACAGGATTCTCTCAATGGATGAGCTTCATGGCTTGCACGAATCAAATCACTTCACACGTGCGCATCGGGCACTACTCTAGAAACAATGTAACATTGATCTCCCGTTCTTGACAAACGGCGTTGTCCAGATCACTAACCCAGCCAAGGACACAATCGCGGCTAGTCGCTCAACGTCTCTTGCTGCCCTAAACGTGGGCGTATGGGCATACTAACTCATGAAGAAGAAAGTTGACGACTACACGAGTGGGCAGAGCCTCATGAAGTGGGCAGGGCCTCGAGAAGTGGGCTCAATCCACTTTAAACCTTTCAATTGAGTGTGACGAGCACGAGTTCGCTCAACGGAAACCCCACTCTACGCAGGGTCCGGAGACAATGGGGAGTGGACCCCGGTCACAATATAATTTTGCGTCATTTGGCGGTTGCAATACAATGGAATGGTTGCTCTGTGGAAGATTGGACTAGGTGAGAACATTGCGGCCCGCTAGTGACCGTTGAGGTTAGGTTACATTCGTTCAATTGACAGTCAAAGCTGTAGATAGTGTTCAAAGGAGGGTTTACTAGTCGATGTTAATCTGAAGAGCTGAGAGCTACAATCACCACAGAGGCTACAAAGAGAGCTGATATGGAACACGTGCTGTTTTCGACAGCAACATTGGAGCAATGAGACAGGCGCGGTACTGTCATATTGGTAGTAAGTGTCCATTGTCCACAAACGGGAGTGTCAGTTGACAATAGTCTCCATCCATCGGAGGTAACCTCATGCACAGAATAAACTTGACTTACCACCCGGTATTGTAACCCTGGTAGCTTCAAGCTTGCTTGTTATGCTCAGAACCCTCCGGAAGGGAGAGAGCAGCCATTCGATTGCGTTGTTTGCTGCCATCACGACCCTTGTTACCTTTACAACACAGCCCAGAGGCCGTTGTCTTGGCGAGTTCTGGTCATCGGGGGCCACCTCAACAATAGTATTGTAGGAGGGGGTGAGGGGACGGTGGGTCTGTCATGAAGCAGGGCGAGCTTGTGTGTAGCTATGACCCCGCAAAATGTTTAACTGAAAATCGGCTACAAAGAGATGGAAAAAGAAACTATCCAGGTACAAGTATCAATATATCGGGCGTTCGAGAAATACAATATGGTGGCAATATCAATCTGAGACGGGAAGGCCAAGGCTGCTTTCCAGGCGCCCTTTAGCGATGCACTAAAGGAACCCTATGATGCAGGGCTCGACAGGCCCACCGTATCACTGAGACAGCCACCTTGCACATGGTTTAAGACAGGAGTGTAGGAATGGAATAGGACCGTTGCAGTGCGGAACGGATGTGAACGTGAGTCAGGGAGAAACCAATAATTGCGCTTATATTCAGGAAACGGAATGGGCCCACACAGAACAGGCAAGTCGCTAGCTCGACAAACGATGCTAGCGGCAGATGTAGTGTCTATAACGGTTAATATTGGAGACAGCGCAAAAGCCACGATATTTTGACAGAGGTGGATGGTCTTAATTAGTGCCAGTCAAGGCTTGTCTGAGAAAATCAATGAAATTGCAGAATTATCTCCCGTTCCGGCTACTTCCTTCCGACGATGTTGCTCTGGAATTGACTGCTGCTAGTGTGGCTTACACACGCTAACAACCAGTAGCCAATTGTGCCTGACTAGAGGGTGGTGGTAATAAATGACAATTAATGATATTGATTATGGTTAATGTACGCTCTACAGCCTGTGTCGATCAGTGGACAAGGTATGAAAGTCATCGTAAATCTGGCTGATCACTGATGATCCCCAATACGGTTGAAGATCTCCCGCTTGATCGCCGACGGCTACGGTAGTGTCAGGCTACAAGCAGCCAGTTTAATGCGGTGGAATGTCACCTCCACAGGGAAACGTTTGTGTACTAAGTCGCTATAACTGTCTGGGCACAATCATGTTCACCTCCAGCACCCAACAAGCTATCCAGACCCGCATAGGGTTTCGGTTGCAGAGGCCTTGGTTGAGACCTGGGTTGCAGGGTATAACGTGGGCATATTGGTTGGAGGGTTCAGTGGGCGAGAAAAAAGGAAATAGAGTGGAAAACAAGAAAACGTCAGTGTACCCCACACTTGCTAGCCAGAATCTGTCAGGCTAGGCATGGTTATTACGCTTACAGAAACGCTTTGTTGGGGGTGCTTGTTTGTTCGTCTTGTCTTATTGATCGCGTTGAGACAAGGTTTCAGGAGCCACTGCAGCCCAAGTATCTAGCTGCATATTGTAAGCTAGATGGATACAGAATATGGATGTGGTTGCAAATCGGGTGTCAGTTGTGTGTTATTTTTCACAGCCTGTGCGGCGGATCTGAGACTGTTTCGGCTTAGGAATGCCGATGCGACTTTCATGCCGCCATCTCAAACACCGTTACCTTGCTGAGACGTACAAACAGTTAGGTTTTATCGTACATAGAGATCCACCTTTAGTGCTAACTTGTGGCCCAAAAGAGTAGCGTCACAAAGACCGGTGACGATCAATCCGGCTGGTGCGTTGTGTCAAACTACCGCAGCGCGCCTCTCGAGCATGCTACCCCTCGTTTTCGTTGTCGTAGTGACTCAGTAGCAAAATGCAGTCTACCCCGACTTTCATTAGTCTGAACGTACAGCTCTTTACACCTCTGGACAAACAGAGTCGTAAGCCATGGGATACTCGGAACAGCCAAGAATGGCGTCATGAAGCTGACACAGTACCGCGCGTAGCATACAGCCCTACTCTCAAAGCGGCGTGCATGATAACCATTCCGAAACAGTCTCTTAGAAGGCAGCCAGGCACCTGCGGGAGCGACTCATTTGCTGTCCCACTCATCTCAGCTCCCTGCATCTTCAACAACTCTGTAAGTATCCACCAAAAGTCAAAGTGTCTTTGCAGGGGTGCTGGTACTGGTATGAAGAATCTGAGATATGGATCCCTAATCATGGGACCGTGGAACCTCAAAGTGTAGCTTTAGCACTAACCAACCAACCATACTATCCACGTTAACCAACGCGGGGAGTAACAACGTTGTCTGTTAGCGTGCAACATTCCACTATGAAACACCCGTTGCGTACACTGTAGAAGCTCAACAGTGTAGCACGTTCCTTGTGGTTGAGCATACAGACCCGCAAAGTCGGATAGACACCTTCCAAAACCGGCTTTGCATCGCCTACCGAGGTAGGTAGACTCAAACCGTAGACCCGCAGGCTTTGAATGTGCTCTTTGTTGTCTAAGAATCTGACGCACAATGCCATGTCTCTGCAGTAGCTGAGCTCTAACTCAGCCATACCTTGTCACGCAAGGTGCTCTTCCATACAATGGCATTGAATGGATACCCAGAGTCTGGGACTCTATATAAACCACTCGACCTCCCCTCTCAAATCCCCAGAAAACCACTACCTCCTCTTCTCTCTTCTCTTCACACCTAACACAACAACATTAACAATGGTCTCCTTCACCAAGCTCACCGTTGCCTCTATGGCCACTCTTGCCCTTGCCGCCCCCGCTCCTGTTGACCAGGAGGCTGGACTCATCCAGATGCGACAGGTTGTCGAGTCCCACTTTGGCGGAAACAGCGAGATCGCCAAGCGATTCGTTGACGACGCCGTTGCTCTCGACGCCCGAGCTGCCCAGGACTGGATTTCTCTTTTCAACGTCTTCCAGAGCTTCACCAACGCCGGTGTCTCTTTCTTCCTGAACTCCGCCCAGGCTCTCAAGAACGTCTCTCCCCAGCAGGCCAACGCTGCTATCACCCAGGCCATCCTCCAGGCCAAGGGTGCCCTCAACCAGCTTATCCAGTGGCTGCAGAACTACAACGGACTTGCTGGCTGGACCAAGGTCTTTGTCAACATGTTCATCTCCACCGGCCTGAACGCCTTCATCACCAACTTCGGTCTGTTCCTGATCACTCTGTCCACTGTGATCTCCCAGAACAAGCTGGTCAACACCTTCGCTGATGACATCAAGGGCCTTATCGCCACTGTCACTCAGGCCGGTAACCTGCTCGCCGACACCATCCCCGGCTTCCGACAGGACGCTTCCATGCTTGATGGTCTCAACTCTCGACTCCAGGGTCTCCTCACCGACTCCGTCTAAACAAGCCTCTCTTCTGTTTTGTTTAGAACGCCTTGTCTTATCAAGTAACTTTAATTATAGTGATATTCCGTTAGTGAAGTCTGATTGTGAAATATTTTGTACCAGTAGACTCATGTAAACAAAAGTAATCAATAATTCAAAGCTCGGAAGCCACAATTATTCGACCCTTGTTTCTTGAGGACACCCTTGTCGGCATAGCTGCCCAGTATGTGATGAGCTTATTTCGACCGAACAAGAAAAAATAGAGTTTCGCCCCTGGCATCTGTACAGTGCACTCATAACCTCACGTCTCAATTGAAAACGAAAAATGGAAACGAAATAGTAACGCGATATGATTGGTTCTTCTGATGATGTAGCAGACATTTTCTGGAGCAGAATGCTCAGGGAGGCCCTTCATATGGACAGATATTTATCTTGATATGCTGTGGAAAACCACACTCTTTGGAACCATTTTTCATATTTCGAACAACTGCGACACAAAAGCAAAGCTGAAACAGTGAGGACAAAAATCCCTTTAAAATGAGACCAGACACAGCAGGTATTCCGGCTGGGAACTCCCTCTTTTATATGGCTTTCTATTTCTCTCACCAATTTAACCTTTCTAGAACTAGCTCTCTCTCATAACCTAACGCACAGGTTGACAACTCTTCATCATCATCAAAAATGGACCGACACGACAACCGTGGAGGAGTGAGTATTGCGGATCGAGAGCCGAACGGACCATGAGCAACCACTAACAGCAGCGACGAGGCGGCCGAGGCGGTCATGGAAACGCTGGCCATCATGGAGGACACAACCAGCACCAAAATCAGCAACAGCAAAACCAGCAGCATCAGCAGAACAGCCAGAACCAGAACCAGGGTCAAGGCCAGGGACAGAACCAGGGTCAGTCCAAGAAGCTGGAATTCCCCAAGCGAGAGCCCATTCTGGATCTCTCTCGATTCGAGAACAAGCGAGTGGTCGTCAAAGTCACCGGCCGAAAGATCGAGGGTACCTTAAAGGGTTGGGATCAGCTCATGAACCTGATTCTCGACGACGTCAAGGAGACCATTTACGAGGACGAGGAGAGCGAGGACTTCGCCGAGTTCGAGGGACAAAAGGAGGGCAAGGTGCGAGAGATCGGCCTGGCGGTCATTCGAGGCCCCAACTTGCTTTCCATCTACCCTCTGGACGGAGGAGAGGGAGTTGAGGTTGAGCCCAAGCCCGAGGTGACTATTTAATTGGATAGTAATAGAGTGTATATTATGTTGCGATGAGGAGATGATGACATTATGAGCTTTTTCCCAACAGTTGTGGTGGAGTGTTGGTTGGGGTGTCTATCGAGGAATAGTTACAGAGATAAAGCCACATATTGCTGTAAACAAGCCCGGTGAATCCATGGCTCAATATTGTTCTTCTACTGATAGCTACTTGTAGCTAAGAACCGCAATGTGCAGTGGATTCGAGTATGTGCTGGTCGACAAGCTCGTCATGTATCGTACATACATACTGAGTTGCCACACACGACACAACGCCACTCTTCATATTGTTCTTGAAAAGAAGTATGCCCCTCCTCTGGGTGACCGCAACACATGTCTGCCACTGTGATCTGGCTTAGTTTTACGCCTATTAGCATCATTGATATACTCACTGCTTACCCCCTCTCACCCACATACAAATATTAGACTTGCCTGTCCCACGCGTGATTGGGATATTGGCTTTCCGCGACAGACATTCTACAGTCCACAACCACTCGCTCACTCAAGTCGCCAGGCATCAGCCGTATTCGAAAAGTCACCAAAACACTCATGCAAAGCAATTGAACACGTCACCAACTACAATGCAACTAGAACCAGCTCATCTTGTATATGCCGCGTTCTGGACCTTTGGACTGGTCAACAATGTGCTTTATGTGGTCATCTTGACAGCAGCAGTGGACCTGGTGGGCCCACAAACGCCCAAGGCGGTGGTGCTGCTTGCTGACGTGCTCCCTTCGTTTCTCATAAAGCTGGCAGCCCCTTTCTTTGTTCACAAAATTCCCTATGACCGCCGGATTACGCTGCTAGTCGGTCTTTCAACTGTAGGAATGGTTTCTGTGTCGCTGGCATCCCCGCTTTTTCTTAAATTAGTGGGAGTTGTTCTTGCCTCTTTCTCTTCCGGTCTGGGTGAAGTGACCTTCCTGCAGCTGACCCACTTTTACGATACCAGAGCTCTTAACGGATGGAGCAGTGGCACTGGAGGCGCAGGCCTGGTAGGCAGCGGACTGTTCATGTTGCTGACCACTGTTCTTGGAGTTTCTGTCAAAACGTCACTGCTTGTCTTTGCATTCTTCCCCCTCGCATTCTTGGGAGTTTACTTCTATCTTCTGCCTCCTAGAGATTACAACCGGGTGCCCGGCTCCTTCCCTGTTCGCAGCAATGATCCCGAGACTGGTCTTGATACACAACCAATCACCTGGGAGTTCGTTGCTTCTGGATACGACACTACTGTGGCTCGTCTGAAACCCCTGGTGATGCCATACATGCTGCCTCTATTTCTTGTGTACTTCTCCGAGTACACTATCAACCAGGGAATTGCACCTACACTTTTGTTTCCCATAGAAGAGCTGCCCTTTTCCAAGTTCAGAGATGTTTATGTCACCTATGGAACTCTGTACCAACTTGGAGTGTTCATCTCACGATCGAGTGCTCCGTTTGTTAGAATCAGACGTATCATGGTGCCTTCTGTGCTCCAGTTTGCCAACTTGGTCTTCTGCATTGCACAGTCAATGTCCCCTATTTTCCCTAACGTCTGGCTGGTGTTCATTCTCATCTTCTATGAAGGCCTTCTCGGAGGTGCTGCCTATGTCAACACCTTCATGTTGATCACTGAACAAGCCGATTTGGCCGACCGAGAGTTTGCTCTCGGTAGTGTTGGAATGAGTGACTCCGCTGGTATCGTTCTGGCTGGTCTAGTCAGTCTATGGCTCGAACCTGGACTATGTAACTACCAGGTCAACGACGGGCGGAACTGGTGCACTTTAGAGTAACACTCGAGCTTAGCCAGTTAATTTATTTAACCAAATTATGCATTACAAATCTATTTTATTGAGCGAGTTACTCCTCGGATCGCTTCTTCTTCTTCTTCTTCTTCTCTCCCTCGTCGTCGCTGTCGTCGCTCTTACGCTTCTTCTCCTTCTTCTCCTTCTTCTCCTTTTTCTCCTTCTTTTCCTTCTTTTCCTTCTTTTCCTTCTTCTTCTCCTTCTTGGCCTTCTCCTCGTCCTCGTCTGGTGCAATGAAAGCCAGCTCTCTCTGGGCCTGCTTCTCTGCACTTCGAGCAGCCTGCTGCTGTCGCTTCTCCTCATCGGCTCGTCGTTTCTTCTCATCGGCACCCAAGAAGAACTCTCCAGACTCGATCTGCAAATCGACCTTTCGGGGCAGCTGGGCAGGAGGGAAGGCCGTTCGGACCTTGTTCTTGATAGTCTTGGGCTTCTTTCGCGCAACGTTTCGCTTCTTGAACTGGGGCAGGAATCGACTCCAGTCCTCCTCAGCAAGCTCGGGCCGCTTAGCAAGCTCTCGCTTGATCATGAGCTCCTTGATGTGGTAAATGGGGTGAATGTTCATCATACAGTCCTCAATCACTCGTCGCAGAGTTTTCATGTGTGTGTAAGGGCCCATAACGGAGACGGTGTTACCCTGAACGAGGATATAGCACTGTGTCAGCAGCTCGAGGGCCTTGAGAGTGTTACCGTTGGGTCCAAGAAGACGCTGTCGTCGCTTGACAAATCGCTCCTTGTTGCTGGTGAAGTTGCCGATCTTGATAACGTCACATGCAATACCGTCCTCGAGGATCTTGACTGCCTGGGGGAAGGGAACCGATCGGGCCAGCAGCTTGATGAGATCTCGAGCGTTCATAATGGCGTAGGGATCGTAGGTTTTTCGGGTGGTCTTGACAGTCATGGATCCCTCAACGAGATCCAGAACACTGGCAATACCCTTTTGGTCGAGAGCCTTGGAAACATCGTCCCAGATTTCCTTTAGGTAGCCTTCTCGGTACTTGGGGAACAGTGTGGCGAAGGAAGACTCCTCGGCAAAGGGCTGGCCGGAGGCGTTGTCCTTCTCGGTGAACTCGTCTTCAGCCCACTTGTCAATGTGGGGCTGGTCCCATGGCTTGTCTTTGTTGTGAGTAGAGACCATTGTCGGCTGCGTAGTGTGTCGTGAAACTGTCTACTTTGGCCGAGATAAATTTGTCGCATGAAAACTCAATTTTTTTTCTATCAGAGTTTGGCGCATTTTGGGTGGCAGTTGAGAAATGGTTTGTTACTTGGGATATTAGTTGGCATCGACGTCTCACACGAAAATTGAGTTTATGCACCTTGAACCTCCTAGAGAAATATTTTGAGAGGCGTTGCCATACAACAAACACTCACACACTACACAACCATGGCCAAGACTACCACGGCAAAAGCGAAGACCAGGGCAGCACCATTCTCTAGACCAACACGCGATAAGGCTGGAGGTGTCAAAAAGACAGCCAAGAAGGCCGCACCCAAGGGCAAGAGCCAGAAGCACAAAGATTCTGCTCTCCTGGATCTTGTGAACGACCCCGATGCTCTGAAGGACGTGTATTCTGTCAAATCGAAGGAGACACTGAAGAAGGAAAAGAGTGAGGCTCTGGCAAAGCAGAAAGAGGAGGAGCGAGAGAAGCGACTTGCCACCAAGAAGGAGCTCGAGAAGCAGATGGACGATCTGGCCAGCTTTGGCCTCTAACCAAATGGACTGATACATAGAGGTCTACAAATATATTTATTGCATTTTGACGACGGATGGAGCCATGAATAAGCCGCTGATGAAGCGGAAAGAGCACAACTGCTTGCTTGCTTGCTTGCTGTGAGCGCGGCAAGCACTACAAGGTAATCGAAGATACACGGTATGCGCAGGGACCTAAGATAATATACAAGGGCCCAAGTGGTGGTGGTGAATACGGATCCGAAAAACAAGCACGATTACCAGAGCTACAAAGTCACGTGTGAGTAGTAGAATAAATATAAATAAATAAGTGACCTGATATATAACAGGTCTGTTGTTCCTAGGCCTTGATGATCATGCCTCGTCTATCCTTGCCTGCCCTGGAACGAGAAAACCAACCAGTCTTGAGCACCTTGACCAACTCATCCATCTTCTGCTGTTGCGCATCAGCACTCAAAATAGAAGCCAGGATGGAGAAGCACTGCAACAGTCTCACAGGTGTGTTGGCTCCCTGGGAGGACAGCTCGAAGTTGGAAATGATTCGAGTCAGCCGTTCAGAGTGAGGGAGGATAATGAAGTCTCTAAACGCACAAAGGGTCATGAGGCGGATGTTCAGCTGATCACGATCCATGAGCAGCATACCCCAGAATTTCTGGCTCTCTTCGGGCTTCATGCTCTTTCCATAGCCGTCAAATTCCTGTTGAAGAGGCAAAAAGACGCCTTCCCAGTAAGGAAGCACATCGGAGAAAAAGTGGCCCCAGACAGTGGTGAGATGAGCAATTAGCTTGTCGTCAGGGACACGAGACATGGTAGAGTCCAAGGTGTACATACCTGACTTCAACAGATCCTTGAATTCCTGCAGCAGGGACTTAGCCGTGACGTGCTCCTGGACCCGCAGATTGGTGTGCATCACCACTAGCTTGTTGAGATCCTCAATGGGCACTCGGATGCCTTCACCTGAAAACAAGGGAAGCACTCGAGAGCACAGAAGCGCCCATGCGTCATCAGCAAGCTGTTCCTTGTCCTCCTTGGTCTGGTTGAAGTTCTTGAGCTCTAGAGCACTGGAGAAACTCTTGTGCAGAGCACCTGGAGAAGAGCTCTGGAACGAGTACAAAGAACCGCCCTGTTCGTTGATGAGCTTGGAATTCGACGAGGACGAAGACATGAAGGCAGCAGCCGAATGAACATCTTTCTTGGCCCTCAGCAGAATTGAGTGGGCCTTGTTTTTAGCACTGGGAGAGTCATCCTTAGCTCCGGCTGTCAAGGGGTGGTTGTAGTCTCCCCTGGCGGATGCCATGGTCGGTGTGATGGGCACGTTGCTGCCGATACTCGCGATTCGCTCCAGCTCCTTCGACGGTCGGTTCAATGGACTTCTTTCAGCCAATGAGGGACGGGTGCTGGGAAGTTGTGTTTGGATGGTAAGGTCAATGTTGCCTTTGCGCTTGAGTTTGGGCTTTAAGCTCTTTGCTGAGGACTGTTGTTTGGCTTGTTTTGCAAACAGCTTGGCCTTGAACAGAGCTGACTGCTTAGAAGGCACATTTGGCGCATAAGCAGCAGCGGCGGCGGCAGTCGAGCTATCCGTTGACGTTGTGTTTGTGGCAGAAAGTCCCGCGTCACTGTTGTTGCTCACGCCACCTACCACAGAGCTCATGTCGGACTTGACAGACGCGCTACTACTCATAGCGGCACTTGAGCTGGCAATATTGTTAGAGCTGGTGGCACCAGTAGCCACGCTTTTGGGACTGGAACTGGGAGACCGTTTGCCAGAGATTTTCTTGCCGAGTTTCGAGTTTTTGAGACCGTTGTGACCATGCAAGTGAATTCCAAAGGGGTTGTTAGAGTGTCCGAAAGAACGCGTCTTCTTCGGACTGGTATCTGGGGGGTTGTCGTTTTGGGACACTGGTCGTTGGGTGGACTGGATGGGAATGGATGAGACTCGTCTAAGGGCTGTGGCAGCAGCGGTGGCGGCAGTGGCTCCATCAAGCGAGCTCATAGTCTGCTGGACCGTGTTAGTGCTGCTATTCGACGAATAGGAGCCAATACCGGAGTTTCCACCGTATCCTTGGGACTGCCCCAGACCAGGGTTCGAGTGGGTCGGTGTAACGGGACTGTTTCCACTAACGTTGCTGAGATTGATTGTCGAGTAGTTTGAGCCGATGAGCGTTGAGTTTGAGTCGCTCTGGCCGTAAAACGATGCAGAGGGAGACGATGGCACGGACGACGTCGTGGTAGCACCGTTGGCGGCAAAAGGGGCGTTGGGTCGCACTAGATTTCCTGCCGACGCCGATCTAGCAGCCTGGTTCGGAACAGGTGGCGGCTGCTGTAGTGGCTGCTGTTGATGCTGTTGTGTGTGGTGGTGTTGCTGCTGGCCCAAGTTGATGAAGTCCTCCCCTCGAAGTTGTGGGCTAGGCCCTAGACTTTGGGTTCCGTTTTGGTGCTGATAAGGCGCTACGGGAGAGTTGTATTGTGGCGGCTGTGCATACTGCTGCGGCTGGTGAAACTGCTGCTGTTGCTGAGGTTGAGGACTGTTGTAGCCCGGGTAGCTGCTCAGTATCGGGCCAAAAGGGTTGTTGTTCATCATCGTGTTGTTGTTGGTGTTGTTGCTGGTGCTAGGTACCGGCGGAGGGGGTACATTAGGAGGCATGTTCGGTGGTTGCTGAGGAACGGAATTCGAGCTCATGTTAGCGGAGCCGTTGGCGCTTGCCGTCTTAGGCTGTCCGGGAACGAAACCGGGCAGCAGCTCGGGAACAAATGGACCCCCGGAAAATCCCCGCAAGGCGTGGGGGGAATGGCTGGAACTCGAGGAGTCGGAGGAGCTTCTGTGGTGACTGAAGCGACGTCCACGGGCCTGGGGCGCGCGGGAAGTGAACCCAGCAAAGTCCGGCTGGTCCTCTTCGGGTATACTGTCAATCATGACGTATGTCGGGTGCAGATGTCGGATGCCAACTAAAGTATGTGGAGATGGCCCCGTATGGAGGTTTGGAATATGCAGGAGGGCGGTTTAGGTTGGCTTGATTGGGAATCTACCCTAATCAGTTTGGTACGGGAAGGGGCAGGAAATGGATGGAAGGAGTAACACAAGTGACATTTGACGTAGCGATGCGCAGGCGAAAGGAATCGGGAATGTACTGTCTCAATTTTCGGCATCTCAACATGACACGTATCGTCATGTGGGGCTGTGCTATCGCTAAGTGTATTTATTTATATCCTGTGACCAAGAACCTTGGGGCCCAGCGCTGGCTCGTAGAAACAACTTTATAAGCATCTTGGAGGTCTTTGTCTGCTAATTAATATACCGTCGTTCTTTTAAGAGTGCATTATCTTTTGGATGCGGTAATATTACCCTCATCATTGTCACCACATCACTGCCACGATACAGTTCACCTAATACAAGCTGAGTAAGCCAAAAGACCACGGGCTTGACCAAATTATAGTGTGAGTGAGTAGCTCCACCGAAGACCAACAGGAACGACCCTAGTTGTTGTGGATATTACATGTGGCAGTGTCACAACTACTCATATGTCCATAGACATCGCTAGAGAAGGGTATAGGGGTGATACTTGGGCAGTGCGACTACCCGAGTGACACTGAGTAAACATCTAACTAAGCTCCAAGTGAAAACGTCCTCCCAACAGCCGCCTCAAGCTTACCAGCAAAGACCTATTTCAAACCTCTAAGAGGCACACATTGATGCCTGGGAGACACACATTAATGTCTGCTGAAACATATGAAGACAAATGTCACCATTATGACTAAAAATCATAACTTATGAGCTCTTCCATTCAAGATCCGCATCTTGAGCCAGTGCCTCATCCCCACTGGTTCATCTCAGTGCCATCCGGGGAAGCATAAATCATGCACAACTTCTCCATGGAATGTCGTAGAAGCGCTGAAAACGAGATCGTGTTAATTCCCATGACAATTTTTTCAAAAACCCATAGCACCTCGATCAATTCGTCATTTGGGGTCAGGTTCCATGGCCAGTACGCCCCGAAACGCCATATTATCGCCTATTGGGACTCAGCCCACCTCGGCACATGACTCGAACTTACTTCAGTGTGTACAGGGTCAAGTGCGCTCCACTCTCACAGTCACACAACACGACAAAAATGTTCAGACGACCCTCATTGCCCGCCAACTTTCCTGAGCTGCTCACTAAGACCTTCGAGGCCGCCGTCAAGTCCGGCGATCTCATCTACACTGAGAGCACCCAGGAATCTGCCACTGATAACGGAGTTGATGTGCGATACACCTTCGCCCCTGCTCTGGCCAAGAAGCCCACCAAGGACGACAACAAGGCAGACGACAAGGCCTACAAGCCTAAGTTCAACCCCTTTGAGAAGCCCGACCCGAAGCTCATGCTGGTTTCCGACTTCGGAGACTACTCATTGGTCCTGAACAAGTTTGCCATTGTTCCCAACCACTTCTTGTGCATCTCCAAGAAGGTGATCCCGCAGACTGCTCCCCTGACCCCCAACGATCTTGAGCACTCCTACGCTGCTCTTCAGGCCGCTCAGTCAGAGGGCGCCAAATACATTGGTTTCTTCAACTGTGGACCCAACTCTGGAGCCTCCGTGGACCACAAACACATTCAGTTCATTGAGCTGCCTAAGGACTTCACTCCCTTCCCCGAGTCGGTAATCAAGTCCAAGGGACGAGACTACAAGCCTGGTCAGCAGCCATTGTCGTCCGAGAAGGTTCCCTTTGCACACTTTATCGTGCCCTGGGAGGCTGAGTGGGCCGAGGAGGACGCCAAGGCTGATAATGACGCTGAGGTGGCAGTTGAGGACCCTGTTGCTGAGGAGCTGGGTTTCAAGTTCAGCACGGTGCTGTCGCGAGTCTTGACTGAGCTCAGAGTCAACGATGCTCCCAGTATCTCCTACAACGTCGTCTTCACTGACAAATGGGTCATGGCAGTGCCTCGAAGCAAGGAATCATACAAGGACATCAGCGTGAACGCTACTGGAACGATCGGCCTGCTTCTGGCTAAGACCCAGGAGCAGCTGGATCTTTACAAGGAAGAAACTCCGCTCAAGGTGCTGACGGAGCTTGGCTACGTGAAGCCTGTGGATGAGGAGCATCCCGAGTACGACTACTAGTTTTGAATAGATCACAAAAGCAAAAGGTCAATAGGTGGTAACTAGAGAGTCGCCTACGGTTAATTAAAACAATTGAGTCACATTTCACTCTATGTACGGTCTACTCTCTATGCAGGGTCGCGGCTAAACCTCAATATCGTCAATAGACTCGAGGAACGACTTCTCCTTCTGTCTCAGAAGTTCAGCCATGGGGTGGCTAGTCTTCGCTTTAATGTCAAGCTGAGGAATGAAAACTTCTCTGACCAGATGGCCAACGTAGTCTCCAATGTCCTCCTTCATGCTGCTGGTCTGGGTCATGTATTCGTCAAGATCGTCTCCCAGAATCTGTTTCAGCTGCTCGCTGACAGTCTTGGTTCGAACAAGGGGCTTTCCCTTGAACTCAGCGGCCGCTGTAGTCTCGTCAATTTTGAGATCCTCCACAGGTAGGGTGAGCATCCACAGCCAGTCACAGTCGACCTTGGCAATGATGTTCTCGTCATCGTTCAGGGCCTCCAACTTGATGAGTCTGGATCGAGCTCCGTAGCTATGGAACTTAAGAATCATGCTCTTGAGCTCGGGGTCACAGTCTGGGTTGTTAATGAGATACTCGGGGTCGATCTCATCCATAGACAGCATGAGAGGGGTCTCGAGAGTGATACTCTTTGTGACACCATGATCAGCATCAATGAAGCCGTAGCAAAAGAGGAACTCGGCGGCACTCTTCCCAGGTCCATAGTTGATAAATACCTCATCACCAGCCTTGACTGAGACACCCGCGCGGACGATCAAGACCACGTCTCCACCGTCCACTTCAAATCGGCAATTGGCTTGGGGAGAGTGGTTGACATAGTCGAGAACAGGAACCATGGTGAGAGCCAAGGACTTGGATCCCGAGGACTCGGGAATCTCCAGGCTTCGAGACACTTCCCATTGCTCGGCTAGCTGAAACTGTTGCTCTGAAACTAGCTTCTCTCCTCCCTTCTTGCCGACAATTGCCTCATATCTCGCCTGGACATGGCTCTTTTTGTGCACACAGGCCATCAGAAGGGACGTTCCCTTAAGACTGTCGAAAATCTCGCTTTCAGGCCAAGACCAGGGCTGGTCCATGTCTTTGGGTTTGGGTAAAGAAGACACATAATCGCTCATACCAGAGGATTCCTGAGCAGCAAGCAGAGCCATGAAGAGCACAATGATGTCCTTCTCGGACTTCAGCCACTCTAGAGATCTTTCCATAAAGTCCAGATGCTCTCCTGTGAGGTATTTCTTCGCCTTGGTCCATGCGGTTACATGATTGGCGTTAATGAGCAGATCATTAGAGACTCTCAGCACGATGCCAGAAGCGTTAGCTTTCGTGAATCTGAGTCCAATGCCCTTTCCAGGCGACTCGAAGATTTCCGTGTCTGTGAGTGTCACTTTTCCGTCCTTGATCCAGTTCATTGTGTGTTGCAGAAGAGTGGATTTAGAAGAGCTGTCTCGGGATGGATGGGCTCACTTTGCATATCGTGCATTAGGTTCAGATAATGGCCATAAAGTCTCAAGCCGTGGGAAGCGAAATATCAATTTCCCTGGGACATGGCAAAAGAGTAAAACCCCAACCCTACTTAAAGATTTGAAATTTTGATTTGACCCTTTGCATTACCGAAATAGCACAACTTCACGACACAACGTAACGAAAAAATGGCCAGCTGGGACGACGAAGACTTTGAGGTGCCTTCCGCCGCCACCCCCGCAGTTCCCGCCAACTGGGATGATGAAGAGGAGGAGGACGTCATGGACGCTTGGGACGCTGAGGAGACCCCTAAGGCTCCCGGACCCAAGACTACCGTGGCTGCCCCCAAGAAGGCCCAGCGACAGCAGATTGCTAAGGTCGAGCGAGAGATGGCTGCTATGAAGCTCAAGCCCGAGGATGCTTCTACCAAGCGAGACCGACAGCGACAGGCCGAGCTCGACTCCGACATGATGAACGCTTCCGAGCTGTTTGGCAACACTGGAGGTATTGCTGACAACATCGCCAAGACTGAGGCTGCTCCTGTTCCTGCTGCCCCCGCCAAGCTCTCTGATCTGGCCATCTTCCACCCCAAGGACAAGAAGGAGTTCACCAGTCTGAAGGAGACCCTGGCCCCCATTCTCACAGACCTGAACAAGACCAGCCCACTGTCCTACCCTGACTTTGCCATCACCTTCACCAAGGCTCTGGCTGAGCCCCTCAAGGTCGAGCAGCTCCGAAAGCTCATCTCCACCCTGAACGCTTACCAGAACGAGAAGATCCGTGAGGAGAAGGCTGCCCGAGGCAAGAAGAAGAAGCCCGGCCTTGCTGCCGCCTCCGCCAAGATCAACGACGACAAGGACACTTCCGTCGTTAACGACAACTTCGACGACTTTGACGATTTCATGTAAGTGGACTCGAAATGCGGACTTTGTGCCACCGGGGTGGCTGCAGCCATGCTCCAGACCTAGTTGCTACATTTGGCAGAGGTCTCTGACGCGTGTGCAAACGGACCTTTGCTAGAGGTGGTATAATGTAATGTTTGATGACCGGCCATGCCATGGTACCTTAGACGTCATATAGGTAATATTGTGTAGTCTAATGAGACAAGACGTGGTTCTGTGGTGTACATAATGCTAGACTTGTGCGAGTTGAGGACCTGTCGAGATGCTTCATCGACGCAGGAACATATCCAACAATATCACAAGCTGTCTGAATATTAATTATGTCACGGGTTCAGTCACACATATTACGCTGGCTTGTATACTCCCCTACACCGTTCCACGCTATGCAGTGCTTTGTCACAGCATGGCGCTACAGGTAACACACTATCACCCCAGATACACTTCATGCAGTGCAGAACACGCTAAAACTCTCCTAGAGCATCACTCAACAGCCACCATGATCTGTATAGAGTGCACGGAACCGGTGTCGTCGTTATACACAGAGTATTCGACCGACAACATCCGACTCACGGCATGCTCCAAATGCAACAAGTTTGCCGACAAATACATTGAACATGATGGGGTGCTCATCTTCATCGACCTGCTGCTCCTCAAGAAACAGGCCTACCGACACCTGGTTTTCAACGTGCTCACCCCCGACACAAGCCCAAACACGACCAATGACAACCTCCACCCTAGAGTACGACGATTGTTTCTGCTCATAACGCTCTTTGAGGTGTACCTAACATGGGCTCAGGTGGAAAAGGGACCGCAGACACCTCTGACGCGCTACCTCCTCGGCTTACCCATCATAACGCAGTACAACTACTTCCTCATTATCTGCCTGACTGAAGCGGTCACGTGGCACGTATCTGTTCGCGTCATGGCAAGAATTCTGTTGGGCTGGAAACGTCCAAATGCACTGTCTACAGCACTCCTCATTTCGTCAGCAACGAAACTGCTGCCTATTCTCATGATCATCTGGGACTACGACGTGCCCCTGGCTGCTGCTCTAGTAGGCTGGGCTGTTAATTTCAACGTCGTTGAAGCTCTCACCATCATATTGAGCTGTTCTTATCTTCAGGCTATACTCATAACAGCCATGTCAAGTATAGCGAAGGGAGCTGTGTCGAGGTTCATTTTTATGCCAATACTGCTCAACGACTGCGATGTCGAGTTCCCGAGTCTCGACGTGAGCGCCATTGGCCAACCCACACTCATTGCTCAAGTCTTCCAGCTCATCAAGACCTACGCTGAGCGCGTTTAATTTATATAGACAAAACTACACCTACAAGTACTGTACGTGTACGCATCACAATATCACTAATAAATACATGTATCACTCAAATCTATGCAGCAGCAGCTTCGGCAGCGGCATCCGCGACAGTGTTGGGGTTGGGTCGCATATTGAACAAGAACAGCAACTCCTCCCGAGAGAGACGCGCCATCTGTCTCTGGCCAGATGGGTCTAGGGCTGACTCAATCATCTCCCGCTTCCGCTTCTGCAGTTCCAAGATACGGTCCTCCACCGTCTGTTCGATCACAATCTTGTGCACTGTGACGTCTCGTTGCTGACCGATACGATGAGCACGGTCCATAGCCTGTTCCTCGACGTAAGGGTTCCAGAACGGGTCCATGATGATCACGTGATTGGCAGCTGTCAGTGTCAAACCGACGTTGCCAGCCTTGAGCGAAATGAGCAGAACCGAGATGTTGGGGTCCTCTCGGAAAGCTGTCACGGCTCGTGATCGCTCATCAGCATGCATGCTACCCTCGTACCGGAGGTACTCGAAGCCAGCATTGTCAAGCTCCTCGCCAATCAGATTCATGAAAGAGACAAATTGGGAGAAGATGATGGTCTTCTCTCCAGGGCTCTCCTCCTTGATCTTCTCCAGCAGCGCCACACATCGCAGGGCCTTGGCGGAGGGGGGCAGCTTCTCGTCATCCTCCTCGATTCTCTGCTTCTCAGCCTCTCGATGCTTCCTCTGACGGGCCTGCTCGTTCTGTACCTCTCGAGTGACCTCACGAGGGGACTTCTTCTCGAGATGCATCTTCTGGAACACTCGAAGAGGTACCATCGTGCTCTGGCTGATGGGCTCTCGACAAGTCATGCACAGAGGAGTGACAACAGAAGAGAAGTAAGAAATACTGCACTCGTGACAGATTGAATGGCCACAAGCAGAGAAGAGACGAACCTGAGACTGAGGAACAGTGTCCGTACAGATAGGGCATTCAAAGCCCTCGGCAAGACGCTTCTCCTCACGCGCGATCTGAGCATCGTCATACTGGTCTCCAGGTGTGTCACTGGACGTGTTGCCACCAGTCTCGAGAGGCGAACCAAACTTTCGCTCTCGAAGACGCTTGAGACGGTCCACACGCTGATCTCGCGCTTTGCCCTTGCCCTTGCGGTCCCGGGGATCCTCAGCCTCCTCGTCCTCCTCGTCCTCCTCTTCCTCCTCACTGCCGGTAACATCATCGGAATTTAGCCACTCACCCTCTCCTTCAGAGTCTTCGGCGGCATTGCCAATTTTCTCGCCTCGAGATCGGGCCGCTCGTAGGGGTCGAACAGGAGAATCATCGTTGTCATCCTCAGAGTCCGCAGCGGTGTTGTTGGCTCGACGCCGAGGGGCCTGGATGGAAGGCTCGGGAGTGTCGAGACTCACGTCAGGTTCAACGTCTTCGCCCTTGACCGAGGTATTGCCTCCATCAGGAACATCAACCTCTTCCTCGTCTTTGACACCACCGTTGGAGGCACTGCCAGTCTCAGAATCACCATTGGGAACGACGGGGACATCTTCAGCCTTGACTGCATCACGTCCGTTGACAGAGGAAGCAGCAGAGGTATCAGGACTGGGCTCGTCGATGATATCAAGAGAAGACAAGTCGCTGTCATCGTTGATAACAAACTCAGTCAAGTCGTCCTCCTCCCGCTTCGCCTTGGCATTCTTGACGGAGTTGTTGTCAACGCCAAACATGGTGTTCAGCTCGTCTTCAACCATAGGATCGACCTTCTCGGACTTGGCAGAACTACCAGATGCGCCGGGGACGATTTCCTCAATCTTGGCACCCGCGGTATCTCTGTCGTCCTCCTCAGTCTGTCGTCGAAGGTCGTCAGCATCCTGCATCTGTTTGAACAGTGTAGCGACCCGAAGAACAGTGTTGGGAGCAAAGGCCTTGCAGCCCTCGATAACAAACGACAGCTCGTCTCGGGTGAGCTCCTGCTGGTCAGCGCCGTCCTCAGCAGCTCGGACCAGCTGGTAGTGACAACAGGCCTGTCGGAGACGCAGTAGGAGAACGAGCACGTTCTGGTAGTGCTTGCCAATACCACCCTGTCGCATGAGCTTGGAGACTCGTCGCTGGGCACCCGTTTCAAGATCCTGGTAGAACTTGCGCTCGTCCTCGGAGAAGTCAATGGCGTCAGTTTCGACATTCTTGGGAGGCAAGTTAAGAATGGGGGCACCGTTGATCTTGGAGTCCTTTCCTCGACGAAGCATGATCATCGCCAGCAGCGACTGCAGACGCTTCATGCTACCATCTCGCACGGCATTACCGGAGACGGCAGCCTTCTTGATACCCGAGGCAATGTGCTGGTTAAAGGTCTTCTCCTTATCATAAGGCTTGATACGCAGAAACTTGACCAACGACTGCAAATCTTCAACAGAGTTTTGCATGGGTGTACCAGTCAGGCACCATCTGTACACCGCATCGAGCTTGTAGCAAGCCTTGGCACTTGCGGTGTTTCGGTTTTTGATGGAGTGGGCCTCGTCAATGATGATTCGGTAGAAGTAAGCATCACCCTCGTAGAACGGAGAGGACACCGACTGGAACTCCTCGGGTCTCATTGCACGTTTAATTTTGTGCGTTTTGCCATCACGTCCTCGGACAGTCTCGGTCACCTTGAGGCCGGAGCTGAAAAACATCTTCTTGTGCTCGGTGACCAGCGTCTGGAAAGACACAAGCACGACATCAAACTCGGACAGCTTTTCCCAGGTGTTGTACTGCTTCTTTGTAGAGGGACCATGGTACAGCAGCGTTCGTGGCCGGTGCTCAGGCTTCATGTGGGTATCAAACTCGCTACTCCACATGTGCAACAGACCGACGGGGGCAATGATCAGAGTACACTTCGCATGTCTGGGCACGTGATCATGCTCCTCGGGATCCTCCGAGGTCTTGTTGGCCCAGAGGGCAATGGCCTGTACTGTCTTTCCAAGACCCATGCCGTCACCCAACAGCCCTCCTCGCCTCTGCTTGTTCTTCTCGGCGTCCAGCATCCACTTGACTCCCAGACTTTGGTGGGGGAGCAGCTTGGAGTGCATCGTCTCCGGAGTCATGTTTTCGACATCGTCGAATGCTCTGTCGTTGACGTCGGAGTCCACACCAGTTGTGGCAGACTCAAGCAGGCTACGAATGCTCTCGGCTTCGTCGGCATCCATACCTGCACTGGCGTTGTATGCCTCCTCGTCGTCAGAGTCGAGATCGATGGCACCTCGTCCAAACAGTGACGGTGCTGCTCGAGGACTGTTGGGGAACCCTCCAACCAGATGGATGCCGTCGTTGATCATATCCGCATCGAACTGCGCACGACCACGGTTGCCGTAGGGGTTCCGCTGATATGGAAGCACATGTGCCGGCTGCGGAAAGGCCGGTGGTTGCTGCATCCGCTGCTGCTGGTTCTGGTTGTGTTGGTGGACGGTGGTACCGTTGGCTTGGATGAGCGTCTGCATGACTTGGCTGGCGTACTTGCCGGGCTCTGCAAAGAACTGGAGCATGAGCTCGGTTCTCTCTCGTAGCGCCTGCGATCGAGCGCCCTTTTCGTTCCAGAGCAGACGGGCGTTTTGGTCTGCTTTTTGGGCCATGACGATCCTCGTTTCATGATCAACGTCAAAGTTTCGATTGATGACACGCAGACGTTCTTGCGCGTCTTTGTATCTCTGCTCAGCTGTGGCGAGTCGTTCCTTGAGAGTTTGACGCGCCTTGATTGCCGAAATCCCCACCGATCGCTCCCTGGCTCCTATTTGTGGGTTGGCGTTGAACTGGGCCTCCGCCTGTCTGTACAGCTCCTCCAGCTTGGCGCTCTTGCTGTTCATGGTGATTCCGCTTGCCTGTGCAGGTCGCGTTGGCGCAGGCGTGGTCTCCACGATATCGTCATCGCCTGAGTCGGAGCTGAGGGTGATCTCCTCAGCCGCTTTGTGTCGCTTGGGTTCGGTTTGGGAGCTGGAGGCTTGGGGAAACGCGCCTGGAATGCTCGAGGCTGAGAAGCCGGCGTCGGCTCCGATCGCGTTGAGAGAGTCTCTGTAAGCGTTCAGGCCATTCTCTGGCTTGGCCTGAACCGGCACAGGTGAGGCTGATTCGAAAGAGCGCTTGAGACTGCCTCCGGACGAGAGGTTTTGGATGTGCTTGTTGAAAGACTCTCCGTCGGACTCCTCGTCACTCGACAACAAACTGATAGCTTCCATGTTGGTGGGGTGGTGAGCTGTGGTGTTGATGTTGACAAGCGTGGTTTTTGTGTTTGAGTATGTAATGATGGTGGAGGGCGCGTTAAAGTTACAGGATGCAGCGCTTTACTGTGGCTTTGGTGGCCGCGGAGACGAGTGGCGAGTAAATGGATATCCGTAAAGGAATTTTATTCTTACCTGGAACCCAGTGGCGGAGAAGTTCAGCGGAAAAATTTGACACCGTGTCAGTCAGCTGACCCTCAGAGTTTACAGCGATTACGAGATGTCTTGGTTATAGTTCATATTTTTGGGACCGTCACATGACCTTTCGGGGAAGTATAATTTAGAGATGTGGAAGTGATGGAAAAGGGTGGAACGTGGACCGAAGGACAGGTCAAAGGGGCTGTTTGGTGAATCGCAAACTGATCGTCGTCATTTGTGCGATGACAGAGCGCCAGCCATCAAGTCAGACAACGCTTTGGACGCCGCCACGATGCATCACGTGTTTTCAGAAAGTGTCTTCTTTGAAAAATCAATTAACGTCACCCAAAAGGATCGATTAAACTCGCATTGCTGCTGGACACTGATTGAGGCTGTCGGCGTATCTACGATACGCGGATTGATGCTGTCGAGCTGGTTGGAAGATGAATTGATGCCACTGAACGATGGGAGAAGCAGACGAGTGTCCGAACACGCCGTTTTCCTGCTCTCGGTGATGCCCACTATTAACCACAACTATAGCTCTCTTCTTAATTAGCGTGTGGTGGGACAACACCCAATGGGGAGAACAATAAACAGGAAGACTTGTCAGATGCTTGGTTATGGAAGGTGTAAAATGAAGCATGGCAGGCCGGAAACACGTCTTACCAGCTGCTTTCTGGTGCTCACTTTAATTCGCCCAATTTTCTTGGACTCTCAAGAAACGCAGAGTTGATCGTTTCGATCACTGCCAACTAAATTTGGTAATCTGTGTGAAAACCTCTGCTTGAGAAGCTTTGTTGGTCAAGGTCGCCGTTTCGCAGGCTCAATCACAGCAATGAGACATGAGGTTCATGATAAGAAGCTGCTGTATTTATTGGCAGCTTGTTAGGGCCGCCATCGCGACGTTTACATGCTATGTTGCAGTGTGTCAGCCACGCTCACCCCCTCGACACCCCTGAATTTATGAAACGACTGGTCAACCATAAAATCTGATATCGCTGTTGATAACGAATATTGCACATATTCGTGAATTCTTCGACGGTATATTAGTAACACAATAACTCCATGTTTTTACATATGTTCGATTTAATCATTGCAATCAGGCCTTTCGCTTACGAGCAGCCTCTCGTTCGTTAGCATGTTGGACAGCCGCACTGGAGGCCATCCATGCGTCGCTTCGCTCCCATGCTCTGAGACCCTTTTTGGTAGCCTTCTCAATCATTCGCTCCTGGGTCACATTCTTGACCTCCACCTGAGCTCCGTCCCGAGAT
The DNA here is from genome assembly GCA_900519015.1 of Yarrowia osloensis. Lineage (NCBI taxonomy): Eukaryota > Fungi > Ascomycota > Dipodascomycetes > Dipodascales > Yarrowia > Yarrowia osloensis. The sequence continues at coordinate 244,345 of ULGU01000010.1, forward strand.
ACCTTGATGTGGTGTCGTTGCAGACCCTCCTTGACGGTAGCCTTGAAACCCAGGTAGACGATCCAGGTGATGTAGATGAGTCCGGCGACGATTCCAACGGCGAGGAAAATGAAGAGTAGCGATCGTACTCGTGCAAACGAGCTAACTGAAGGAGCCAATTTGGCATCGATGAAACCGGCGTTGACCAGCTCCTCGTATCGTCGCATAGCCTCCTCTTCAGAGAGCATCTCTCGAGCTCTCTCGACGGTCTCTCCCCGTTCGGTTGAAAGCAGCCAATCAAAAATGCCCATTGTGTGTGTGCTGTGTGTGTGTTTCGTGTGTTTTCTGTGTGGTGTGACTGACCAGGCCGATGATGCTAGTTCAGAATGTGTGTTGATGTTGTCGTGCGTACAAGTACAGGGTTTGTAGTTTTGATGGCTGTTGGATTCACTGGTGTTTGTGTAGTTCTCTGTGACAGTTACTGCGTGGTGGTACTGTAGTTGCAAGAGATTGACGTGTGGATGAGAAGTGTGCAAGTCAGATAATCTTTAGAGGGTTCAAAAGGTAGATGACCAGGGACAGATATATGCAGTCCAAGACGCACACCAAAACACAGCCACAAGGATAGTGCAGGCACGGCTGTGCAGCGGAGTAGCACATGAACAACATGGCGAACAAGGGCCTTCGTATCGTATGTTGCGCGTATCGTATTCGAATATTAAAAAATCCTCCACGGTCACCAAGTCGCCCGTTTGTGATCGATCCACTCGGGCTATGGTTATCCGCACTATAACCCCACCTATGAACCTACCCCTTCTACCTGCTAAAAGGTCAAACAGAGTTTTGCTCGCTTCCACCAGCAATGGCTTTTTTTTTCAATTTGGGCCAAACCTTCAATATTTTTAGAACAATCTTCAAGTCGGACGCTGTATAGGCTCGGACGGCATGTCTATCACGCCCGAAAGACCGATGATGCCATGTATGGAACGTTTCGTAGAAGGCAGTGTATCTGCTGATACGAGACGGGTTCCGCATCGAGGTACAGCATTGTCTAGAAAAAAAAGCACAGCCCGATGCATCTACAGTACATGTACCGAATTCTCTTGTCGGGGGATCGATCTACTTGTAGGATTATTAATTACGTCAACACACAGCCCGGGAAACGCAAATGAAAAATTGGATTAGAATAAGCAAATGAAAATCGGAAAAAATCTTTCAGGCTTCCCGTGCGAATCCGAGGAGCTCCAGAAAGAACTTTGAATCACATGACTGCACAATCGAGATTCGTGAGCGACTCCCCTCCCCCCGGCTTTAGTGTCACACGAGTAACTTGCTTCCAATGCACACAAGTGGAGTAATGAACAAGCAGCTGATCATCACTCAGCCCGACGACCTTTGGAGATCGAAATGTGGCATCAATTATACGATATAGATTATTGCCCCGCTATCCGCAGCGGTTGCGATAGGCTCAGCCTCTTCCTGACGATCATTCAAAAGAAGATACCTCTCGTGTAGACTTCAGAAGGTGCGTGTGAGAAATGGTACGCACCAGTCATATTATAGAGTGAGCTTGCATATACACCTTGTCGTTGATTCATCATAACATTACTTGAAGACTTTTCTCTACTTGTGCTTGTACTTGTCTAACTATACAGAAGCGACGATTTCTGCGGCCTGAGACAGACTGTCCACCATCTTTTTGCACTCGTCTCGTCGCTGGACGGTGAAGTCACTCTCCTGCAGCAGGTCATCAAGCTTCTCGTTAAGGTAAAGCTTCTGCAGCAGTTCCTTCTGCAGCAAGTCCTTCGAGTGTTTCACCAGGTTAAGAGTAATCACCTTGGGCACCAGATCGTTCATGGTTCGTCGCACAATGTTGAAGTACGATGTGATGAGGAGCTTGATAACATCAGTCTCCATAGACTCCTTCTCGTTCAGAGTTCCGGAAGCCTTTAGGACGGCAGGAGGAGCCTCCATCTCGGCCATCTTCTTCTTATTCTTGGAAGAGAAGAAGGATCCGAAGAAACCTCCCTCCTTAGATTCGTCCTTGGGGGGCTGAACAGTCTGTGTAGGAGCAGGAGATCCTCGCTTGCCCTTTCCGGTGATCACCTCAGTCTTTGGTGCGGGATGGTGCTTATCGTGGATAAGAGAGAGCGCAGTATGACCAGAAATAAAATCGGGGTGGCCAGTGTTGACATAACAAGCTTCGGCAGACACCAGGTCGGAAACAAGGGTGTTGGTGGGAATGAGGGCCTGCTTGAGGAAGGCGACCACAAGAGTGAAGATCTGATCCTTGAGCTTGGGATATCGCTTCATGCCAGGTCGAGTAAGACACAGCTGAGCAATTCGGACCAGCTCGTCGTAGACCAGTGCAACACACTTCAGAGAGGGCTCCTCAAATCGCTTGATCTGCTGCTTGACAATCACCTCGAAAGCCTCGGTTCCAACAAACAGAGCGGGAGAGGATCCTGAGGAGTTGTACAGAATTGTTCGGATATCAACGTCTCGGACCTGATCAAAGGGATCAATGGCCTTGATACCATTGGAGTAAAGCTCGTGGAAAACGAATGAGACTCGAGCACCTCCGGACAGCTCACTGGTCGATAGATCCTGAGAGTTACCATCTAGGTTGGTTTGAAACTCGTTGGAAAACTCAGTGATGAGGTTGAGAACGATGTTGGAGGGAGATCCAAGCATGTCGTCGCCTCCGAGAGCAGACAGTTCGCTCTGGTATTTGGCGAGAGTGCTGTGAATCTTGCTCTTGATATCAGGAAGCTGCGACTTGATGTGGTGTCGCAGAATCATGTTCAGCTTTCGGGCAAGGAAGGGGGTTCCGCAGAACTGGGCCTTGGCCCGATACGAAGGGTGGCCCTCGAAAAAGTTCTTCTCGTATTCCAGCGCAGCGCCAATGTTCTTGTTGTTCTGAATGTCCTTCTGTCCTCGGTTGATGACGGGAACGTACCCGTATCGGAGGGGAATGACTCGTCCAGCCAGAATATCAATGACATCAGTGCCCTGGTCCATAAGATCAATCTTAGTGAGGACACCGATTGTTCGAGTTCCCTCGGGGTCGACTTCTCGTGCAAGCTTGAGACCGTCGGAGTTGGCCAAATCGGTGTTGGCAGCAGTGACAGACAGGATGATGGCATTGGGCTTGGAAATGAATCCCAGAACCATCTCCTTAATTTGTCGCTCAATATCCTTGGGCTGGTCTCCGACGGGGACCTTTGTGAGACCAGGCAGATCGACCAGTGTCAAGGTGAGCACCTTGGGCGAGTAAATTCGCAAGTTGATGGGTGACGACGAGATGCCAGCATTGGATCCAGTGACCTTGTCGGTTTCTTTGGCGATCTCGTTTCGAATCTCATTGAAGTCGGTGAACTTTTTGCCGGGCAGATGCAGGAACTCTCCGTACTCTTCGGTGTCGGGTTTGTTGGTCAGCTGGAGCACGAGGGGTCGTCGTGTGACAATGCCAGTTCCTCGGGGCAGGAAGTCTCGTCCGACAATGTTTTCCAGCACTGACGACTTTCCGGAAGATTGCGAGCCCACCACGGTGATCTGAGGCAGATCGATGGGGTTGACAGTGGTTCCGAGTGTGGCGAAGGCGTCCTGGGTTAGTACCTATTGGTGTGGTGGCGAGCTTGCGGTCGCAGAAGTGCGTTGTAGACATTTGCCGGAGTGACGAAGATAACGAAGTACCGAACAGGCAGTGATCGATGGTAGAACAGCCTGGGAAGTGCATAGGCTTTCCATGAGGCCTCCGACCGCCGCAATCTCGTCCAGCGATTCTTCGATTCTGCGCTCTTTAGTGTGTGTTGACATCACGCACTGTGCCAGGTGTGCCTTACAGTGTGTGCACGTCGATGTCGAGCACAACACAGGGCGCAAGTCCAAGTTACACGTGCGCCTCCGTCACAATGTAATCATCTCTATCCGCTCGTCATACTCACCTGAAGACGGTTAACGGTCTTGATTAGATCCTCATCCATTTTGGCGTGTGTCGCTGTAGTGCAATGTGGTGATGTGTTGATAAACTCTCGATAGGAGGTGCGTTGGGAGGTTTGGAGAGCGATTAAGGTCCGCTTATATTCCACTATTAAATGGTGGCAAAGTGGCGAAGGTAGTATTGATAGATGCGGATAAAGAAAAGTGAATGTATTTCGGGCAGTATTTTTTTTGGTATGTGTGATCAGACGAGGTCCGCTCTTGGTTTGGAGACGAGAATGGTCAGCCTGCGAAATACGAGTATGTACTTGTATTAAGGCTGCCAAAGTGAGAAAGCAGGCACTCACTTGAAGGTATGCGTTGTCGTCACCAAGTGCACCCCTTGGAAGACATTCCAGAGTCACATTCTCCTCTGGGAGTTAAAATAATTAGATACATTAACTCTTACAGCCGTTCATATTGAATCCATGACTACTGTCAAAATGACCCAGTTACCGCTAAGTTTAATTTCATTTTTGTGATTTTCACGTCATTTTCGCAGAAAAAAACATGATATTACATAATAATGGAGAAATACGTCTCAAAATGGATTTTAAAATGAGCTTTTGGTCCCGATCGGGCCATAGATGCTCTGTGACGTCACAAAATGACCCCAATGTCGATATATTATGGATTAGGCTTAGCGGTAACTGGGTCATTTTGACAGTACTGTACAATCTCTTTCTTGTTCCGATGTCGCATTTCTCGTCGTTCTTGAGTGTGGCTATTAATCTGAACTAATCCCCACCTATTCACGGTCGGGTATCACAACGTTCAACTAAATCCTTACAGAGCACCTCCTGCAAGAAAACCTAGATTGGAATTTATTTGATTGACCAATTTGGAGACTAACATTGCACAACCATGGTGCTTCCGAGAAACAAGAGACGGCCAGCCAAGCCCAAGGCGGCACTCAAGCCCGACAACTCCGACACAGAGAAGCTCGACAAACTGTTTGCCGAGCTCACACAGCTCGATGAGGACCTCGCAGCAACAGATATCGTGTGGAAGGAGACCAAAACTGTGGAGGAGAAGACTGACAAGACCGACGAGCAAATTTTCGCCACTGTCAGCGACCTAGCCAAACTTTGCCATGCTCACATGACCAAGTGCGGCGTGGCCTTTAAGCCCCCTGTGTCCGTGGACATTGCCGTTCATACTGTTTCTGATCTGCGAAAGGTGCTGCCAGCCTTCACGGGAGAGTACCAGAACTTTGTGTCTCTGTCCGACGGTAGTGACGCCCACGAATTGATGCAGAAGGAGCTCCGTTTCAAGCTCCGAGACGTCTGTGGCGGAATTTCGACTTTCAGCCGTGTGGTGCAGTCTCTTCTTAAGATGGACAGTAAGGCTGCCCAGACAATGCTGGATAACGTGCCTGTGGGTGACAGTGACGAAGACGTGGCTGAGGCAATGGATAACCTGACCGTGGAGGAAGGAGACAAGGCCGCTGAGCTGTCTGCGGAGGAACTTGAGGAACAGATCGCTGCTGAGGCGTATTCCAAGCAGCTGATCCGAGTGGCCCAGACCTGGAAGTATTGCAACGCCGTTCAGGAGTTCTGTAAGACCCCGTTCCTGGATGTTGCCAAGAGACGTCTCAAGGAAACCTGTCTAGTCATGACAGATGCTGTGAATGAGCTCAAGGAATGGTTGGATAATGCTGATGACGAGGATGACGACCCCTTCGGACTGGACGACTATGAGGACACTGACGACGAGGCTGAGCCTGCTACTCCCGCCGTTCCCACTGCCCGAAGTGATGAAGTTGTCGCTCTCGCTGAGAAATGGCACGCTAAGCTCATCACTCTTTTCAAGCTTGTGCAGGCTCTGGCATCACGATACTCGTCTTTGTGCAAGGCTGATGCAGATGCCACCTCTAAGGATAGACTGGTGGGTGTTAACTCGCGTATTTATAAACTGGCTGCTGGTGTCGACGACCTTGTGACCGGCTTCCTCATGAACAGCACTGTTGCTGAGCTTGAGGGAGAGTCTACGAAGCTGGACGATCGGGTTCGAGACTTGGCCAAGTCCGAGCGACTGAGCCCTGACGGATCCAGTGATGCCGTCACTGTCTACATTGATAGCGCCTTCTCGTCGGCCTATGGGCTCTAATGGAGATGCAAAGATAGTATATAGTATAGAAAGTATGGAGGTCTTCAAGTTGGACATCGCTTGTGTATTAGTGCGATCTATATGCTATGTAATTTTTGGTGTAGATCTAGTCAGATCAGTTTGAGCTTCGATGCTTTTGGTTTCGTCTCTTGACAAACTCGACAATCTGCTGAGATCCAGCAAGGGTAGACACAAACTTTCGCTTGCCAGGGTTCTCGTACAGTAGTACGCCCAGCTCCTTGGCGTATGTTGACACATCCCTGTACTCGTCAAAGTTCTTGAACTCAGAGAACAAGTAACCGTCGGTCGCTCGGATTCGGTCCATCTCCAGCTGCCACAGCTTGATCTGATCCACGACAGTAGGCGGGAGAACATGATCAACTCCCTTCATACGTGGGTGAGCATGAACAGAAAGGTATGTGATGATTTGTTCGGCAGTAATACCGTTTGAAAGCGCAAATCTGACAGAATCTCGATTGATCTGACCGGTCACCATGTTTGCAAATCGTGTCTTAAGGTTAACAAACAGGTTGAGCACGGCAATCTGTAGTGGAGACTCTGTGTAGGCGTAGAGTCTGAAATTGGTCTCCAGAATAATGAATCCAGAATCAGCAGCAACCGAAGACGAAATAGTATCTTGGGTAGCTGCCTCCATACTTTGACTGGCTGTTCTGAGTGCTGCAGTTTCAGAGGTCAGGGTGGTTGCCAATCGTGTAGGATAGAACCGTCTCGATGATGCTTTTCGCTGGTAGACAATTCCATAATCTCGCAGATCCTCCAGCATGTGTTTCTGAGTCTCAGATAGTGCACTGAGAGAGTAGTCTTGTCCGAGCTCAAGGGATCCCAGCATGAAGATGAAGTTGAGCACGTCGACGGGATCCATCTGCAGATACTCAGACATGTTGAGGTACTGAAGCAGCAGGGTCCAGATCTGGGCGTTCACGTCCTGCAGCAAGAACTGGAAGCCGGCATTTGTGATTCTCAGTCCTCCTCGTTCGGGTTCCATCAGCCCACTGTGTTTCAGCAGGTTGAGCACTCCATCACTGGGTGTTCTTCCAATCGACGTTCCGACCATGAAATGCAAAATCATCTCCCATTGAGAAACAGCATGGGCGTCCAGAAACGCCACATCCACCTTGTGTTTGTCCTCCGTGTCGCAGGGCACTCCAAACGAAATGTTCTGGTCTCCTCCCACCAGGGCTGCCCTCAGGTTCTTTTTGAATGTCGGGTTGATGATGATGTGGGCCTGGGTCTCAGTGAGAATGTGCAGAAGGCGCAGTTTCTTTTGTGTCTCGAGCTTGAGCCGTTGACTCGACGGCTTCACCATGGCGTCAACGTCGGCCACTGCTATGGGATCGGGGTTGAAAATCATGCCCATGATGAGCGTTCTAGCAAGAGCAGGCAGCAGTCGAAATACCGCCAGACATGTGGCCGGAGACTGATACAGCCGCGTAAGTACCGCCTCCGGAAGACCCTCCAGGTAGTCATTGATGCTGTTTTTGAACTGGCTCGTCATATCCGCTGTGATTGCCGTATCAACAATGGTCAGTTTGTCATATCATGCAGGATCTTATTAGAGTTCTGCCGAAATGGATGTTGGTGTGGGTGGTTAGTGAAGGGAATGATCACTGTGGTCGAGGTGCGTAATGGTTTAGATATTTATATCAAAGCTGGAGAACTATCATCGCTTGTAGCTGAGCTCTAATCTGTTTATCCTGTGCTACGTTTTCAGGTCGGTAGTGCGCGCTATCAATTGGTTGAACGACTAACATTGACAAGTCATATTCAACTAACTGTTGACTCCCAGTTGGCACTTTACTTCACCCTTGTTCTCAAAAATGTCATCACCCCATCAATGACGACACGTTTGTTTGATCCGTTCCTCCCGTTTGTTTGGTATCCCAAATCAACACCGTCTTCAGCCTTCCTTACCATCAGTGGCCTTAACATGTTTACGTGTTTACTTGCCTTCACGCCCTCACGTCTTCTCAGTGATCTCCTACGCTGCAACTCTAATTTGAACAGCAGGGTGGGTACACGTTGCACAACATCTCGATGTGGCGAGGGTGGTTGAGCTGAATAGGGGTGGCGACAAAACGGTATTGTTCGTCGCGTGATCTATAGAAGCGACCCTCTATTTCGGGCTGATGCCTTCATCCTCACAACTAACCCCTGTTCCTGACACAGGTTACGAGCACATACTGCAAGGACACACCCACCACACACCACTGAACTCAAACATGAGAACACGACATATCTAACTATACATCAGAATGGTGAGTATGGAAACGACAGCTAATGATCCGGCAATCAGCTAACTCAGGTGACCATAGGAAACACGCACGACGACCTCATCCACGACGCCGTCCTGGACTACTACGGAAAGCGATTGGCCACTTGTTCGTCCGACAAGACCATCAAGATCTTCGAGATTGATGGAGACAACCACAAGCTCGTAGAGACTCTGCGAGGACACGAGGGTCCCGTGTGGCAGGTCAGCTGGGCCCACCCCAAGTTTGGCTCCATCATTGCCTCTGCCTCTTACGACGGCAAGGTGTTCATCTGGCGAGAGGAGAACGGTCGATGGACCAACATTGCTCAGCATCAGCACAATGCCTCTGTCAACTCGGTGGTGTGGGCTCCCCAGGAGTACGGCCCCCTTCTTCTGTGTGCTTCTTCCGACGGCAACGTGTCCGTAGTCGAGTTTAAGGAGGGAGGCAACTGCGAGGCCACCACCTTTGCTGCCCACGACGTTGGCGCCAACTCCGCCTCTTGGGCTCCCCCCGCCGTGTCCGGCTCGCTCATTCAGCCCATCAACGGCAAGGCATCAAACAACATTCGAATTGTCATTGGAGGATGCGACAACCTCGTCAAGATCTGGAAGTACGACCCTGCTTCCAAGACATACGTGATTGAGGAGACTCTTTCTGGCCACAAGGACTGGGTCCGAGACGTTGCTTGGTCTTCTTCTGTTCTGTCCAAGTCCTACATCGCCTCGGCCTCTCAGGATAAGACTGTCATTGTGTGGACCCAGGAGGGCAACCAGCCATGGAAGAAGAAGCTGCTTCAGGACACCCCCTTCCCCGATGTGGTGTGGAAGGTCAGCTGGTCTCTGTCCGGCAACGTGCTGGCAGTTTCTGGAGGCGACAACAAGGTCACTCTGTGGAAGGAGAATCTCACTGGCGAGTGGGAGTCTGCCGGTGTTGTCGAGGAGTAACCATAGAGAATGTATGTATGAGTATTGAGTGGTGAATTGTAGTGGATGTGAGAAGGGTGACACAGGCTTACGCACCTTCAGGTACCTTGGACCAACCTCATGTCTGTTGTATTCAGTTCTGACTCCGGATAAACTAATTGGAAGTCACTCACGTGAGGCTGGCTACGACACACTAATTACAGATCAAGTAGTAAATAGATAATTAATCAACTATGCTAACTAAACAACGTTGACCAGATCGGTCACAATACCGACAAGGTCGTTGGCGGCTCGCTGGCCCTCCTCCATGACCTCGCTGTGGTCAGCAATACCCTCATCCAGCTTGGCAGCGTTGTCGTTCAGAGCACTGTCGGGCTTCTTGAGGACAACAACGTTGGTGATGAGCGACAGAGCAAGCACCTTGATTCCGCAGTGTCGAGCAACAATCACCTCGGGGACGGTAGACATGCCAACAGCGTCAGCGCCAATTGTAGACAGCATTCGAGCCTCAGCTCGGGACTCGTAGGTGGGTCCGGAAACAAATGCATAAGTACCCTCGTGGATACCTCGAGTCACGCCCTGCTTCTTGGCAATGTCATAGACGGCTCGTCGCAGGCCGTGGTCGTAGGCGTCAGAGAGAGGCAGGAATCGGACTCCGAACTGCTCGTCATTGGGGCCTCTAAGAGGGTTGTTGCCTGCCAGACCGGGCAGGTTGATATGGTCGTTGATAAGCATGATGTCGCCGACCTTGAAGTCCTGGTTGAGACCGCCAGCAGCATTGGTGAGAATGACGGTCTTGATGCCAATCTGTGAGAAGACTCGGATGGGGAAGACGGTGTCCTGAATGTCGTAACCCTCGTAGAAGTGGAACCGGCCCACCATGCAGACAACGGGGACGTTCTTATCACCCAGCAGACCAACGACAAGTTTTCCAGCATGGCCTGCTACGGTGGACACCTTGAAGCCAGGAATGTCCTTGTACTCAATTGTGACCTGAGGCTCAGCCTTGAGAGCGTTGGCAAGGCCACCGAGACCTGATCCGCACACGATGCCGATCTGAGGGTTCTGGAGCTCCTTGGGCAGCTTGTCGGAGATTGTGTTGGCCGATTTGAGAGAAAGATCGAAAGTGTCGGTCATTTGGAACGTGATTGCGGTTGTGTGGTGTGTATGTGGCAGAGGGAGGAAATTTGGCTAACTAGCTTGGCTTTGGATCCACCACTGCATATAAACCATGTTGGAGAAAGTAGACGGCGTTGAGATAGTGAACTATATCTGGGCATGCCGCGGATATGCCGGTGAGGTGGAGGAAGGGTGGCGAGCACAGAGTGGGTGATTCAGGGAATGATAGAGGATATGAGTGATACGAAATCATGAGGTTTCTTACATTGTGACCCCTTGTTGTTCTATGGACTGTATGTTGACTGCCATACCCGTCTTTTCTGGTTAAGATAAGCATAAGCATGTTTTTGACCGTGGGCAAGTAGAACGAGAAATATGGCGGGTGAAAGTATTCAGAAGAGTGTACAGAAGCAGTAAGAAGTCTATAATACTAAGGGACGGTTATGTCGTTAGCCAACGCCGCTACAAATCATTGGATGACATCTGTATCATCATTAGTAATCAAACAGAAGCGACCCGACAAGCGAGCTGATGGAACACGGATGTGCCGCATACTCTGTTCGACTGCATGTGAGTGCAGCATGTACAAGTACATACCGGTACTCCGTACTCGGGATATGAAGGGGTCCCTTGCACTATTTGGAATGGGCTTGATATACGAATCGCAAAGATAATAATCACCTACTGAGTGGAGGTCCTTGGCTGCGCCTCATCTACAAGTAGACACTACCCAGTCAAGGGGCATTATATCGCTTGTCCCTCAGCTTAGCTGATTAATCAATTCCTACAATGTGATTGTTCGTGTTCGTGTCAGACTAAGCTTCTCGTCCACTCACGAAAAGTGCGGTGTAACAGAGGGTGCTAAAAGCGTGATTCTGAAACAGTGGTTCTTTTTGGACTTGGCACAGACACTCCCCTGCTCAACCCTGGTCATCTTCGTTCTTCCATTGCCGCAAAAATATCGTCTTTGGTGTATCATGCACGCGCCTTCGACTTCCCTGCACATAATTACTGTCAAAATGACCCAGTTACCGCTAAGCCTAATCCATAATATATCGACATTGGGGTCATTTTGTGACGTCACAGAGCATCTATGGCCCGATCGGGACCAAAAGCTCATTTTAAAATCCATTTTGGGACGTATTTCTCCATTATTATGTAATATCATGTTTTTTTCTGCGAAAATGACGTGAAAATCACAAAAATGAAATTAAACTTAGCGGTAACTGGGTCATTTTGACAGTACCAGCATGGTCCGAACATATTATACGACCCCGGTCGCCTTCAAACAATCCCTTGCTCTCAAAGCTACTTGTATACAAATTATGGCACACAGTGCTCACCTGGGTCGTGGAACATTTGACACTACTGCACATGTTGTTCGGCAGTTTCCAGACTTCTCTGAATTGGGTTGTCCAAAGCCAGCCCCTTAACTCCAGACCACCACAACAATACCACCACAACTAGTTAATACTGGGCCGATACGATAAACCGCTTTTTACCCCGCTTATATCACCCTTCGAGAATTAAGTGAAACCTCGTATATCCCCGTGAACACTGCAAAGAGTCTCACTTTCGCCTCCTTCATGCTGATTTTGCACTGCCAACAATAGACTCCGTGCCTAACGGTTGTGAGCGTTAAGCTATCTAAATGGACCCAACATAGCGTGCTTAAAGGGTCCTTAGAGCCGGTTGAAACTCGATAGTTCGACCACAATAACAATTCTGCCAGTGTCACGCACCTTCCAAGTCTCATTGTCATAGCAACAAGCCTTTACATAGCACTGGTATCCCCATAGCCTCTACTTGCTTTTTCACTCCTGGAATTCAATCTCACCATGAAACACACTCTAACCCAGAAAGCGAACTCTCTCAAGGTCTTCTGACCGATTTAGGTTGGCTGGTCCGAGCGACGCCAAAATACGAAGACGGTCCTATATCGCGTCCACCACTTTTTATCTTCACCCGAACAGCATCACCTCAGTCTACCCGACATTACGCCGAGCTCGAAATTACTCCTTCGACCCAAAATCGCCCCACAAGACATCTACACAATCTAATCAACCCCTGCAGCTCCCACGCGCGGATTATCGTCTGATCTGGGGATTTGAGCGACTACAACTCCGCCAAAATGACTCAGGGTATAAAGGGTATGAACCTGCTCGGAGACGGCGGCAAAAACAGCTATCTTGGAGACGGCGGGAAAATAGACCACCCCAGCGACGAAAACGGCATGAACCTATTTCGACAAATGGCAGAAACAGACATGAAGCAGACTCAGCGGGTGCAGTCGCCCACCTCGCCCAGCCCAAACTCCACCTCCAGGCTCGCATGTGTATCTCCGCCACACATGGTCCAGATCCAGAGCCTCACTAGCACTCCCCAAGGCCCCAACACCCCGAGAGACACTCCGTGCATCACACCGTCTGTGTATTCACCAACAAGAGACGGAACGCATCTCTCCGAGGCCGAAGGAGCCCGAATAACCCGCCAGATTGAAGACCTGAAGATCACAAACATGACGCTCACTCAAATCAATCAGGACCTCGAAGCTCAGGTACGGAAACAACAGCAGGAACTGAAACAGCTCCGCGAGAGACGTCCGAGCACAACAGAGAAGCTGCCTAACGAGTACGAGTCCAACCTGAAACACATCGATGTTTCCAGTGAGCTCAGCTCTACTACTCAAACACTTCTTGAGGCTATGGGAGTCAAGGGCATCGGCAGACCCACCCAGCTGGACAAGTGCCTAGAGTTGAGCACCACTCTGCTCCAGGAGTACTCCGAGGCAGTGCAATCGGTATCCAACGTGGATGTCGGAGTCCGAGTTAAGGGCTTATGAGTCCCCGACACGTGAGTCTTGCTTTATTTATCCTCACTTCATTTATTATTGCTCCATTATCCCTTTATGGCGTTTCAGGGTTGGCTCGTGTTTAGACCACCAATTAGACTCTCGAGTTTAAGGGTTATCACGCAGATTTTGAAGCATGTAATTTTAGGTGAACATTTTTCTCAGCAGCGTTTTTCAGCAGGCTCGCTCAACGTTGGAGATGGCGTTTTTTGGCAAAAAGTCGCCAATCACGGGGAAACAAAATGCGCGCAAGTCGACTGGGCTCAAGGCCGCGTCCACCCGCTCCATCATCAACAAGTACCACCAGCTGAACAAGCGTAAGCTGCAATTACAGGGGCTAAGGAAGCTGATGAAGAAGGCGGAGGAACAGACGAAAAAGGTGGAAATCGATGCGGAAATGGCACAAATCGAGTCGGAAATGGAGAAATTGGGCGGCCTGGAAGTGTACCAGAAGGCGTCCCTCAAAGGTCAGGACCAGACCAGAGGAGGAGACTCATCTCACGTGCTGCTCAAGTGGCTGAGGAACGATGGCAATGAGCTCGCACTGGAGGAGGGGCAGGATAAGAAATTGCTGGAGGTCGGATGCTTGTCTGTGTCTAATGCAGTTTCCAAATCATCGGAGTTTGACACGATAGACCGGATTGATCTAAGATCAAATGATCCACTCATCAAACAGCAGGATTTTCTCAAGAGGCCACTTCCCAAGGGCAACCAGGATAAGTACCACGTCATCTCGTTATCGTTGGTGCTCAACTTCGTGCCTGTCACGGCTGACAGAGGCAAGATGCTTCAGCTGACGACCAAATTTCTGCACCCACAAGGCCTTCTCTTCTTTGTACTGCCAAAGGCATGTGTGGAGAACTCTCGGTATCTTGATGGCGAGCTGTTCAACTCCATCATGGCGTCTTTAGGCTATGAGAAGCTGGAGGAGACTACAACCGACAAGCTGATCTACCAGCTGTGGAGATGTCACCAAGACAAGGCCAAGTATCAAAAGTTCACCAAGAACGAGGTGCGCAGCGGTTCCACGAGGAACAACTTCTGCATCACCTTGTGAGGCGCTGTGTTAGGAGGGTGCACAACTGTATTTATGATGTAATTGTAAGGAATCGGAATAGAGGACTACTTGCCCGAGAGCGTTGCAGACCACGTCTCGCAGAGAACCAAACTACAAAATTTGATTAGAGGGTATATTATGTTAATTGTATGCAAATTTGTGGTAGTTCAACTACACATGAGGAGGCTCGACACCCAGGAAAGACCAGACGGTACCGACAATGGCCATAGCTCCATATATGACCAGCAGCACGTAGATGAAGAATCGCTCGCCTGCCTTGATGTCGTGCCGGAAGATCTTGAGGTAGAATGACAGAGGCAAAAGGAGACAGATGGAGACGCAGAAACCGGAGCCCATGAGAGCAATAATCTTGTCGAACGAGGGGAAAATCATGGAGAGAATCACAAAAGTGGCGACACAGGCGCATCGGACAGTGACTCGGGCAATCTTAGCTCCAGACGTTTGACTAGTTTGGATGTTGAAAAGAGCATCGAGGGTAGCAATGATGGGTCGTGCGTTCAGAGGAGTCTTCGATAGAGGAATAAGGGCAATGAGCACAGTCACAATGAGGTTTAGTACTGCGGGGTATCCTTCCGTGGTGAGAATGTTCTTGGTCACCTCGTCTTGGATCAGGTCACCGAACATGAGGAAACCGAGCACTCCCATAGCGAGATCCATGCCCAGAGTGATTCGGTAAGTGGTCTTCAGACATTTTCTGTACTTGTGGGGATGTCGCATGTCTCTGTAGATGTTAGGGAAGACAGCGTGACCTCCCCAGGGAGCCATGAAGATACCAAACGATAGCGGGACGAGGATCCAAGCGTGGGGCCACATGCTGGTAGGCATGGGGTCAATCAGGGAGCCTGGAGCAGTCGGCTTGACGAGTCCGTCGATGAACACAATGATAATGAGGCCCACAACCGACATAATTCCCATGACGGAAGAAATGGAGAGAACGGAGAGCGGCAAGAACGTGGGAGGTGTGAGCACGAAAAAGGCAATAATCTTCCACTCTGTCCTGGTGATCTGGGGAACGAGCGCGTTGAGCGAGTCAGCGAACAGAACCACAAGAGACACACAGGCTGCCACCAATTCCAGAGAGAAGAGTAGCGAAACGAGCACTCTAGCTCTGGCCCCAAAGGCAGCGTAGCCGACATCTGCGTAGGTCACCAGAGATGCGTCCGTGTCCATGCATTTTGCCAGCAGTTTTGCGGTGTAGTGTGTGGAGTATGCTGATGCCAGGAGTAGAACCATTCCGATACCCCATCCGGCGTACTTGAAACCTAGAGGCAACGACAGGAGGCCGACGCCAATAAGCACGTTTACGGAGTTGAATACGGTTTGGGGAGCCGTGGACTGTCCCTCAACAGTTGTGACAATAGTTCCATCTGCGTTCTCCACTCGCTTGACCAGCAGAGGAGCCTCCTGAGACACCAGCGAGTCAAGTCGCGATCTGGGTTGAACAGATTCGGTGTAAGCAAAGGAGGGCTCGTCGATGAAGTCTGACTCGTCAAACACAGAGTCGTCGTCTCTCGTATGATCGCCTCGTCGGTAGGGTGAAAACTCATCGTCGTCGAAGTAAGTTCGTTCTCGGTTGAGTCCCTGAGGAGGATCGAGATTCAAGAAGGACTGGGCACGCTGGAAAGACGAGGCAAATCGGCCGAGAGAGTTGACACCGGTAAAGGGAGACGAAGGCATAGACGGTATGAGAATCGAAGACCGTCTTTGACGGTCTGGAGGGTAGTCGATTGGGGCGGTTCCATATGACATGGCGAAGAAGGTGGTGTTGGTGGAGAGGCTGTTGAAAGCGTGGAGAGCGAAGTAGATAGTGAGGAGAAACTGCTGGTTTTGTGTGGCAGTTGGTAGATAATTTTTCCGAGGTGGCGGACGGCTGTCGGAGGTTTGCGTGCGATGTTTTATTTCTCAGTCACCGCGTTCTGACCGTGAATCACTTGTCACGAAGGAATCGATCCTCCTGATCCCCTGAGGTCTCAAAACCTTATGCATGTCAGAATGATAAACATACACAACAAACGATTTTGGAGAGTGCAGACCATAGCCAAGACAGAGTGTCGTAGGGGTGGTAATAGTCGAGGAGGGCCCCGTAACACAGTTCAAAAAAGCGGCGTGAACCCCCGCGCCGAATCTCAGTTTATTTGTTTCTACTTTCACCCCAAATTTTCACCCTAAATCTACAGTAGCGATTTCCACCGATAACTAGCTACTTATCCATTGGCTGGCAACTGAGACAAGCATGAGTGCTGCAGTTGCAAAAAGCAAAGTGTAAAGCGGGTGGAAATTGGATACTCGTACCCAGGTCCCCCCTATAACAGCTTATACATGGGTAATACCAGGGCGGATTTTTGGTTTATAAAATACTACGTGACCCAAATATCTTATTTCCCTTTACCCGGAAGTTACACGACGCTTCCCCTCCGTGACAACCCCCTCCTGCAACATGTGCCTGGTTGCCTGGTTTCACCCACACACATCAAGGTTGGAGAAATCTTCCCGTAAAAGCAGTGTATCCTGTTGATACCCGTCAGAGGCTAAAGGAGAAAAAAATAACACCAACCCAAAAAGCAAGCTAAATTATCCGACTGCACCGAAAGCGAAAACTCTGTCATGTTCGGGAGAGTGAGAGGTCATCAAACTGCTGAAATAAGAGCCTCATTTCGGATCGGAGCAGGTCAGTAGATCGTATCCAACAACAGGCCACCCAACAAATGTGCATACCATCGCAGCTGCACAAACAACGCGCCGATACCCACCTTACACTCGCTTACAATGGTGGTGTGTTCGCGTGCCCCATGCATCTTCCCCACAGCCGTGCTCTTCAGGGTTCGTAATGAGAGAGAGCGAGGTCACGTGACGTGAAAAATGCGAGTACGAGTAGAAAAAGAGATATTACGATAACGAATTAGGAAGGTTACCCGTACCTGATTGTGCGTTCTTTGTTTCTCAGCGGCTCAGTTATCTGTTGTCAGGGTGAGTGCGGGGATTTGTAGATGTTTAGGGTGGGTGATCTAATTCCAAATACGGAGTAGATGAAAGTGAGGTGTCAGGTGGAGAAAAGGAAGGTGGCGAGAGCGGAGGGTGGCACTTGAGCGACGGCTTCGGAGGAAGAGTCTCAGGACACAGGTTGAATGTGTTACTCGTTGATACCCAGGGTGGGCTTTATGGGGACCGGTTGATTCGAGTGTCCGTGTGTGGCATCGGCGAGGATCAGTCACGACATGTCCATTAATCCAACTAATGAGGAGTTAGCCTGTTCAAGGGCAACAGCTGTCTTTGATTTGAATGCTCATGTGGCAGGATGGAACTCAGCTGGGGTGATCGAGCCACACGACTCTTGCGGAAGAGCTTCAGTGGGAAATTCCAGCATAGTTGAGAATTTACTTGGTATCATAGAGAAGATCATCACAGTCGCAACTGTGAAAAAAGAAGAATCTGGCAGACAACCACGTACGTAATTGTGAACAAACCAGCACCGTGCGACATTCTACCGGAAGACTCCAACATGCAATTAGCCATCATAGACTGTGGAGACTTAATATTGTAGCTGATCGCTCGCAGCACCTCTGGGTACCGTATGTAGCCAGGGTCGCCAATTTGCTGTTCATGTTCTCGTGGGTGTAATATACGCAACCCTCAACCGCATGCAACTCAACAAAGTAAGCAGTCGGTGACGTGCTTCGGAGAATTATGAGATACTCGCCAGTGGAGACTAATGGGTGCTCCAGGTCTCGTGTACAATTTCCAGTAGGCTGAGCTTCCTCGAATTCAGTCTAGCAGCGTATGCAGCTTCCCAAAACGACCGAATACGAGCTAACAATGGGCTTGTGTCTCGAGTGAAAAAGAGCCAGGTGATCAAGACGTTTAATCTCTTGCTTGTTTCCTGGTAAAATACTGTAATGGTGAGCGTTACCATTGCAAGACAAGGGGCGACAAAATATGATGCCACCCACTTCACAAAGAAGCTAGTGGGATTGCTCCCGTAGTTGCGCCAGTTCTCACTCAAGCTAATAAAGAACAGTCGCATTGTTCAAGAACAAGCGCCTTACGAAAGCAGTTATGAGACGCACACATTCGTGTGACTTAAGTCTCGACACTCTTTCACGAGTCTAATATCCAGCCACAGTTGTTTTACAAACACAAATCGGAGCTCGGTGCCGTGTATGTTTCCGTTGCAGGGTTCCGCGAAATGAATTGCGGGTAGTTGAATGCGAGCAACGAAATTGCCTTAGGTCTATAACATCATGTGGGATGGGTGTAGCCGTCAGTCACAGACGGCGTCAGCTAGTCTCGAAGTTTCTGTAAGAAAGCGGCAGTGGTGCGACTAGAGCTCCAGCAGCCGTGGAACCTCACGCACTAACAGTAGTGACGCGATCCAGTGTCTGGCCTCATTCGTTCACCTTTCTCGTTACTCCGAGTGATCGATTGGTTCGAGAAGCCGCCACACTCCGGTCTGTCAAGGTTTGTAGCTAGTATTCAAATCCTCGTAACTCTAGCCGGTATTTGGTTTCTTCATCTCTTCGCCTGCCGTTAGCTTTCCTTGTGCACACTGGACCTCAGCGAACCTTGATGATTGCGTCATTGAGCCGTGCCAAGACTGATAAGGAGTAAACGAGAGATAAACGGCTTGGCGGTGTCCTCGACCCTCCACACAGAACGTAAGCGAGCCGGGGGTAACCATAGATGGAGAGTAACCGTCGCTTCTTCTAAGAACTGGTCTAATGTCCGCTCGGAAAACTCTCGAAGTTGTGGCTGATTAGACCACTCTAATCTTTAGGAAGCGAGGCACGATATGCACCTACTGTACTCGAGTTAAATGGTGAAGTATTTATTTCGGCTCACGGAAGCTGGGGAGCCATGAACAACCCAGAAATATGTCTTCAAAGGATTCCTTCAACATCGATCCGAGTATCCACGAGTCTCCGGATGTTCTGAGCTGGATCGCCTACCAGCTGGGTATCCCTCCCAGTGAAGACACTGGAGACTATCCTTTGGAAGTTCATTTTATGGCTGAAAAGTTCCAGGAGATGACAGAAGCCGAGGCCATTGAAATCGTCAGAAAAAATCTCAAGTACCACAGCAACGACCACAACTTCTCCGACCAGGACCGTGTACTGTTGACACACCTTCTTACTGCAGTTGATGGAAACGGCCAACTCCATGAGTCTGAAGGGCACAGCAAAGGGGAGACTGGGAGTGACGAAAAGGCTGATACCGAGAAGATCCCGACAAGCGAAAACGAGGACGTCAAACTGCTACGATATTGGGCCACGTTGTTCCACTGGTGGTCCCCGTACCCTGAGGTCAGATCAGTCACTGATCCATACGACGATACCGAATGCACCACTGAGACTTGGAGAGTCTGGGTTATTGGAACCATCTGGGTGGGAATTTCGGCATTTGTGAACCAGTTCTTCAGTCTGCGAATGCCTCACATTACCTTAACTGTGTCTGTCTGTCAGTTGCTGCTGTATCCCTCTGGTCGACTCCTGCAGTACTGTCTGCCTGATTGGGGCTTCACTGTCAGAGGTAGACGACTCACCCTTAATCCCGGTGTGTGGTCACAGAAAGAGCAGCTATTGGCTACTATCATGGTCTCCTGTGCCTCGGGAACCCCATATGTTACGTCTAACGTTCTCGTCCAGTATCTTCCTCGATTCTACAACCAGCCGTGGGCCAACGATTATGGATACATGTTTCTTCTCATGCTCGTAACTCAGATGCTTGGTTTTGGATTTGGTGGACTCATGAAGAGAGTGGCTGTTTACCCCGTCAAGGCCATGTGGCCCACTCTGCTACCCACGTTGGCTGTCAACAGAGCTCTTCTAGCCCCGAGACGGAAGGAGATCGTCGACGGCTGGAAGGTGTCGCGATACACCTTTTTCCTGGCTGTTTTTGTGTTCTCCTTCCTCTACTTTTGGGTCCCTGACTACCTCATGCAGTTCTTCAGCACCTTCAACTGGATGACCTGGATCGCTCCTAAGAACTTGGACTTGGCAGTAGTCACTGGCTCTATTGGAGGTCTCGGATACAATCCTATCTCTTCCTTTGACTGGAACGTGGCGGTGTCTCGATTCCAACCCGTCTTCACTCCTCTGTTTTCTAACCTCAACACCTACATTGCCAGTCTCATTTCCGGTCTCGTCATTCTTGCAATTTACTACACCAACAACAACTGGACCGGATACATTCCCATCAATTCGAACCGACTGTTTGACAACAAGGGAAAGGCATACGACGTCAAGAGAATCCTCACAGACTACAAGTTTGACGACAAAAAGTATAGAGAGTACTCTCCTCCCTACTACTCCGCTGGAAACCTCGTCTCGTACGGCTCGTCTTTCTGCGTTTACCCTCTCATGTTTCTGTACACTGTTCTCATGGACTGGGACGTTATGAAGGATGCTCTGGTCGAGATGGCCAAATCGATGAGACACATTACGCGATCCAACTACGAAGGTAGAGACGATCCCTTTTCACGACGGATGAGACAGTACGACGAAGTTCCGGACTGGTGGTTTTATCTCATTTTGATCATCATGTTCGGCCTGTCTATTGCTCTTGTCGAACACTGGCCCATGCAGACCCCCGTGTGGACTCTGGTGTTCATCATTGGTCTGGTCGGAATCTTCCTGCTACCCCTGACAATTATCCAGGGATACTCCGGTGTCCAAATGTCGCTCAACTACCTGTCCGAGCTGATCATCGGATACGCTCTTCCTGGCCAGTTCATGGCTCTCAACTTTGTCAAGGCCATGGGTGTCCAGATCTCCACGCAGGCTCAGCACTACGCCAACGATCAGAAACTGACCCATTACGCCCACCTGCCTCCGCGATCAATCTTCTGGCTGCAGCTATGGGCCACCCTGGTCAATGGTCTCATCTGTATGGGTGTCGTCAAGTTCCAGATCACGAGCATCGACGATCTTTGTGACCCCAAGAACAAGGACCGATTCACATGTCCTGGAGACACCACTTTCTTCAGTGCCTCTGTTGCCTGGGGTATCATTGGCCCCAAAAAGATGTTCGACCACCAGTATCCCATCCTCAAATGGATGTTCCTGCTCGGTACCGTTTTAGCACTGGTCTTCTATGCCGCCCAGGAACTCATTCCCAATCTTCTGATGAAGAAGTACCCCCAAAAGACCCTTCAGATTGAAAACTTCAAGCGAAAGGCTCTCATGTTCAACCCCATTCTCTTTTGCCATGGCTGCATCGACTGGGCCCCTTACAACCTCTCATACAAAACTACGGGCATCTACATTGCCATATTTTTCAACTATTATCTCAAGAACCGGTTCATGAACTGGTGGAGAAAGTACGCCTACGTCTTCTCGGCCGGTATGGACACTGGTATCGCTCTGTCGGCCATTATCATCTTCTTCTCGGTCGAGTACGTGAAGCACGAGCTGAAGTGGTGGGGCAACACCGTGTCTGATGCTGGAGCAGACAATAATGGACCTCCAGCGAGACTTCCCATCCCCAAAATCGGCTACTTTGGCCCAGACAGTGCTCATTACCCTTGAATAAGCACTTGCTTCTTGTAAAAATCTCCTCAATCTATTTATAGCAATCATTCAATACATTTTTATAACATTAGTTTTTCCAACAGGAGTCTAGTTGACCCACTTTCGAGCATTCTTGAAGAGCTGGATCCAAGGAGACTCGGCGAGATCCTTGGGTCGGTAGGAGTTGGCGTCCACCAGAGACACTCGCTCGGGGTGGGGCATCATGGCCAGAACCCGACCGTTGGGAGTTCGGACACCAGCAATGGCGTTAGTAGAGCCGTTGGGGTTGTAAGGGTACCGCTCGGTGGCGTGGCCGTAGTTGTCCACGTACCGAACAGCAGCCAGATGCTGAGAAGCAAACTTGGCCTGCTTCTCCTCAGAGGCGAAAGAGGCTCGGCCCTCTCCGTGAGCAACAGCAACGGGGAATCGAGAACCTCGCATGCCGCCAAGGAAGATACAGGGCTCCTTGGCCTCATCGACAATCTCGACCATGGTGGTTCGGCCCTCGTACTGCTCAGAAGCGTTTCGCTCAAATGTGGGCCAGTTGTCGGCGCCGGGAATGATCTCCTGGAGTCGAGAAAGGAACTGGCAACCGTTGCAGATACCCAGAGAGAAAGTGTCGGCTCGCTCAAAGAAGTTGGTGAACTCGGACTTGAGCTCGGGCGAGAAGAGGACGGACTTGGCCCATCCAGCTCCGGCACCGAGAACGTCACCGTAGGAGAAACCTCCACAGGCAACGAAACCAACAAAGTCGGGCAGCTGCTGTCGTTTCGACGCCAGATCGGACATGTGGACATCGACGGGGGTGAAGCCGGCTCGCTCGAAGCAGTAGGCCATCTCCATGTGGGAGTTGACACCCTGCTCTCGGAGAATGGCAACCTTGGGCTTCTGGGTGACCAGAGACTGGGGGATGGACTCGGTGGGGTCAAAGGACAGCTTGAAGACAATACCGGGGTCGGCGTTGTCGGCAATGTTGCTGTACTCCTCATCGGCAGTCTTGGGGTTGTCTCGCAGACGCTGCATCTTGTATGAGGTCTCGGCCCAGGCCTTCTGCAGAGCAGCTCGGTTGGACGAGTAGACGGACTGGCCGTTGAGCTTGACGTCGACGGTCTGCTCCTTGGAAGAGATGACGGGCTTACCGACCACCTTGACCTGAGAGGCAGGAACGCCGTTCTTGGTCATGATGGAGGTGAACTCAGCAATGTTGGAGTCAGCAACTTGGAAGACGGCACCGAGCTCCTCGTTGAAGTAGGCAGAGAGAGCGTCCTTGCCAGCCACGTCCAGAGAGACACCGCATCGACCAGCGAAAGCCATCTCCAGAGCAGTGACGATAAGACCACCATCGGATCGGTCGTGGTAGGCCAGAACAATGTCGTCCTTCTTCTGGTGCAGCTCGGCCACAGCAGTGAGGAAGCCCTTGAGCACAGAGTTGTTGTCCACGGTGGGGGCCTCGTTGCCAAGCTGAGAGTAGACCTGAGCCAGAGCAGAGCCGCCGAGTCGCTCGGAGGCAGACAGAGACACCAGAACCAGAGAAGAGGCCTCCTCTCGCTCGAGCTGGGGAGTCCAGGTCTTGGAGACGTCCATGACGGGGCCAAAGGCAGTGATGACACACGACATGGGGCCAACAACCTCGTTCTCGTCCCACTTCATCTTCATGGACATGGAGTCCTTGCCGACAGGCACGGCAATGTCCAGAGCGGGACACAGGTCCAGAGCAATGGCCTGGACGGCCTCGTAGAGAGCAGAGCCCTCACCTTCGTGAGAAGCGGCAGACATCCAGTTGGCAGACAGACGCACTCGGTCGAGCACAGTGTCGGAAGCCACCAGGTTGAGCAGAGACTCGGCAACGCACATCTTGGCGGAGGCACCGGGCGAAATGAGAGCCAGAGTGGGCTTCTCACCCATGGCAAAAGCCTCTCCGGTCTTGACACCACCGTAAGAGGTGATGGTAACGGCGACATCAGCCACGGGCACCTGCCAGGGACCAACCATCTGGTCTCGAGCAATCAGACCAGTGACGGATCGGTCACCAATGGTGATGAGGAAGGCCTTGGAGCCGACAGAGGGCAGGTGAAGAGTTCGGTCCAGAGCCTCACCAAAAGAGGTAACGGGAGCCAGATCCAGAGGCTGGAGTCGCAGAGGCTTGGTAGCAGCCACTCGAGACATCTTGGGGGGCTTACCGAACAGAACTGACATGTCCATGTCGATGGGGGTGGATCCAAGCAGCTTGTCGGACAGAACCAGACGCTGCTCGGAGGTGGCAACACCCACAACTCCGTAGGGAGCTCGCTCTCGGTCGCACAGAGCCTTGAAGGTGTCGAGATCGGCAGCAGCCACTCCCAGAACGTATCTCTCCTGGGCTTCGCAGCACCAGATCTCCATGGGGGACATGCCGGGCTCGGCGTTGGGCACATCTCGCAGCTCAAACTTGGCTCCGAGGCCGTTATCGTGGACCAGCTCGGTCAGGGCGTTGGACAGACCGCCAGCACCCACGTCGTGGATGGACTGGATGGGGTTGGCGTCGCCGAGAGCCACACAGGCGTCGATGACCATCTGGGCTCGTCGCTGCATCTCGGGGTTGCCTCGCTGAACGGAAGCAAAGTCAAGATCAACAGATCCCTCACCAGAGGCGACGGAAGAGGCAGCTCCTCCTCCGAGACCGATAAGCATGGAAGGTCCTCCGAGAACAATGAGGGCAGCGCCGGGAGTGATGGGCTTGTTCTTGAGCGCAAACTGAGGTCGCACAGTGCCGACACCACCAGCAATCATGATGGGCTTGTGGAAACCTCGAATCTCCTGCTTGCCAGCGTGGTTGGTGACGGTGGTAGTGAGGGTTCGGAAGTAGCCGGAAATGCAGGGTCGGCCAAACTCGTTGTTGAAGGCGGCAGATCCAATAGGGGCGTCCATCATGATGTCGTAGGCTGACGAAATGTGGTGGGGCTTGCCAATGTCCTGCTCCCAGGGCTGCTTGAAGTCGGGAATGAGCAGATCGGACACGGAGTAGCCAGAAAGACCGGCCTTGGGCTTGGAGCCTCGGCCGACGGCACCCTCGTCTCGAATCTCTCCTCCAGATCCGGTGGCAGCTCCAGCAAAGGGAGACACGGCGGTGGGGTGGTTATGGGTCTCGACCTTGGCGAGGAACTGAACGGGCTCCTGCTTGAGAGTGTAGACCTGGGTCTTGGGGTCGGGGGCGTAGTAGAAGCCGGATCCAGCGGCCTCGAGCACGGCGGCGTTGTCAGAGTAGGCCGAGACGGTGTAGCCGGGGTTCTTCTCGTGGGTAGTTCGGATCATCTTGAACAACGAGTGGGGCATGTTCTCGCCGTCGATCTTCCAGTCGGCGTTGAAGATCTTGTGTCGGCAATGCTCCGAGTTGACCTGGGCGAACATGAACAGCTCCACGTCGGTAGGGTCTCGCTGGGGAAAAGCGGTCTGGAGGTACTCGATCTCAGGCTGGTCGAGAGCGAGACCCAGAGACTTGTTGGCCTCGGCAATGCCCGATCGGGGCACAGAAACGAGAGGCTTGGGCTCGTGGTGGGCGAAGAGGTCCTTTTCGGTGACGGGGGCGCCGATTCGGATAGCCTCGGTCATTCGGTCGTAGATGAAGTCCAGGAAGGCACCGGACTCGACGTGGGGGCCCAGGGGAAAGCCCTTTCGGACCTGGATGAGCACGGCCAGACCTCGCTCGACCCGCTTGACGTGGGGCAGACCGCAGTTCTGGGTGATGTTGGTGGCCTTGGAGGACCAGGGCGAAATGGTGCCGGGTCGGGGGATGATTCGAAGCAGGTACGAGTCGGTGGGGAGCTCGGCCTCGTCATTGACGGCAGCCTTGATCAGAGCGGCGGTCAGAGCATCGCTGGAGTCGGCCTTCTGGTCGTAGTCGAGCAGCGAGTCGAGCAACTTGGACTCGGTCTCGTTCAGAGCAGCATCTCCAGTGTCAACGTAGTGGACGTAGATGGCTCGGATGGCAGCCACGGCGGACGAATTGACGGCCTTGTTGATGTTCTCGAGCAGGGAATTCACTCGGAACTGAGAGTAGGCCTGGGGTCCAGCCAGCGTGAGCATGGTTAGGGCGGGTTGGGTTTTGGAGGGTGAGATACACTTGGGTAAGAAAAGGGAGACGGGTCTGTAGTAATATATTAAGGTCTAAATTTTTGGGACATTTTTTTATCGGTCAGATAGGGTTCTGAAGTTAGCCTGTGGACTCGAGGTGCGAGAGGTGGATGAGGGGGTGTAGAGGACGTCTGGAGGAGATTGCCGACGGCTTGCGGGGCTCAATGAAGAGATTGAAGGGCGGCGCGTCCAATTACGTAATATTCGGCTCTCTCCGGGCCCCCTCGTACCCTTATTCTGAGACCCTTTGGTAATATTTTGGCACATCCTCAAGAGCCTATGATGTTAAGCTTCATAGTTCATGGAGCAGCTTTTGAGATTGAGCAAAAGTGACAAAGACGTTGAGAGCTGCTTGGAGAGAGTGTCATCAGGTGCTTCTTTCTTTGAGCGGCATGGTTGCGATTTTTTTCGCCGTTATTTCCCTCCTTCGTTGTCTCTGGCACTCTCCTTTGTGACTAAACATGCTCTCTACGTGCTCCAGACCTCCTCACCAAACCTCCTCTTCTCCCCACAAGTCGTGACTCAGAGACTGCCTGTGAGAGGCAAACGGGGGGACTGAGTAGACGAGAAGCATGGCATGGCATGGACGCAACGTCTAAGGAGCATGGCCAAAGCGAAAGGCCCAGGCCACACTCGGTGCACGCCGATGCTGCGATTGCAAGCGTGGCGATGGAGGTTGGCAGGACCTGAGTATCTCTAGTGCGTGCGGTACAGTGTAGAGGCACGGCTAGACGGCGGAGATGGGCTAAAGTGGGTCATTTAGTTGGCGCCGGATTGAGGCACGGGATCGAGCAGGGCGATTACCCACCCAAATTATTGATTGATGGGCCAATGTCAATGCCAGCTAATCACCGACACTCGATTGGCCGATGCACTATTGTGCGTCGCGGTATGATATTATTTGGACGCTGTGACACCACCCTCTCGTTGGTGATCAGTTTTTGTCGACACACTTTTTCCCTGTGGCAGATTCTTAATCAGCAAACTCTGTTTACATAGGGTAACATGTGCTTGACTCGTGGACCGTGTGAGCTGTGCGTGCTTCAGTCTCGTCGTCTTACCCTGAGCCGTTCTTCTCTCCTCGGAGCGCCGCAAAAATCTTCAGCTGCCGTATATAATGCACGGCTATCGGTAGGCGTATTTAGACACTCGTACCGAGAAATGTGTCACCCAGAGCTTACTGATCAATGCAGGACGACTAATCATGCGCTGTAATCGAAACTGTTGTAAATGTAAGACGGTTGGCCATACTTGAGCTGACACGCGCTGAGACAAGGGTCTGAAATAGACTGCACGAGAGTTTCCTGTGTCAACGCTGAGATTGGGAAGCCGTGTCTCTGTCCACAAGTACAAGTATATGCTTACACTTCGATCCACTAATTGATTGGATTTTATTGAAGGTGCTGATAGTGACAAAATGAAGTAATTCAGGGTCTGCCCATCATCATGAGATTTTAAGCGGCTTTAGGAGGCAAAGAATGTCTCTGAATCCTTGTTATCCTCGCTACTTGTAGACACGCCTGATGCGCTTCAATTAGTAACATCTTTATCACGTCTACAATATGCAGAACTCGATCAGACGTGATAAGCTTAACAAAGTGATTGACGCAAAATCTTCACAACCTTTATTTCTCGGCAGAAGCTGGCGAGGCACGAAATCAGACCATATTTCTGAAATGTTCACATCCAACACCGCCAATCCCTCACCTGATTACTCATAGCACCTCGCGAACTGACTTCATTAATCGCTGCATCTCCCCTAACCCTATAGAGGCGCCCCCCATGCACGACAAAAAAATATTGACGTCTATTCCAACATTGTAACCATACAATCCACATCAACCATAACTCCATCACAACATGCCCCAAGCAGGTCTCAAAAAGAGAGAAAAGACCAGCAAGGTCAAGAAGCCCACCGGCAAGATCGCGCCCAAGAAAGCTGCGCCCCGAAAGATTGCTCCCCGACGAAAGAGCGCCCAAAGAGACGTCGAGATTGCCAAGAGACATCAGGCAGCTCTGACCGCCACCACGGAGAAGCTGCTGGCCTCTCGAGTCGGTCATCTCGAGATTCTCAAGGGCAACCGAAGAGAGATCGAGAAGAAGAACAAGGAGGACGAGGAGAAGAAGAAGAAGAAGGCTGCCAACGTTCAACCCAAATAAAGGGCTCCCACACCATCATCAAGTGTGCGCCCGGTACACGATGGGGCTTCAAGTCGTCTCAAGAATCTCTTCATAAGCAATCCTGGAGCGAACTTGGTCAAGTCTCAGCACTGTACCGCACAGTCAACGGGGCTGGAGGTGTCCAGGACCTCGACGAAGAAAATTCGGTGCCTGTAGTTCAGCTTGGATGTCTTGAGTGACGGACTACACACCTTTTATTTTAACAGTTTTGCATCATCGGATATAGGTATTCTATTCTTATTTATAGAGAGTCGCTGGGTGTAGCTACAGCACAAGTTCAAGTACGATAGCTGTCTTGTGACTTCCTCCCGTAATATTACGATAAATACAGCAAACGTGACACTAACAAGTAGGCCTACAAAAAGCCTGGACAAACCGAATATAAATTCATTGCTTTGTTCTTGTATACAGTCTGTACACCTTCGGAGACGCAGCTCTATACTACTCTTCGTAGTTTGATCCAGTGCTCTCCACCACGTACCCTCAAAGTGCTAAATCGCACTGAGACATGGCCTCTAGACATAAAAAGCACGGAACCATGTTATCTGACCGTCAGGTGATCCAATAGCTGACCGAGCATCGACACTCGCTCGTCACAGAGCCCTTACTGCTCCTTCTTTGACTCCTTGGCCTCGGCCTCCTCCTTCAGCTCCTTGTCGGTCTTGAGCTTACCCTCCTTCTTGAGCTTGGCAACCTCGGCAATGAACCAGGTCAGTGTACCCCAAAGACACAGCGCGATGATGAGCAGCATCACCGTGTGGATGTTGAGAGCGTTCCAGATGAGGAACAGCAGGGACAGAATCAACAGCACAAACGAACCATGGGTCGCCTTGACCAGGGTAGGGGTGGTGCCGGGGGTGAAGATGGACTCCCACAGATCCACAAAAAAGAAGCCCATTGTAATGAATGACGATTGGCGGCGTAGATGAGGTGGTGGCGATGTCGATGTCGCTGATGCATGCACTTCCTCGCCTCGCATAGATCAAAGTTAAGGGTTGGGGTTACACGAAGACACGAACTGAACACGACCCAGAACGGCCCGCTGATGTCATACAAATACAAATACATTAAATCCTGGTTATACAGTATACCCCACCTATGCCTCAGCCTTCACGTCACTCTCCAACTCGCCCAATAAAGGGAACATGTACTGGGCAATGTGGGGGTTGACAGTGCCAGCATAGACCACCTTGTCAACCACATGAGCCAGCGCCACCTTGCCCAGATCGCTCTTGGCAATGTTAGTCATGACCAAAATAGCGGCCGGGGACACTCCACTCTTGTTGTCCAGTCTGTATCGTCGAGCCTGGTCGTACTCCGCGTACTTGGCCTCCATCTTTCGTCGGTGCTCAAACTCGGCCCGCTTTTGCGCGTCAATAGTAGCAGGGTCCACGGGCTCCTTTCGAGGCTGAATTCCCTTGATGATGAACTTTTTTGTTCCATCCGGGAGACTGACAACCATGGCGGCACTTCGGGTGAAGGCAGCGTTGACATTTTTGATGAACTCCACGGCAGGAAGCAGTCTGTGCACGCCGGGAGCAGAGCCCTCCTTGCAGTAGGGCTCGAATTGCGACTCATACGACTTCCACAGAGAAATCTGGGTCACCTCACCTCCACCAGTCTCCTCGTACGAAGCTCGCATCCATGCAGTGGCTCGATGAGGCTCGGGCATCGTCAGAAGGTTGTTCAGAACATCTTCAGGAAGACGGGGAGCCGGCGAATCAACAGTGGGAAGGTTCTTCTTGGCGGGACCCGGAGTGGCCCGGGGAGGAAGTCGGATGTAATCGATGAACTTCTCGTGAGGGAACTCGAATCGTAGCAGTCGTGCCAGATGAGTCGATAGAATCTCGGCGTTCGAGTTGTTCTCCAGCAGTCGGGTCACGAATGCACCTCGACGGGTGATCTGGTAGAGGAAATCGAGGGCGGCGATGATGAGCTCCTCGTCAGCCTCCACCAGCAGCATCTGCACAGTCTTGTCGACAATCTGGTGCCATCGACGAGCGAGAAGAGTGATGATGGGGAAGGTATCTTCCTTGGGCTCTGTCTCAGCTTCTGGGTGAGCGTGGTACTCGTGGACCAGCATTCGGGTGAGTGCTCGGGTGGTAGAGATGATGATGGCTCGGTCAGAAGATGTCTCCAGCAGGTGAGCCACGGCCTGGAGGAGAGGGTCGTCGTACGACGAAGGAGACACGTAGAACGAAATGGACTCGCAGATGTCGACGGCGTAGCTGAGCACCTCGGATGTGAGAGAAGAGGGCGAGACCTGCAGACATCTGAGCACCACCTCGAGACCCTTATCGCTGGTAGCGAGGAACTGGGCGTTTTCGGGGTCCAGAGCGGCGTTTCGCAAAATCAGCATAATGTCGAGAACGCTCTGGTGCACTCGGTCGTCGGCGTCCGTGTCTCCGACGTGTTCTCCGTCGGCGGATTCCTTGTGGGTCAGAAACCGGGCTTTGAGCACACGCTCCAGCAAGTCGGCGATGAGAGGCTCGTTGAGTCGGAATTTGAACTGGTCAGGGGCGTTGAAGGTAGCCTGGACCAGCGCTGTGAGAGCCCAGTCGACCTCAGAGTCGATGCCTGATCGTAGCGAGAAGGTGATACGTGTGAGGAAATCAATGCCAAAGTGGCCGACTCCAAAAGCGTTGGCTTTGGCGATTGAGGCGGGCGTGGGTCTCTTGACGGGGAACATGGGCGGATTGACGGTTGGAGTCATCACGGGGACGGGGAGAGGGCCCGGGGGCACCGGCACAAACTCGTAGGGATTCGACCCTTGATGCGGGACCATTCCTCCGTGATGGCCGCCAGGCATGCCTCCATCCACGTAGGGAGAACCTCCTTGGTAGCCCGAGACCTGACCGGGAGTGCCTGCAAGCGACGAACGCGTGCGACGGGGAGCGTTTTCGTTGTACATAGTCGATGTGTGTACCGTCGTCTGGACTGGACGATAATTAGAGTGTGGTGATGTGATTTGGGTGTGTCGAATTATTGTGCGTGTTGGGAGGATGCATGGAGGGCTGACTCAGCAACACGTCGAAAGCTTAATGGTGTTAGGGTGCAGTTGGGAGTAGTGATAGCTTACTTGGGACTTGGTTAAGGGTTAGTCGAGATGATTGATGTTTGCTTTTCTCTATCACACACAGACGTTAACAACCACTGGAGCATAACATTCATTACATATCATAAATTCATTTCTTTGGCCTAGTTTGACTCTCTTCAGTTGGCACAAATACCCTTGTCGACACTGAGAATTGAGCCACTAACCTGGGGGTTGGTAGCGAAGTACATGGCAGCATTGGCGATACTCTCGACCGAGACGTCTCCAGTATCGTCAACCTCCTGGAGAGGAGTCTTGAAAGACAGCTCCTGAGACTTGGTCATCTCGGTTCTCACATAACCGGGGCAAATGGCGTTAGATCTGACAGCCACTCGTCCTCCCTCAACACACATGCTCTTGGTGAACATGATAAGTGCAGCTTTGGTAGCAGCGTAGACAGACAGTCCCGGAGAGACAGCTCTAAGTCCGAGAATGGATGATATGTTGATGATGCAACCATTTCCTTCGGCCTTTCTTTCGGAAGCTGCTCTCTCAGGGTACCGTTTCTGCCAGGCGTCCATGGCGAACTTGGTCATGAACATGGATCCAATCAGGTTGACGTTAACAACGTTCTGGATGTCCTTGGCCTCGGTGTTTGAAAGAAGTCCTGCATGGGCGATTCCAGCACAGTTGACAAGAACGTCCACCTCTGAGAAGTCCACACCAGCAGGAGGTTGATCGGATGTGACGTCATGCACAATGCCCTCATGGGGTTTCTCTCCCTCAGCTCTCTCAGGCAGTGCAGACAGAGCTGCATCAATCTCTTCCTTCTTGTAAGACAGAACAATGACTCGTGCTCCTGCACCAGCGAAGGCCTTCGAGATACCCTGGCCGATTCCTCCGGATCCTCCCGTGATCAGCGCTGTGATGTTTCTGAGAGACATTGGTGAGGTGAGGAGTAGTGTGGGGAAAAAGTAAAGAGTGGGAAAGAAACCGATTAAATACAACAGACAGGCATTATCCGAGCATTGCCAAGACTTGCTGGCCAATAATCTCGTCTATACCCTCCGGATTTAACTGCCCACTATCGTACATGTCTCATGCATCGGAGATTCAACGGGACACCAGCCGAGGCAAGAAGAGAGGAGTGGGGAAGGTGAGGTGGAAATACAGTGACCTGTCATAAGTTTGGGCCAATTAAGGTACATGACGCGTCACGTTATTATTTACCTCTGACTTTGACACCTCGTAACTCCCCCATGAAGAGGACTGCTGGCTTACAAATAGTCGCGTAGCATTGGGTAGGGTGATGGCTATCACCCGCACTAGTTCAAGTTAGCCACGACTCTTGGAACGCTGGTGAGCCCTGGGCTGGTGTTGAACGTTGAGCTGCAGTCATGCACGTCATTTTGGTGGCCAACTTTGGCGCAACAGAGGACCATAAAAGCGACATCTATCTGCCCAAATTCTGATATGCCTGAATTAAGTGGTGTCTTCTTCATTGTTTTCAGCCTCTAACCTCGTGTAATCATTGAAGGATGACTAATGAAACACGTATGAAGACGAGTGGTGCCAAAAAGAGCTAATTTCACAAATGTCGTTCTGTAGCGCTCAGATGACGGCATCGAGTGATCCAGGCTATACAGGCCGTTTTGTGACGATGTGTCGAACATTTGGCGTCAGAGATAATTACAAGTACATTGCGGTCGTGTTCGAAGAGTTGTGGTCACTAATGGGAATGCCTATATGCCAGAAATGAACCCTATTTTCAATGTCGTGATAGACGACTGAAATACAGTCCCTTAGAGGCTTCGCAGGGCTCTGAAATTCTAGAATGCGGTGGGTATCTGTCTGTAATATGCCGTGGAAACATCTGAAACCAATTTCCATTACTACTTCTTCCTTTCTATCCAAAATACCAGAGGTGGGTCCAGCCTAGGCGAGATAAAGCTTATGTCTAGGAAAGCAAGGGTCCAACAGCAATTAAAGAGTAGCGACAGTTTTGAAAACACGTGTAGCCTATATATGTGGGTCTTGTGGTCATACTGGACCAATTTCAGTCAGAAACACCTTCTGGTGGCTGTCTAAGGATCAATCTAACATTATGGATTTTTCTGCCCAAATTAGCATTTCTCCCAAACGGCCCTTACTATTGACGTAGTACTGTAAGTGGATAACTGTGAATCGGAAATGAGCACATCTGACTGTCATGATGATTAACACGTAATATTTCGTACCTAATCATCTGTGTTTTCTGGATGAAGTTGAGACAATGGGTTTCCTCTGGGAAGCATAAACAGTTGAAGTGAGCAAGTTGTACTCATACTCGTACCTGTCAAGTGCGGGGCGGAGTATTCGTGCGAGTCGAAGGTACTACGGATTATCGGGCCACGTTCAAGAGTCTTGCAAGCAATTATTTACACATCATTCACAGCTGGAGTCTTATTGCAGAGTACATTTCCACCCTTCTAAGATGTCTCACAAGCAGGATCTTTTAGCCGCACCGAAATGAAATACGGCAGCAGATTAGTGGTCATCAAAGGGAAACAGACTGTTCCAACTAAGTAAGGGTAAAAGAACGATACTCGGACCGTAAATTTCCAATTCCGGTGCTCGTGGTTGTGATGGTAGAACACCTTCAGACACGGAAAAAGCAAGTGTTCGAGTTTGAGCCTGAAGATCTGTGATCCAGATACCTTCCAGAAGCATGCTCAAACGTGTGCGGCTGGCCTCCGCTGTCTTCCATACCACAGCGACACCCCATCTCACAAATTACCCACTTCCAAAACAGTTACTTCTCACATTTAGACTATGTACAATAAATTAAAGATCTTCATCAGTGGAAGGAGGAGCTCCGTTTTCGGATCGCATGTAGACATCAATGGCGGCCGAAAACGCAGCGAAACCAGCACAGCCAACGAGAGCGGCCTGGGGACCGGCCTTGACGGCCAGACCACCACCGGTAAGACATCCGGCGACCACACCGTTATAAATGTCGTTTTTGGCTCGCAGAGACTCGATGCAACACTCGGTTCCGGAGAAGACTCCTCCAATGAAACCGAAGTTCTTGGCACTGCTCCATGCTCGCTTACCCATGTCAGTGAACTGGATCTTCATCTGCTGCTTGAAGGGCAGATCGGACATGGTCTGCACACCCATTCCAACGGGGGCATCATAAGCCATCTTTGTTAGTATCAGTTTAAGCGCGTCACAACAAAAGCATGCCTGAGCCTCGAGCGTGACTAGGGGGTCTGTTGGCGAGGCAGCATGGCTCAAAGCTCTCGAGCATGTCCGGGGCGTGTCCGGATCGTGTTCATAACTCATGAGAACCAAAGCTTTTGACACGTTGATCTTGATTCGTCATTATAGATCGTCCCCTAAACACCCTCCTGACCCCAAATTTTGACCAATCAAGTTCCCAGTCAAAATCCACCATTTTCTCACTCGGAAATACTCACAGAAGCCATGAAAAGACCGAAAACACCACCAAGACCGAAACCGGTGACACCAGCCATGACGGACTTACCAGGACACGACTGCATGGTGCCCATGATGAGGTTGGCCGAGTACATTCCCTGCTGCTCGGGAGTCATATCCCAAAACGACCCTTGGGGAGGAGTGGGGGCTCCACCGCCGGGGAATCCGAAAGCTGACATGTTTTATCTGTGGTGGATGTGTAGCACTGTCGAGGCTTTTGAATTTTTCACCACCGAGTATCTCTGGGAGTTTATATTTTCGTTAAGGTTCCAAGTTAGTCATCCAGTGGCGGGGGGTGTTGAAAGAGATGAGTGATGTGGGTGGGTGTGTTTTTGTGAATAAGATAAAAGCTCTAGGATCGAGTAGATATAAGCTACCAGATCCGATCGACCACGTTTCCCGATCAATTATCACGATTCCTGGCGGAAACGGTTTTGTTGGGAGATGAGTCGCGGGGACCAAGTAAACACATGAACACCTTAACAAAATTCCAGGTCTTCTAAAACTGTCCGAATCGAAGCCAAAAGGAAATCACGTTGTCATGAATTCTTTCTGAGATACCTCTCAGTCGAATCACAACCATAGTCACGCAGTTGACCACATCTTCTTCCCGCAATAACTATTCAGACACGGCTGTTCGAAACTTGCCCAACCGTATTTAAAGCAATTAAAGCAATCGATGCGGGACATGGTAGAGGCATGGAGACCGATCGCTCTGAGGTCGATGACTGAGCTGTGAGAATTGCCTGTGAAGCTCTGCGTGTTCGTCGCAATTGTTGCATAATAAGAATTGATTGTCGCCACAGGCGTACTTGTAGCTCACATCAGAAAGCACCATCTTAGCTAGGAACACTTGCGGCTATCCTCCTCGATACCCGTCGATTGTATGCACAACTCTGAGGCAATGGCAGTTTGGGTAAGCGGGGTTAGTAAGCGCAAAAGCAAGCATCGGAACAATAGCTGCGGAGTATTAAGAGGGACATCGCATGAATTGTATCGTGGAGATAAGTGAGGTCTCGGTTGCGGGTGGAAATCAAATGTCAGTCCATTGCCCTTTGTATGCCTGTCTCGAAGCCCCTCATAATATCACATGCTCCACAACCTTCCTTTTGTACGTGCGGTTCCCAATCAGTCCACCAGATGTTGAGTTGGGTCTCCAGTTGTGGGGTCAGCCCCCCCGGACACGGACTGCGCAAACCACGGGCTCGTTTCACATGCAGTTGGTGGCAAACGAGTGGTGAGCAAGAGTCGTTAATGGCGTCATAAGCTGCATACATTTGCAGCTGGGAGGCACGGCGAGGTGAGATACAGAGGCTCAATGGCACGAATTGCACCGCACCAACCAGATAAATCGATTCGCGTCTTTTCGTCACCCAAGCTAGCTCCGCAATTACGTATTGCTGGGTCCCCCGTCACGTATGTAAAACGAGCTCATTGACACACGGTTAAACTCCACACCTAAACTCTATGTAGCTTGATAGTAGCAAGTGTGGTTGAGGTGAGGCAAGCCACATGAGAAGGTCCGTCAATAGTGATGAAGGCGTAGGAATTGGGGCTAGAAAACTTGTGGATCAGCTGTGAGTGTGCAATTGAACTAATGTCTTAATTTGTGAGCCTCTAGCACCTCTCAAACACCTACTTTGACCCGCTCTATCCACCTCATCTAGCCCGCATGCACGTGCACTATTTGAGGCACCAAGAAAAGTCTCTTGGAAAGCACCCCCCAGCCGCAATGTCAAGACCAGCACTCCACCGTGGATTCGATACATCAATTGCACTGAAAGCGACTTGTCAGCAGTTCGAGAAGGTTCCATATTGGCAAAAAAAAGCACTCCATTGCTTTCGTTTGTCCGCTCTCTCAAAAGCATCCACCACAACCTAGCACCAACTTAATACGAAACGCACTTTGGGTTGCTACTGCGTGCAGAAACGAGCCGTTATATTTAAGGCGGCGGCTGCCACTTGATGTTCCACTCTTTCCCGTACAGTAACTAACTGATTGATATTTCCACAATGGCGGTAGCTCCTCGAATTTTGCTCTCCGCTATCACCCTGTTCATCGGCATCTTGCTGGTGTCCTCTCCTAACCGAAGCAGTCACAACCAGGTCAGCACTTGGTCTTCTCAGGATCTCCGATCGCTGCTCGAAGACAATGGAGTGACCGTGCCCGAGAAGAGCAACCGAGACGCTCTCCTCAAGGAGGTTCGAATCCACTGGAACGACCTCACCTCTCCCCTCGACCAGACCTCCACCACCGACCTGTCCAAGAAGCTTGGCATTGACGCCGAGCAGCTCTCCTCCAACTGGAAGAAGTCTCTCGGAAACCTGAAGAACCAGGCCGACGAGACCTGGTCCGCTGCCTGGGCCAAGTCTTCCAAGCTTGCCGACAACATCTACAACGATGCCAACGTCTGGTCTTGGACTTTCAGCTCCTGGACCAACCAGCAGCTCAACGACCTGCTTGAGTCTGCCAAGGTTGTTGTTCCCTCTACCGCTACCCGAAACGAGCTCATCAAGGACGTCAAGAAGAACTACCAGAAGCTCGCCGAGGCCGCTGGTGCCACCGGTACTTCTCCCAAGCCCTCTTACCCCGCCAACTGGCTCTACAACTCCTGGTCCGACTCTGATCTGAAGAAGTGGCTCGATGAGCGAGGAGTCCCCGTCCCCCAGGGCTCCAAGCGAAACGAGCTGATTGCCGCCGTCCGAAAGAACTCCCGAACCCTCTACATTAAGGGTGAGCAGGCCCGAGACAACCTCAAGAAGACCTACGACATCTCCAAGGAGGATATCTTCGACAAGGCTGGCAAGCTCCGAGAGAACGTTTTCGACGACTGGTCCAACTCCGAGCTCAAGTACTGGGCTGACTCTCACGGAATCCCCGTTCCCCAGAACTCCCAGAAGGATGAGGTCCTCTCCATTGTCCGACGAAACCGACAGCTTCTCTACAAGGACTACGAGGACGCCAAGACCTCCGCCAAGCGAAAGAGCCACGTCCCCTTCGTCAAGCGAGCCGAGGACCTTGCCGACAACGCCTTCCAGGAGGCCTCCAAGCTCTGGTCTGAGTCTCGACTCGGCTCTTTCCTCGAGTCCCGAAAGATTGACACCCCCGAGGGCGCCACCAAGGATGATCTCCTTAAGCTCGTGAACCGATACCGAAACGCCGCTGGCTCCCAGTGGGACTCTCTCTTCGAGTCTTGGGACACCAAGAAGCTTGAGAACTGGCTCGGTGAGCAGGGACAGGTTGCCAAGGGTACCCACGACCAGCTCGTCAAGGAGGCTTCCAAGTACCTTGACCAGGCCCAGCACGTTCTCGGCGAGAAGTACGACGTTCTGTCCGCTGACCTCGACAAGCAGTACAAGCAGGCCAAGAAGACCTCTTTTGCTGAGTGGTCTGACTCTGACCTCAAGGCTTACCTCGATACCTACGGTATCCCCACTTACCAGGGATCTTCCCGAAACGAGCTCCTCGCCAAGGCCCGAAAGAACCTTGGTCTCTTCACCCGAGGCGCTGACCCCAACATTTGGATCAAGGCCCACAACGGTATCAACAAGTTCCTTGTTTCCACCAAATACAAGATCGTCGATATTGCCGACAATGTTGCTGAGCATGTTCATGAGCATTTCCAGCTCCTGCCCGGTCGTCTCGAGCGATTCTCCTCTTGGCTCCTGGCCAAGGCTACCGGCAAGAAGGTCATTGTTGTTTAAGCAAGACCCGAATGATGGATATATAAATGTATAAATTTATGATGATGTTGTATTCTTCTTGATCTTAGAGAGCACATTCAACAGGTATATCGTGGATAGATATCTCACCAGCGCAACAGAAATCATTGACATTTCAGGAATCGGACTCCTGAATGACTTTTCGCACTGTTGTGGCATAGCGACTCGGAGATCCTACAGTTGTGTGCAACGGACAGAACGGAGTATGGCCACCTCACATAGATGGGTATGGTTGTTAAAATTGATTGTTTATGTTTTTGAGCGGGGATGTGCTATTGTGATCCTTTTTGCAAGCGTCTTAGACGCAATAAATAGGAGTGGCGACGAGAGGGTAGAAGATGAGCGAGACGAAAGCAAGGGAGACCTCGGGGGCGCCAATGAGCCACAGTCGGGACTTGCCGGGAGCCTGCTTGGCTCGTCGCTGCTGACGTCGGTAAGTCCAAATTCCAAGGGTGCCTAAACTGAGGAATCCAGCTAGCCATGAGAAACCCTTGGTGACCTGCTCGGCGCCCTGGAGCAAGCTGAGCATGTGGCGGTCGTCGCCGATCTGAATGAGACCGAGCCAGTTGGACCACAGGATGGTCAGAATTCCCATACTGTTGGAGTATGCAGCGAAGTAGGGGAATCCCAGAGCCACAAGAGGTGAGTAGCACTCGTTCAGCTTCTCGGCATCAGTCTTTAACAACTCAATGAGCTTGGTCTCCCACTTGGCGGGCTTGAGAGGCTCCTCTGACAAACCTCGGGCAGCGTAAAGGCCGGTCAGAAGGGGGAAAGCGGTGCAGTAAAGCGCATTGGCAGCCAGGTTTCCGGTGAGGACCCAGAAGTCTGTGGCTTGCTGGGGAGGGTCGTGGGGAGCTCGCGAGGTCTGTTGAGGAGTCTGGGGGATAGGTGCACTCTGAGGAACTCTCTGGGACTCCAGATGGGGGTTACGGAGCATGGGAGGGGGCTGCTGGAGCAGCTGCTGGGGGATTGGGGCGGACATTGCGGGTTGTTGAAAAGATCAGGAACGCAGCTGCAGTAAAGTAAGCCTTAACCTAGATCTACAAGGGTGTTTTTAGTTGCAACTGTTTTAGTTGAGTATTAGCGTGAGGGGTGTGAAGTGTTCGGGTTCGATTCCTGGGTGTGCATTTGGGTGGCATAAATGTTACAGGGTGACAGGAGAGTCATAAGCAGCCTATGTGACATGAAGATGAGGGATGCCGGGTGGGCTCAAGACAGTCACAAGAACACACACCATGCCAAGTCTCAGCACAGCAACCGTTGAAAACCGCACTGCTCAAACTCACGAGGCACAGCAATCCCAGAGCAGGGTCTACGAGCCACCCCATTAGTTAATGATTAACTAGTGTTAGGCTATATTGACAGGCATAGACAATGGACGGCCTACGTGAGATATGCGAATATTATCTCAAAGGTGCATCCTAAATAATTGTCTCGAATGGATGCGTTGACGTCTGCCCGTGAGCATGGTGTTCTCACAATGCAACTGTAGACTGTCAAAATCGCAGGTGCAGTTTTAAGAACATCAAGCACTAAAAACGTGATCGCACAGACTGATTGCTACTGAATCGAGACTCTCGACCTGAGCTAGCCCTCCATTATATTTTTCACACTATAACTTGTGATATTGGAACCCCGCAATCTCACACTAGCAGTCAATATCAGCCAATATCAACCAATGCCGGCCTTTTAGCTCGCCGTAGCCCACAATATGAGTACCATGGAATGTTGAAGGGCGGGACAGTCACAAAGTGTAGCGCAGTGACTTTCTTCGTTTGCTGGCCACCATCGGGCTGCTGCTGTAATATTATGGAGCTGTGCCTCAGTCCAAGAGTAGTTACAATTACGACCTGTAGCATAGCTACCCTGCATCGTTGATAGGATCGCGACTATCACAGCGGTCATCATCTTACCAAATCACACCCCACCAACAGATCCCTCATGCACGTACAATAGATAGCGTCCTACGTCATCTCGGCCGATTGCAGATTCATCAGCGTACAATCTCTGTTTGTTATTGTCCCTATTGCGTATTGGAGATGAAGTACATGAACGTTAATTAGCCTATTCACGTGTGCTCAGCCTCGGCCAGTTTTGTGTCGTGGATACAACGACATTGAGGCGACCAAGGGTGTTGGAGAACTGCAAAGTTGAATGTAGTTGCATTTAATAATAAGAATGCTTTCAATATTCGGCTATTCGCGTACTTTACGTCCCCCAGATGTTTCACATCCTCCTCAATCCATATGCACCAATAGCCTTTGGAAAACATCAACGGAATGTTATGTGTGTTCTAGAATCTTTTGTGGCGAGCCGTGTTAAGGGGCGGAGATTGGACCGCCATTGCCGAAAAATTGAGGGCACCACACACCTCCTGAGGTTCAGCCCATCTTCCCCTCTCTCGGAGAAACGGGCAGTCGATGTGGCATTGCCGCAAGTGTCAGACAAACTAGCCCATTAGATCAGCATCAACAATAAGGGCTTGACAATAACAGTGATCGGCACTGCTAGGATGCAGAAACGAGTCGAACGCGGTGGTCGTGGACCTTTCATGTGCACGCGGGTTTGTTTTTGTGCTCAAACCGGGACCTTCATACCAGCGTTTGTTTTGATTGCATAGGACTTCTGCTATTTGGCGCCCGTAAACACTCTCTTACTTTCGATGTGTCAGATCCCATTGTCCCTCGGTTATATGCTATACATAGACTCAAGCTGATACGAGATTTGGCACGTGTTGGTGAGTGGACACCTTGGTAGATCAGGTAAACATGTATGAAGATTCGTGGGCAGGTAAAAACGAGGTACAATTGAGCTCGCAATTGGTTGCTATC
The DNA here is from genome assembly GCA_900519015.1 of Yarrowia osloensis. Lineage (NCBI taxonomy): Eukaryota > Fungi > Ascomycota > Dipodascomycetes > Dipodascales > Yarrowia > Yarrowia osloensis. The sequence continues at coordinate 285,516 of ULGU01000010.1, forward strand.
AGCAATTTCTTTTTCTCGGTCTCTAAAAGGGATTGTTTCATTATACTGTCCGTGATTAATTCCTGGAATTATCTCATTAAATGGGTAATATTCCCCGAACTAATCTCACGGCTTAGCCTCAAGTAACCTAATCGTGTGCGATGGTGCTGTCACCTGGGAGACGGTCTGCTTGTTATGCCCAGTTTCCATGGTTACCAGACTACAGGTGCACATATTGATGGCCGATGTTATAGCCAACGGCTCTGGGCAGACAGGTGCTGCTCAGCAGATCGCATAATTATGTTCACTGGTTGCCGTTTCTATTTTCGAGCTCATCGCGGCTCTTTACCCCTTTTTCGCCCCATGATGAGACTCAGCGTTACTTTTTGCAGGCCCTGTTTTTCGTTTCTCACCCTGCTGCTCGTTTCATAGATAGACTCCACACATGATACGGCAAAAAGTCGCTTGGCCAAATAATAATCTGCCGTGAGGCCTTAGGTGGCCTGGAATGGACCTGCGATTGCTGCTTTGGGATTAGGGGTCTGGGTGGTCATATGACGGCTGCTTAGGAGGCCCGGGTGGAGCGGGCTCGCCTACAGGAGACAGGTGAAAAAGCCGTTGCCTCAGCTGTCTCACAACCCACCCAGACAGGGGTGCACTGTATAGGTAGGGGGTGTACAGTGAGTCTCAGTGGCTGGAGGTGTAGCAGGAGCAGTCTGTGGCCCTCGCCGTGTGCCTTCGAAGCTCTCTGTTTTGTGCTATTTATCCCCCATGTTCTATTGTCCGACTCCCCCGATATTTTTTGCGATTCGCCCGGTCATGTCATTATGCATGGTGTGCCACCGTTCAAGACCAGTGTGGCCGGTAGGTCAGAGGATTAGGAAGGTGCAGGGGCGTAGTGGGGGGAGATGAAGGGGTGTGGGTGGAGCCATGACAGGAGCCACAGACGGCCTAAAAACTGTAGCGGTGGATACATCGAAGCAGCCCGGGCACGCGCACATAACTGATTGTCGCAAAGCGGCCCAGCCCGGCGACTTCATATTCACTCACCCATCACTACCCAAACCACCTACGCGCATTAACATTCCAGACCATACATAGAGTTGCCAGAACCTTAACGTTGTGCCAACAAGGGCCTTTCCCTTAGACTGCTTTGTGCTATGCGTGCGTGTGTTGGATGTAGCTTATAGAAATAAGTGTCTGGGATAAAGGTGACCGAGCCAGCTATTATATCACTTTCTCCACACCACTATCGGAACCTACCCACCACACACCCACACATACCCACGAGAGGCACAGAGGGGAGCACCCACCACACATTCAACAGTCTCGTGCTTCACCCCACCTACGCCAATCTCTGCATAGACTGCATTCTCGGACATATCCAGCATCACACCCACAACCGCTTGCAGACACTTGTCATTACAGTCAGCACGACTGAGGCCACCGTCATAGCAACCGATACTCAGCCTCAGCTTCATTCGACAGACATACCCGACTTGCGAATCAACGAAGAAATCACGCCACGCCCGACAGACTAGCTCATCGTACTCAACACAGATTCAGGACAGCTCATCTGTAATCTCTCACTAGAGGCACGCAAACCCACACACAACACAACCAGCATGTCGTTGCCGCAAAACATCCCCGCGGCCCCAGGGAACGAGAACACGCCTCCTCGGAAGCGACCATCGGGCACCCGCAAATCGTCAAGCACCCACTCGCCACAGACGTATTCCCCTAATTACTCCCCCCAGGGGTACACCTTGTGCTCCAACGGATGGAACAGCACATCGCTACCTTCCACGTCATACCAGGCCCTGGCTGAGCAGCTGGAGATTGAGCGAACGGAGAGCGACCGGATCCAGCGCCAGGTTGTTGAGCTCCGAGCCAAGTGCGAGAAACTGCAGGATGCTCAGGTCCACAACGAGGCAACCATCACAGCCCGAGACTCGCGAGTAGAGGAGCTGGAACTGCAGTACAAGCGGGCTTGTGAACATCGACGCCACGCTGAAGAGAGCCTGCTGGGTGAACAGCAACTATTTATTACAGAGAAGCACCAGCTGTTTGTCAAGCAGAGTGAACTCGAAGAGACTCTCTCGCATCTCAACAAAAAGCTCAAGGCCAAGGACGTGGAGCTCGGCGAGTACCAGGAGCGAGAGTCGGCCAACGCAAGTGACTCTCAGGCCAGCATGGCGGAAGCTGCAAAGAAGGAGGCAGAAGCTGCGGCCCAGGCGGCCCATGCTCGAGAGACGGCTCTTCAGAAGACTGTTGAGCGGCTCAAGCAGTCCATCACCGTGCTGGAGACTTCTTCCGAGCAGATTGGCCTCGACTTTGCTTCCAAGGCCACGGCGTTCGACGAGGAGATGCGGTCTCTCAAGGAGATTAACAACGGACTGGTCGAGGAGAACGAAAAGCTGCAGATGCTTGTGGCCGAGAAGATGATCAACGGCGGTCTGAGTCTCAGCAACGAGCTGGCCATGGCTCTTGAAGAGGAGGACGAGAGCGAGGAGGACGAGGAGGACAACGATTGCGCTATTGTCGATGGTGACAAGGAATCCACTACCGAAAAGACCGGTGAGGAGGAGGACGAGGCTGCATACACCGAGTCGACCGTGTCTGTCACCGAGTACGAGAAGATCCGAAAGGAGCTGGCCAAGATGCGACTCGAGTACCGATCTCTGTATGCCACCAACGAGGGTCTCGTTTCATACGTTGAGCGAATGCTCAACCGGCTGCTGGAGTACGAGGATTTCCGAGATGGCGTGCAAAAGAGCACCAAGATCGACGCTGCCAAGGTCGGAGCGTTTTCGCGGCGGGTTTCCAGCCGTGGTGGACCCGGATCGGCTCTTGAGGAGTACACTTTGCGTGTAGCCAAGCGAGGCGAGCGACGGGGTAGCTCCGGAGCCAACGACAACGCCAGCATCCACTCGCGTGATAGCACATCTTCTTACAACCCTTTGAGCACGAATCTGTGGTCTTCTGCATTGTTCAAGGGCGGCCGAAAGGTTCCCAGCGGAGGAGCCCCTGCCCGTAACGTTTCTCTGGGTATCGATGGTGTTGAGACCAACTCCGCAGCGAACTCTGCGGCGCCCTCAACTTCCACCGCCGAAGATTGCATGTCGATGAAGTCGGACGTTTCTGTTTCTACCAGCGCCAATGGCGAGGATGGTGATATTTGCAGTCCGACGGCGTCCCGAAAGAGCTCCTCCCAGTCACAGAAGGGAGGACTTAAGCCGTTGAATCTGAGAAAGAACAGCGGAGAGGCGGAGCACAAGAAGAGTGCGGCTGCCGGGCTTTTTGGGTGGTAGACGGAACGAACACACATCATATAGCAGTAATTTAAGCATTAATCTAGAGAACGCTCAGTATCTTGTTGGTTTATGGACCCAGGTCGACTAAGTCAGGATGTGTTTATCAACAAAATTGTACGCATTACAGTTAGCATGATACTTGCAGCATTCAACGGTTCGGGGCATAATATATCGATATTACACCCTGATCTGATCGAGGGTATAATATGATGCATGACCCATGGTCTCGGCCCCACGGCATGGCATATCCGGATTGTGGTATTATTTCGACGTGTCTTACGCTGTGTTCTTCGAAGGTTCAACTAAAGGCGATTGGGACGCTCAACCGAATTATTGCACTTGAACTGCTCTTCGTATATCACATGTGCGTGTGCTGCTTGCTCTTGTGCTCGGTGTATCACGGCGCTCCCTCTGTACGTGTGTTACAGGATCACCCTTTGGTCACGTTAAAAAGTCACGTCGCCAAACCCATTAAGTTAGAGTGCATACAAGATTGCTCGCTTAGATTTGACCTGAACCTTGCTGGAGAGCACACGAGGTTGACATGGGGGCGCAGTTGGTCTCGGAAATAAGCAAGGTGCCTAGATCCCATGGCCAAATTTCATTTGGCTGCTTGGCTGCTTTTCCTGCTTACTTTTTGCGCTACTCTCAACACAGAACTTAGTGCGCAATCCTGGACTCTTCGCGATTATTAAATCCTAACACGCGAATCGAGATCACCAAATCTGAGACACTCAACGGGAAGCACACAAAAGACGCGTTTTGCGTCCGTGCGTGAAGCTGTCACACATCGAGCCGAATGCGGAGCATGCGCACGGGTGTAGATCTGGTATGTGCGAGATATAGATCCAGCCAGTGGTGGGCTTTCTTGGAAAGAGACCTGAGGAAGGTGCCAGATTAGGACGCGAAAAGGCCCGAATGGGAAGAGAAGAGATGGCTGCCTGCACTTGGCATCGCGGATGTATACGTGCAAGGTGTGAGCGGAGGGTGGCAGGCTGAAACACCAGAAATAGACTCAGTAATTCCCTCCATAACTCCATGTCTAATCGCGATATAGTGTGTACAGTTCCGGTGTATTAGGTACGGAAGGAATGTTCAGTAGCCATTGTGATTGATTACGTACAGTACATGACTCTCGGCCGTAATCAGCGTATGTACTTGTAAGCTCGGGTATCAGATGGAATGTGAATATACGGGAGGGGAGCTTTTCGGGCCACTGTCGGACGCCTATGCTGAATGCCATAGCATGTGCTGCTACTGCTGGGTTGCATCAGGGAACACGGTAAGACGATCAGGGAGCAGTCACTAAGTCACACCCGAAGCAGCGCAGGTTGTGGAATTTGCAGAAAAAGAAACATGTCTTGGCTAAGAACGGCTTTGAGAGGTGTTGGACGGTTTCAGGGGTAAGTTGGTCTCCCCTGAGCTCATCTAGATGTAGTGTGTCGCAGGCATACTTGTGCGAGGCGCCGCCAAGTACACTGTACTTGAACTGGAATGGCATACTTGACTGTACAAGTACAAGTAATTATACCCATTTGTGCTGCTTTACACTTTAATACACGCTGACTAACGTAGTTGTTTCCAGAAATACTCTCAAAGATGATGTGGCCCCGCTATTCCATGCCTCAAGCTCTACCTCAACTTGATTTCTTACTCTTCAACTTCACATCTCAGCACATCCGATTACTCCGTCAATTGATTCTGGTAGGGAATAAGCTATCATTCAAACTACGTAATCAGACACTCTCAATGAGACGACACTGGCGCCAGAAACACCGCAACAAGTCTGAACATCAAATTACATGGACCCCAAATACCCCAGGTCTCCACCAAGGTTCCCGTCTGAAAACTCTGTTGTGATAACTAAGCCGTTGACAGAGAGGGAGATTGTGAACGCTTCTTCTTGACTGTCTTCCAGAAAATGCCCAAACTTGTTGCACGCGACCTGCTGAGTCACGACACTTTCGACATTCTAAGATACCAAGAGCGGAACGCCCTTCCAAAGATTCCCATTCACGCGGTTTGGCAACCCAGGAGGTCAAAGGTTTGTCTGTTGGTAAAGGCGCACAGCCTCCCTCTGGATACCTCTTTCAATTGACAAACTATGCCCACACAGCTTGATCCCCGCTGACTAAGTCTTATCTCGTCCTCCACAACTAGCCCCGTATCTCAGTTAGTCACACGATCAAGCCACAACCTAAAGGGCTAGCGGAGTCCAAAATGCCCTAAAAAATACCTCGCCCAGAAAAACTCAGCTAGTTTTTCTAAAGCTGGTGAGATATCCTCTAGAATACCGCTACCCCACTCCAACTCCACGACTGCACCAGGCACATGGCATGACCCATGCCCATGTATATATCTCCACTTCACCCGCTTAACTTAAACTCAAGTGGCTGCAGGCACGCAGCATTGAGGGGTTCGGATGTGCGATACTACAGAGAGGTAGTGAGTCTTCAAGAGACAAAAGATACACCAAAATATTCTGGCTGATGCCAGCATTCTACCTACCGCTAACCCGAGCACATCCACGGCCTCCCAAATGCCTCAGTAGCGGTTGCCTTCTGATCCCACGAAAAACCTAAACCCTATCAATCAGTCACACAGAGAATGGGATTAGGGGACCGGTATGTCGTCGAAAAATGAGCGGAAAAGCCATGTGATAGCAAAGCCATCATCACGGCTAGGCCAGAAATTGTCTTCTGTTTGTTCTGAAACCTATTGCACACTGATTCGCCCCATTTTCACACATCTCACACATCCCCCAACCCTAATCGAAACTCTAACATGACTCCAAAATTTCACCTCGCACACATTTCACACCATCTCCAAACACACAAATGTCCAAACTGCACATCCCCACCCAGGCTGGAGGCCCTGTTGGCGTTTCCGGCGTGGTCAAGACGGTTGCTGCCGCTCTCAAATTTGCTCCCAAAACCCCCATCGTCGAGGATGACAACATCTCCACCCCCTTCCTCGAGGTCGGCTCCACCAACCTCATCGAGCCCAACTCCGTCGTCCGGTACCTCGCTGGCGCCAAGGAGACCGTTGAGTCTAACCTGCTCAAGTACGAGCAGGAGACCATCTACCGACTTTTGACCGGCCAGGTCCAGACTCCTCTGGACGAGTCCATTCTCAAGCTGTCCACCATCGCTTCTGGATCTGCCGAGGAGATCATTGTTTTCGGCTCTCTGTTTGCTCTGAACGAGAAGTCCGGTGAGGCCGGAAAGTGGGTCGACGAGCGACTCGCTGCCAACGAGACTCTGGCCCAGGCCATCACCCGAGTCAAGGTCAAGAAGGCTAAGAAGGCCGTGGCTGCCCCCGTTGATCTGCCCCTCAACACCGGTGAGCAGAACCTGTCCGAGTCATTCGAAGCCAAGAAGGCTAACAGCGACGTCATCAAGCCCGTTAACGGCCAGCGAAACATCCTCATCACCTCCGCTCTGCCCTACGTCAACAACGTACCCCATCTCGGTAACATCATCGGATCCGTTCTGTCGGCCGATGTCTACTCCCGATACTGCAAGGGCCGAAACTTCAACGCCCTGTACATCTGTGGTACTGATGAGTACGGAACTGCCACCGAGACCAAGGCTCTGGAGGAGAAGGTGACCCCCAAGGAGCTGTGCGACAAGTACCACAAGATCCACAAGGACGTCTACGACTGGTTCCAGATCGGCTTCGACTACTTTGGCCGAACCACCACCGACAAGCAGACCGAGATTGCTCAGGATATCTTCATGAAGCTGCACGACAACGGCTACCTCGAGGCCCAGAAGATGACTCAGCTCTACTGCACCCAGCATAACGCCTTCCTGGCCGACCGATTCGTTGAGGGTATCTGCCCCAAGTGTGGCTACGAGGACGCCCGAGGAGATCAGTGTGACGGCTGCGGCACTCTGCTCAACCCCTTCGAGCTCGTCAAGCCTCGATGTAAGCTCGATGGCTCCTCCCCCGAGGTTCGAGACTCGGAGCACATCTTCCTGTCCCTGGACAAGCTGCAAAAGGAGACTGTTGAGTGGGCTCGAGAGTCTGCCGAGAAGGGAGACTGGTCCAAGAACTCGCGAACCATCACCGACGGCTGGCTCAACAACGAGCTGCACCCTCGATGTATCACCCGAGACCTTGTCTGGGGTACCCCCGTGCCTCTCGAGGGCTTCAAGAACAAGGTCCTCTACGTGTGGTTCGACGCCACCATCGGTTACGTCTCCATCACCGCCAACTACACTCCTGAGAACTGGAAGGCTTGGTGGAACAACCCCGAGAACGTCGACCTGTACCAGTTCATGGGTAAGGACAACGTTCCCTTCCACACTGTCATTTTCCCCGCTACTCTGCTTGGAACTAAGCAGCCCTGGACCAAGCTCCACCATCTGTCCACCACCGAGTACCTGCAGTACGAGGGAGGCAAGTTCTCCAAGTCTCGAGGTGTCGGTGTTTTCGGAAACAACGCCCAGGATACTGGCGTTTCTCCCTCCGTCTGGCGATACTACCTGCTGTCTGCTCGACCCGAGTCCTCCGATACCCAGTTCTCTTGGGACGACTTTGTGGCTCGAAACAACAGCGAGCTGCTGGCCAACCTCGGTAACTTCGTCAACCGAGTCATCAAGTTCTCTAACGCCAAGTACAACGGTGTCGTTGCCGACTTCTCCACTTCTGAGCTCGGTGATACCTTCACTCTTCTCAAGGCTGACGTTGACGGTCTGCTGACCAAGTACAACACCCTCATGGAGAACACTAAGCTCAAGGCCGCCCAGGATACCGCCATGGCCATCTCTTCTCGAGGTAACCAGTTCCTGCAGGACAACAAGCTCGACAACTCTCTGTTCGCTGACCACCCTGCCAAGTCTGCTGCCGTTGTCGGTGTTGCTCTCAACTTGATCCACCTTGTGGCTGCCGTCATTGCTCCCTTCATGCCCGAGACTGCCGAGTCTATCGACAAGCAGCTCAACGCCCCCGCTCGACGAATCCCCGACGAGTTTACCATTGATATCCTCGGTGGCCATCACATTGGCAAGGCTGCTTACTTGTTCAAGCGAATTGACGAGAAGCAGATCGATGAGTGGAGAGGCAAGTTTGGAGGCCAGCAGTAAGCAAGAGACGAAGAGCACAAGATCAAATATCTGCCCACTGTACGTAAAACTCGTCCTTTGAACGAGAATGGAATAGAGTAACAAAACACTGAATATACTCACTGTAATATAATGATTCTCTTTATAGTAACACGTTAAATAAGGTACATCTGGCTATTACTCCTCCTTGAAGAAGCCATCAACATCCTTGTTGAGACCCTGCCAGAGCTCCTCTCCAACCTTTCCACGTCGTCCGTCGTCGACATCCTGTCTAAGATGTCCCTCAATACCCCAAGGAATGAGATGCTCGTTGTTCTTGACGGCGGGGTTCAGCAGAGCAGACAGCTCGGTGTAGGCTCCGTACTTGGGAGGGTACAGCACGTAGTTCTTGATGCTAGAGAGCCAAGAAGAGTGTCTGGACAGGTCAGAAGCCAGGTTACCGGGATCAAGAGAGACGGACAAAACGCCGGAGTCAGGGTGGTGCTTGGACCACAAGTAGGCCAGGTACGCGTCACCGATCTTGGACTGCGAGTAGAGAGTCCAGGGGGAGGGGTTCTTGACCTTGGCGTGATTGATGTCGTCAAACTTGATACCTCCATCGTAAGGGCTCATGGCCACGACCGAAGAGGACACCCACACGAGTCGCACAGTGTCCTTGGGAGCAGTCTTGGCTGCGGAGATCAGGGCAGGAGAGATGTACTTGGCCAACAGAAAGTGGGCAACAACGTTGATACCCCATTGAGACTCGTGGCCCTGAGGAGTAAGACTGTAGGGAGGAGCCATAACTCCAGCGTTGAGAATAGCACCGTCCAGAGTGGGGTACTTGTTTCGAATGTACTCTCCCGCTCGCTCAACGGTGGTCAGGTCGGACAGATCAGCCTCAACGAAATCAAAGGTACCATGAGAGTAAGTCTTTTGTAGCTCGTCGAGGGTAGACTGGGACTTTGTCTTAGATCGGCCAACCATGATGACATGGCTTTTCTTCTCCAGCAGCAGCTTGGTGGCCTCGAGGCCCACTCCGCCAGTGGCTCCAGTGACGAGGAAGTTCTTACCGTCAAGATCAGGGTAGTCCTTCTCGGTGTACTGGGGCTTACCAACGCAACTGTTTCTCAGCACTTGCTTGTATTCGGTGAACTTGGATCGGGCAGACATGGTGGGCGTGTGAAAGGAAGACTGAGTGGATAGCTCCTGTGGATTGCAAGGGTTTATATCTCCTGGAACTAAAGTCGCCACTGAACCTTGTGGGTTCTGTATGAGAGTTATAGGGCGAAGGAGAAGTGTTACAAATATTTCGAAAAGCGCGTTAGACTCAATTGATTGGTAGAAATTTAGTGCTCTCAAAGCATTTCCAAAAAGATATGTATTTACCAATCTGATTTGAACTCCATTACCTCTACAATGACGACATTATCTCAACCTTGTTTCCCAATGCATACTCAGTTCGATTGGGACAACGATAGAAACAGCATGAAAGCTGCAAGCCCGGTGCGGAACTGAGACCTTCCATATTGTGATGATGTTAAGACATCATAACTTCGGTTTAACTGATTTTGCGGTACTCTGGCACGAGATTACACGTGTACTGGTGTCGAGCCACCCCTGTCGTGTGGACGATTCAGATGTCGCGCTAAAAGTAGGCTGGTTTTCAGGAGGCATATTTGTAGTATATCTTGAACGGCTGAACCATGAGGGTGGGTTCTGCTCGTGCTGTAGGTCGCTTGTCTGTAAGGAGTGTGATGTATTAATCCGGGTCTGTAAGCTGAGAGCAGAGTTGGGTGGCAAGACAAAGTGGGTCTTTGTCCTTGTATCAATTACTTAGGCTTTCGTCTTATCTGCGGATGTGAGAGCGACGTGGGGGCTATCTGAGTTTACTTGAGTTGAAGACTGATTCAAAGTACCTCAAGTGCCTCTTCTTGCTGTTCTGGGTGTCGGCGCTTCAGGTGGGTCTCCATCGAGAATCATTGAATCAGATGTCAGACTACGGAGTGCATACATCAAAGCTACTGTACCCTTTCCATCCACTGTCTCCCGTCGTGCACGTCTCGTGCATCATGCGGGCTAAACATACCAGTACTTGTATACAGTATTTGCTAACTGGGCAAGAGGTATCAGTAAAAAAAAACAGTTTCCAACAAATCAATACCCGGGGATCACTACTGTACAAGTGTAGCTTACTGGGGCTGCATCTCGTCTGGCTTGAGCACGAGCGTGCGCCATCTTCTGGGTCAGCAGTCCACTGCAATCGCCATTGGCACCACCCTAATTCCTGTGTTTAAGCTCATGCCATCACGGACATCTTCAGGCTAGACTCGACTAACTTGCTGGGCGAAATTGATTTCCTGGCCATTAACACAAAATGCCTTCGACGCGTTTCCGCGTCCGTCATAGTGCAACGTTGTCGTATTTTCCGTTGATACGGAAAAGATCGAACTTTGATCTGAAATTATGACTGGGAGTTTCAGAGCTCGATAGAATACAATGGCACCTGAACAGGTGCAAGTCATTATCTAACATGGAAAAATTGGAGTCTATGATGCAATATGAGTAGGCAACCGATGGGAGCGGCTAACTCCAACCCCCGACAAAAGCCATCACCATCTCGTCATGGTGATGGCTTGACGCATGTCCATGCATGCACTCATGCCACTCCTCGCATGGCTCCCATCACGAACAGCAAAAAAAAGAGAAGAAATACCTGCTGGAAACGCTCAGAGTGGCAAAAAGAGAGAGGACGACAGGACTCGAACCCGCAGCCTTTGGAGGACGTCGTTCTGAAGAACCGAAATCCAATGCGCTACCATTACGCCACGTCCTCTTGGGATGAAATTCGAGGCTGTGCTTGGGGCATTTGAAGACGAAAAAGTGACTCGAAAATTCGCTCAATGGCATATATGAGTCTCATCAATAGTTAACATCGACACAGCTATCAGCTCACCCTGTCTCGCGTCTCTTGCGGATCCCATTATCTGATGAGATCATGATTGCAGACAACAAACCTTCAAAAGAAAAGTACAGTCAAGACCGCCCTCTACGATCGAAGAACGCAGGACGATACCTGATAGAAAGCTGAAGTTCTCATCCGAACTAAAAATACAATGACCAGCTCCACCAAAGAGCAAAAAAAAGTTTCCCTTGCTTCCAAAAAGATATCGACAATTGCAGGACTCGAACCTACGCGCGGAAACCGCATTTGATAACTAGAATACTTAGATTCAAGTCAAACTCCTTAACCACTCGGACAAATTGCCGGTAGAGCTTCGGGAGCGTAAAATCAATTTAACCCAATGTCACTCATCACGTGACCTTAAATTTTTTTTGAAAACGTCAAGCAATAGAACAGGGGGTACATGTTTGGTATCATTCGAAAGAGAAAAGGGACCGCAATCGGAGGGTGATATTGAGTTATCGGTGCTACTCTTACAAAATCTACCATGGTGCTTTAAAGATCTGCGTCCATGCATGTGGGACACCAAGTGGAACTCGTCCAGAAACGACCGAATAATGGCGTGGTGACGTCCGATAGATGAAATGTGAATACTTGTATTGCCTCTAATGAAAGTTTACTACGAGAATCAAACCAAATCAATGAATTTCAAATTTACTTAGATGCCTCCCTTGTACTTATTATATTTGTGTGCACCCAAACGTCTCAGGTGCTTTCCATATTTGATCATGATCGGCGTGACAAAAAGTGGAACCAGAGAAAGGCACCCCGCGATTATGAACACGTTTTTGAGTCCATTTAGATCAATCCATGGTGACAAGCAGAACGTGACGACCATTGACATGATGTTTCTGACAACAACAATGCCGATGAAGGCATCGGAGATCATGTCTCTGTAGCAGTCAATGAGATAGGTAAGAGTTATGCTTCCGTTGGCGCCAAAACCAGCAGCAAAGACTCCAAGTCCAACCATGGGGACCGCCCAATGAGCTCCATTGGCAATCGATAGCCCAAACATGAACACGCCAGCGGTCATAATGAGACACATCGGGATAAGCATGTAGAGTCTCATCTCGGGCTCGTACACACCATGGTTGCGTTTTGTGAGGTACAGCATGCTCTTGTCGTTTAGCCAGCCTCCGTAGAAAGACCCAATCAGTAGGCCCACAAAGGGAGAAATGTTCATATTTCCAATTGCTTCTGGTGAGAACTCATACGGAGGTTGGGTAAATGAGTTCGCCAAAGTAGTAGCGCTCATGGCCAGCCAAGTGAGCATAAAGGTGTAGTGTAAAGCAACAAACAATACAATTGGAAATGAGACAAGAACAACAAATGGTGAGTAAAAAGTCCTGAAAAAGTCGCTCCATGACCCTGGAGTAATGGTGTAAGGTTGCAGCTGCCACTTGATTTTACCTTGGGGTGGCTTAGGGTCACTCATGTCTCTTGGGTCACCTTCAACACGCTCAAACTTCGTCTCTTCAAAGCAGAAAACAGAAACTAGCAGAAAGCCGCTCCCTAGTCCTCCAAGGATCCAAAAGCAGGTATTCCAGTTGATGTTCGTTGCAATGTAGCCTGCGGGAACAAGAGACAGGAAATTGGAGATGGCAATGACAATCATGAATATGCCGTTCATGGTTCCTCTCTGGTGAACAAAGTACAGATCAGCAATGGTCATCTGAATCATGGCTTCACAAAGAGACGTAGCCAGCCCTTCGATGAACGAGGCAGCGTAATAGTCGTGAAGGTATTTCATTCTTGCCTGCCAAAAGGTAGCTGCAATTACCAGAATCGCAGCGACGAGGTAGACAGGCCGTTTTCCAAACTTGACAGCAACAGGCACAAACAGGGGACATCCAATTCCCAGGCCCCCAATTCCCAGAGCAAAGCCGTTGTTCAGCTCCTCAAAAGAGAAGCCCAGCTCGGTGTTCAGTTGTCCCCAAAAAGCTGTAGCAATACAATTGCACGAGAAGGCCACGACTGTGAAGAATAGGACGAGGAAGAAGTTCAGGGACTTTCTCCAGGGGTTCCAGTTCAGTGGATCATTGGGATCTGAAGACGGTGTGGGGTGAAGAGTGGCGCTGTTGAGTGTGGTTTCCAGGAGAACTGTTCCGGGAGGTTCAGAGCCTGGGGAGGGGTACTCGGTTGATTCTATAACTCCAGCTTCAACAGAGATGACTTTGGAGTCTGGATCGAAAGATTCCAGGTACTCTCTGTCCTTCGGAAAAGCTCTGCTCTGATCTCCCAGCACGTCGGAAGATTCGTCAGTTTCGTGGAAGCTCTGCAACGAAGTTGAAGGGCACCGCGAAGGACGCTTTGTGGGTGGGGGTGCCTTCGTCATTGGGAGGACCGAGGTATTGGTGAGATCAAGGTGACGAAAACAGTACTGGCTTATTCTTAGGATACACTGGACTGCTAGTTTATATAACTCTTGGCGTGCACACTTCCAGCGTTAGGTTTCCCTCTTGTAGTACATTCTCTGATGTCTTACTGTAACTTCGAGGTATGGTTTCGGATATTCTTAGCTTCCACGATAAGGGGGATGATAGAGGGGGTCGCAGAAGAAACATTAGAGGAGTACTGTAGCTTATCCGCGAGGCGTGAAAACGAAGCCCACCAGTGGAATATACCGTTTTGTATTCGCGACTCAACTGAGCCCAAGTCCCTGGCCCACCAGTACCTGTACGTCCTTGAATTGCCCTCTGATGAATGTTACACTCGGCTCACTTCTCCCCCACAAATCTGACACATGCGGCTGAACGTCATAGACTGTCCCGAACCAAGTCTGTTATCTAGGCGCGCTAAGAAAAAGCAAATAGTAACACTGGGACCTGCTTGTGGAGCAGAATTCAAAGGTGGGGAGGTGGGGGCACATGCAGAACAGACAGAGAAGTGGAACATTGAGGAGGGGTGCGAAAATACCACTTGAGCAAAACGAAACATCTCATGAACATAACTGGACATTAGGTGCGACACGCAACTCATGGGTATTTCAACACCAGTGTGAGAGAGTCTGCTTATCATAGCCGGTTTAATTACACGAACATCTACAAAGCTACATTCTGCTGTAGCTAACAGTAGCTAGTAGGGGCCTAACAAATGAAAGGCTGGTCTTTGTTGCGTAATCTGACCAACAATTACACATCGAACTGCGGGTCATGCGAGATAGAGACACGAGATAGAAAGACAAGGACTTTTGGATGCTATCAGCTGTACATTGTCTCAAACTCCCGGTGGAGTGAAGCACACATAGGCGCGCGGTAAAAGGCACTTCCTATCCAGGCAGCTTGATACGGTTTGTCGCGGTGTTGGTTGCTTCGCCGTTGGAAATTACGCCCCTCTGTGGAACGAAACCCTAGATATGCTTCATGTTAAAATACGCAGCCAATGAAGATGTTCGTATACAGCCCGTATACACGCATCAGATAGCCGCTATCTTTCCCATTAGTCGTCGATTGAATAAATAATCAGCCAAAGGCTTGGTTCAGGCAGTATGAGATGGTAAGCTCTCCTCGGATGGCGTATCTGTTGTACAGCGAGCCTACCGTCTCATCCAGCCCTGGTGCAAACGATGAGATGTAGCAGAAGATCTGGGAGCTTTGGGAGTTCTTGATCTTCAGCTGTTTCCTCAGAAACTTGACCACAACACCGAACTGTTGCGTCTCTGCAATTTTGTACACCGACTGTTTCAAAGCTGGTGTCGCTCCTCCAATTGGACGAAACTTGAGCTGGCACTTGACGTTGGATTGCTGTAGCTGTTGTGAGAACGTCTCGAGGATGGCGGCTGTGTCTGAAGGAAGAGAGGGAAGCACTGCTGAGGCTGACAGAGTAGCTGGAGCCATTGGTGGCGGTGTGGAATCAATTGTGTCGGATGCAGTAGCAGTGGGAGCCGTTGGAGGGTCTCGCGGAGCTGCCAAGGGGTCGGACTCGTGCAGCGCTTCTGTATCGTATTGTTGAGTTGGATGGGGTTCCGGAGTAGCCTCCATCTGTGCTGTGGCGAGTTCAAACTGCGCTGGAATGTTCGCGGACGCAGACACGTACTCCTGGGGAGCGTCATCGCTGGTATCTGAGTCGCTCTCAATCATGATGTTAGAGTGACTGAGGGTGTGACCACTTGTGCCGAGTGTGCATGAAGTGTATGCATGACGATAAGTTTAGGTGTAGGGAGTGTTTAGCTGCACCTGAACGTTGTCTTGGTGGTAAGGGGGTGAGTGACATTTTATCCTGCTTAAAGTGCCACACTTTATCCATGAACAGTTTAATTTGAATGTGTGCTTCAGTTAAGTGGTTCCTTCTTTTCCATTTCTCACTCAATTGACCATCAACAGCCGTTACATCGACAAGCTGTTGCCAATTAATTCCCAACTACAATCTCCCAACTACTTAGCTCCCAGCGAGTGTCATTATACTTTTGCACGTGATCACGAGATTAGAGTTGAAGTCAGCGATTTTTCACTTAGGCGACGGTGCAGCAGGAAAGAACACCAGAAAATGATCACCAAGTATTTCACCAATATTGCTGTGCAGTTCAAGGCCAGCAGTGCTGGGGGTGAGTAACATCGACGAGACGGACCACACGCGAAACAACAGGGGTTATCGTTCGCTTTTTCGAGATTCATCTCATCAGACACGAGGAGGTGAACACAGATCGGCAGGCAGTATGGGACGCAAAACTGGACGGAGGAAGCAGGCATTGATCTGGGTCTTTGACGTGACTGGATAGGGGACTAATCTTATCTTAACAGCGCTTCCATTCTTCCAAATCAGCGTTCGAACGCCAAATCCACCCTCAAACATCTACTAACGCAGCTCACACCGCCCGAACTTTTCTCGCAGCAATTCCTCTGTCTGCCAAGTCTGGAGGAACCAAGATTGTTGCCAAGGTTCTGCCCGAGGCCGGCAACGGCGAGGACAAGATCGAGGTCAAGTTCAAGGACGGTCACGTGATCAAGGTCGACCCTAAGCTCGGCAAGTTTGTTGACCTCAGCCGTCAGTTTGATGCTCACTCTCAGAGACTCAAGATTGCTGAGAAGATTGCCGCCTAAGTTTTGACGACGGCGTTTGTATATACTAAGTTATTGTTACTGTGAAGATATGGTCGTAGAAGTGCTGTAAAGCAGGGAGGGCTGAAGTTCAGCCTTTTCATTAGAGCCTGCTGTGTCCGTTGGTGTTCAAGAGACTTGTGAAGATGGTCAGGGTGTGGATTTGTGGGGCCAAAACACCGCCGTGTGTCTGTTCGGTTTTAAGCACAGCTAGCAGCTCACCCACATTCTGTGCCCTGACTGGAAACACATCATTCCAGAAGCTCACTGCTTAGTCAGGACAGTAGGCAATACAGTGGATACGACACATGACTGAATGGCCAGATAATGAGCCGTAACTAAAGGCTGAGGGGAAGAGAGATTGCTCAGATCTCAACCCCGCACCCCTATTCAATCTGCACCTTACAGTACTACCTTGTACAATATTTCATTATCTGCACTCACGATAATCCAGCACCGTTGGAGTCTCGTCCAACGAACAATGACGCACACACCCATTAACCATCGCAGAAGTACAGTAGTGTGGCGTCCACCACTAAACTCACTACTTGTAGGGAAACTGGGATCGGTTGTAAAAAGCAGCCATTCTAGCTGAAAAGTTTTTGCGGTCCAAACCACGTGTTATGCCAACCAGCACCAGCTTATACAGGATGTATGTACAAGTATACTCGCGCTGTATATTCTGCATGCCCTCTCCACCTCAATCGGTCACAGAATTATACGATAACTCTACTACATCACGTGACCGAACCTAACACGTGCGGCGGTTTTAAGGCGGAACTGTTGCACAGGACGAAAAGTAAAATATTGAGGACGAAGATCGGCTACAGCCCAATTAATGGTCCGGGCTCGAATCTGGGTCTTTCATCGACTTAATTGACGGACCTGATTTCAGAATCCAGCCTGCTATAGCCATTTATGCATAATTTTCAGCGCTTTCGCCCCCGTCATCTACGAAAACTAGCTGCAGATTGCCACAAACCACTCACAACAAAGCATGCACACTGTGTGCATATTTATAACCTCAGGCGGGACTGGACTCTCTACTGGCCAGATCTAAAGAGGAGTTGAAGGCGTATGTGGACAAGCGGAGGGGCTCTGTAAACTGGACACGATATATTATATGCTTCATTCACTATATATAGCTTGTTTCCCTATAGAAAGCTCTCCCCACACACCCCGAAAAACCTCCGCCTAACTCTCTGCTTCAGTCCGCACCCCTCCCTCCTCCTCCCAGCAATCTTCAAGATAAGCATTTTCCAATACATCGTATCTCGCAACACCACACACCTCACAGACACTTGTTCGTGTTACTGAGCATTTACATTATATGATGTTCCGAAGAATTACACCCGTGGCGCGACGAGTGATCGCTCGAGACGCTTCCAAGCATGCTCTTGGCATCCGAGGACGAGCTCTGCGACCCATTGTCAACTCCATCACCACCCGAAAGGTCCATTCCGTGTCCCAGCTCAACCCCGCCCGAGCTGCCCTCACTGGCGTGCCCCACAACTTTCACACTCAGCTGCTCAAGCGACGATACTCCGCTCTGTCCGCTGAGTGCCGACAACTCACCTACCCCGACATCAAGGCCCTGTCCGACAACATTCTCAAGGGCGACAACGACAACATGATCCTCGTGGACGTGCGAGAGCCCGAGGAGTTCAAGGCTGGCCACATCCCTGGTGCCATCAACATCCCCGTCAAGTCTACTCCCGGAGCTCTGTCTCTGTCTCCCGAGGAGTTTGAGGGAACCTTCGACTTCCCCAAGCCCGACATCAATGACGAGCTTGTCTTCTACTGCCAGGCCGGTATCCGATCCGCCAAGGCCGAGTCTCTGGCCGAGACCTGTGGCTACCAGCAGCGAGCCAACTACGCCGGCTCCTACAACGACTGGCTCGCCCACCAGAAGTAAACCCCAACTCTGAGGTGTATATAATAGATATTAAGAGTAACTGGATGTGTTAATGTGGTTGGAGGTACCCAAAGTATTTGTACCTGTTGTTCTCGTGCGGTCTGTATCGCAGGTACACTGTGGCCGACTTTGAGACAATCTGAGTCATTCTGTCAGTCACGATATTTTAGTGGCGTTCCCAATACGATATGACTGCATTTGAGACCGAACAGTGGCAAATGTCGCATTGAAAACACTGCACCACGCCACAGTCGGGTTCTTGTGACTGTATAAATTATCTCTATTGTTTACATTTTTGTGTATATATAATCGCTCCATCTCCACTTATGCAACAACCTCCTCAACAATGTCCCGTCCCTCTCTTCCCAGAGGAGGCACCCCAGGTGGGTTGTTGATCATGTGCACAGGAGAAGCCAGACCCTTGGACTCAGCCAGAGCGCTGCTTCGTCGGTGGGTGGGGTCCTTCACGTAGTATTCGTCAATAACGGGATGCAACAACACGTTCTGGTTGGTTAGTGTGACGATGGTGTTTGTAGGGATCGTGATCCAGTCTCCTCTCTCAAAAGTGAGAGGCTCAGATGCAACCATGATAATGTTCTGCGACTTGTCATGTCGCTCCATTCGGTACTGGCCAGGCTTGTACTCGAAAAAGCTGGATCCTGAAGAGAAATGCAAGGACGCAGCCTCCTCTGTCTTGGAGGTAATGTATCGAGAGCACACAACTGTCTCTCCGTCAGTAACGGCAAAGTTGAGCAAGCTGGGCTCAGACTCGGTCACGCCAACACTCTTGGTCACCTCCTTGATGATCTCAATAGTCTTGATGATGGCCTCTCGGATCTTGGCGTGAGGATGGTGGATATCGGTTCGAGCAGGATCACAGCCCAGCTTGTTGAGGGTATCAAGAAACAGAGCAAAGGCCCACTCCGAGTCGGTGCCTCCCTCGATGACGTTGAAGTACTCTTCGTCCATGAGACGAACAAGACGTGTCTTGATCTTGCTGAACCCACTCAAGTTGCCATTATGCATGAACATGAAGTTGTGGTAGGCAAAGGGGTGGCAGTTGGTCTCAGAGAGGGTGCCCGAGGTGGAGGCTCTCACATGGGCAAAAACAAGATCGCTCTTGGTCTTGTTGGCGAGTCTGGCCAGGTTGGTGTTGTTCCAGGCCGGGGTGATGGCGCAGAAGACGCAGGGACCGGCATCAAGTTCCAGATCACGATCCATGGTGTAATATCCGACTCCGAACCCGTCTCCGTTGATAGGCCGGGTCATGTCGAGTCGCAGACGACTATCAAATGATTGGCTGTGTTAGTTTTCGTGCTCGGATCAACCAAATCACCTCTATCGTGACATTGGTACTCACTTGATGATGGAATGCGCTGGACGAGTAAGCAGATGAGCCAAGAGAATAGGCTCCTTTCCTAGGTTAGTTTGGACTGTGTGTATGGTTGCTGTCGGTGCACTCACCTTTGAAAATCAGAAATCGACACATCCTGTGGTTTCGTGTGGGTGTGTGGGTCGTGATTCGTGTGAGTAGTGTGACTCGTAGTTACTGCGATGGCGCATTATGCACATCATCGTGAGTATATATCACGTGAAATTAAGGTTTTGTATGGAAAAGCTAGCTCCAACCTTGTTTCCCTGTGGCGAACAGGTGGGTAATTGCAGATGTGTGACTATGTCGATATCCGTGGGATCTGTTTAAAATCCAATTTTATCTCGTGAGTGTCCACGTGCGGGGCTATTCTCAGTTACTTTCCCCAAGAAGATCAGACAGTATTTGCCTTCACAAATACATTATGAGGTTCAGTAAAGAGCTGCTTCCATGCGTAAGTGGAACATGCTAGAGAGCCAAACTAAACGCGTTGGAGGTGAGATGAAAACGGCGACGTTGAAACTGGGAGAAGTTTACTGGTCTCATCACACGTCCTACTTGTAGTTTTTGAGGGATGGTTTATTGCTATTTACCAGACCTGTACTCAACCGGGGTACTGGCTGCATAAGCGGCACTCACGAGGACTGCGCTAAAGGGCACTAAATCAATGAGACACAAAGGGGACTATGCGCACGGCGCTCCTGGATCCACTTAATTGCTCGTTATGTTGTTAGAGGTATAAAGAACCCAGGTAACAACCTCCGTCACTAAACGGCACTCTGGCGATTGAGAATGCCATGTTGCCAATGTCACCCGTGTTCTATCGAGCCCGGTACATGCGGGTTTCTGCAGCACGAGCAGCTGGCGTTGTGTGTAAGCAATGCGAGGCAATTCAAAAAGTTCAAAGAAAGCGATGGTAAAGTAGCACTCAATATCATATTCCATGTTTGTTAGAGTCTTCCCACCTCACCAACTCGATAAACGAGCTTCACGCCCTTGATCTGGTATTTTCGATGGAGCTCATACCCTTCTCCAATCTTATCCAGACCGCCAACAATCTTAGGAACGTTGCACACCAACTTTTTAGTCTTTAACCAAGCAGCTGCATCCCTCAAGTATTTGTCTCCAACTTCGGCCTCCTCTGTTCCCGTAAAGAACACCTGGTACACGATAATTGTGGATACTGTGATGTAGCCTGGGAAATCTTGAGTGTGTGCAGCGTCCGGTCTGACAGTGGTGTAGTGACTGGGATTGGCGGCAGCCTTAGCACAAGCTGACGCTGAAGATGCTGTCCCAATTGCGTCAAAAATGAACTTGATGGGCCCATTGTCAGCTTTGATTTTGTCAACCACGTCTGTGTCCCGGTAGTTGTACACCTCGTCTGCACCCAGCTTTTTCAGCTCGTAGTTGTTTCCTCCATTGGCTGTTGTGAGAACGTGATGACCCTTCAACTTGGCCAGCTGTAGAGCATACCGTCCCACCGATGAGTTACCTCCCCAAACTAGAATTGTTTGCCTAGGTTTTCCCTCCAAGTCGAGTCGAGCAGAAGTATACAACCCATGAACAGCGGTAACGTACGCTAGAGGAATAGTGGCAGCCTCAACACTGCTGACTGAGTCGGGGAGCTCTGTATAGATCCCATCTTTGGCAATGGCGTATTCTGCAAAAGAGCCTGAGGGGTAGTCGTTGTTATGGCCATCGGCGAAGGAGGCGATTCGTTTGCCGACCAGCTTTCGATCTCGCACACCTGATCCAATTGCAACAACTGTACCTGCAAAGTCATTGCCGGCAACTTTTCCATCCTTGAGCATCTTGTTGTCGCTCAGGATTACATCGATGGGGTTCTGTGCGGCATAATCGACCTTGACGATAATATCATCTGGAGCAGCAACTTCAGCCTTTTGCGCGTTTCGAAGGTGTAGACTGTGGTTCTCAGAGACGACTGCTAGCATTGGATCAGTATTGGGGTGGACGAATGTGCGAGGAAATGGATTGCTGGAGTTTGGTTTATTATAACTCATTCCGCGCACATGAGCTCATGCACCTTCATGCGAAGTCGGATGATGCCCCTAACTTCCTCAATAGACATTTACATGCTAGGTACACAAGCTCCAATTGCCCCGGATGTACTCTCATTGAGAAATACAAAAATCGGATATTATAACCCTTGGCAGCCCGCTCTTTTCGTTACTATACTCACGTTGATGATTACTCAACTCACACAATAAAGTTGTTTGGGACCTCCAATAAAGTTGGGAGGTGGCGTTTTATGTGGGGTAACGGACGGACTAATAATTGTAGCACGTCACTCTCGATAATCAAATACGTTTTTGCTGAAAGAGGCTGCTAGGATATATAATCAAATGCAGACATATCTACTGATTCGGTAAATTCTTCTTCAAGTATTCTTAATCTCCTGCATAGCTTCGTCACAAGTCTAAATCTTCTCCGAAAGACGTTTTGCTCCTGCCCGACGAACTATAGGTACGAGAGGCTCCAAAGTAGGTGGAATCAGCTGCTACAAACCCAAGGTGTACACCGTTACCAAAATTGAGCAAAATTTCGCCGAAATTTTTTCTAGAATTTTGATAGCAGTGGCCAGATTTTTCCTTAAGGCAGAATCCTGTCAATTTGGCCGAGTGGTCTAAGGCGTCCGACTCAAGTGAAAACTTAGCAAGAGAAATCTAGCTTTCGGATCTCGCAAGAGGCGAGGGTTCGAATCCCTCAGTTGACATTCTGTCGAAGATCTTCAGTTTTTATTTTTTTTCCCATGCCAACAGACACATGCGATCCCATCATCGATTTCGCAGAGTCTGTGAGTTTTCTGTTTTTATGAGACGCGTATTTCCCCTGTAATGGCTCTACAAGTACCGTACTCACACAGCCACCCGGTGGTGTGCGCAATCACTACATGGCAATTATTGGCTTCCCAGAAATGCAGCAGATGAAATTTTTGCACTGAACCAATCCCCGCAGCTCATAGAACATGGAAAATGTCGTCTGCAGCCTTTTACAAAAAATTTCAAAATGACTTTTTTAGATTCTTGTAGGCAGAAATTTTCACGAAATCACGAGTAGGGCATTCTGGCCGAGTGGTCTAAGGCGCCAGGTTCAGGTGACTGAATCAATATCCTGGTCTCTCCGGAGGCGAGAGTTCGAATCTCTCGGATGTCATCTTTTTTTGCTGCTCTTGCTTGCCACCGAGTGAAGGTGGGTTTCTTTTGATCTGTGTGTGTGCCCAAATGTTCTCGCTTATCATGTTGAGTTGTGGTTAATTGTGAGTGCTATTACCGCATAAGGTTGGACTGATTAGTTTCTACAAATACCGGCACCGGTAGCTACTGGGCTTTTCTGGATCTTCTGCTACAGTTGCTGAATTGACATTCTGTATTTAGCGAAGCTACATCTGTTGGTAATTGGTTAGTACCCATCATTCTCATCTTCGGCCCCCTCATCTGAGTCTATATCGACACCCGCGTTGGTCAGGACGCTTCTGCACCACTGGTACTCCATGGTCATCGTGGCTACCACTTCTTCCAGCTTCAGCAGAATCGTCAGCGGACCCAGGATCCCCGCGTTCTCAGCGTAATCTGTTCCTTCAAGCAGGTCAAAGTAGTCTTTCTGAGCCGAGGCGAAGTTCTCTGTCTGGGCTGCCTCAAAAGTGCGGAGTCCCTCAAGCTGACGCAACAATCGGCCTCTCTCGAACTGAAATAGAAGCCTAGCCCAGTGCTGCTTCTGCGAGTTGAGCGACCTGATTTCTCTTCGGCGCTCAATCATTTTCTCCTTCAACTCATCGTGGTCACACTCGAGAAGAAGAGTCGCGGGCGAAGTTCTGGGTGTGCTGGTGTAAGTGGGGTAAAGTTGGTAGTCCGGGGGTGAGCGGGTAGTGGGTGGTGCCAGCACGGGAACTGGCTCTAAGGGTGGTAGACTTGGAAGTGCTGGGGGGGACTGCACCTGGAGATAACCATTGAGCGGTGGTAATGTGCGACTCAGGGCTCTGGGTTGAACTTGTGGTGTTGGTGGCGGATGGTAAGGTAGCACGACTAGCTGTTGTCCCGGCTCTACTTGTCGGTGCACGGTTAGGTGAGACTGCGCTTGTGTCTGCCACTGTTGGTGTATTTGTGGAGCTGTTTGAGGAGCCAGCCCAGGCCAGGGCTGGTAGCCATAGTCTGTCTGGAAGGGAGTGTGGTAGAAAGACTGATAAGGGATGGGTGGGGTGGCTGTCATAACGGGTATTGTTTGCTGGGGTGTGATTACTGTCATCTGTGCGGTAGCAGAGGCACTGGGTGCTTAGACTGGTGTCGTTTGGAAGGTGCCATTAAACAGAGAGCCAGTGTAGACGCTGCTTTGGCCGCTAACGTTCTCGGATGATTGGCTTGAAGAGCCTGCAACCGCACCTGAAACCGCATTGCGAAGAGCAGATGGAACAAACGGCTGGTAGGGAGTTGATCGAGTGACGCTTGTGGACCGAGATGGCGAGTTCGCTGTTGGTTGCTGCGGCGCTGGAAAGGGCTCGATGATTTGAGACTGGTTCAGCCGTGTAGGGTGTTTTGGTCGAGGGTGTCGAAGAGTCGGCGAAGGCTGTTTGGGAGCTGGCCGCGGATTGGGACTCAAGGAGGTCGAGGATATCGGTCGCTTCATCCTTCACTGGAGTCCCTGGTCGTCAGCTGGTACGAGGAGCTTTCTGGGGCAGTCTGTGTGAGTATGATGGCAAGGTATCATTGAACGTGAAGACTCACATCTCTGGGGTTGTGGTATCTGCACTCAGGTTTGGTATCCCTTTGTTTCAATTGGTATCTTGTGTCTGCGTTGATATTTTCAGCCGTCTCTTGATGCAGTGACAGTGCAGAAGTCACGATTGATTTCAAGGTTGAGATGCCTAAACTGAGTGGTGATATGCTTCTTATCAGACGAAGACAACACAAACCGTCACAGTGGGTCACATTGCATAAAAAGAGACAGGAAAGCAAGCCTGAGTGAATCATTGAGAAACAGAAGATACTCTCACGAGGTCCTTGGAACCCCAGCTGCCTTGTTTCTCAGCTTATCGTCGCCCGAGTTTTCGCGTTTTTTCTCCCATATGTAGACTATGTTTTTGTCCGTTTTCAACCCCCGGTTTCTTGGTCTAGTTGGTCATGGCATCTGCTTAACACGCAGAACGTCGGCAGTTCGATCCTGCCAGAAATCACTTTTTTGCCTCTCTCTTTAGAGGCCTTTCCCTTCTTTTTGGTTCTCAGCTCTTTCTGATCGTTCTTCTTCGTTTTGGGTCCCCTGATACACCTTTGAGCGACATCTCAAGTTTGGGTCCAAAAGTGTGAGTCTATCCGAACCACATGTCAAGACATTTTCTTTGTGCCATTGCTGCTCCATAATATTCCACCTCAACAACTTTCAACTCCCTTCCGAACATCTCTCCTAGAACAGCATCCTTACATATTGTACATCTGAGGATAGAGAGCAATCGCATTCCAAAGCCGCACGTTGTACGCAACTGGAAGAGCCATAGGCAACGGAGCACTGATGCAGTGCACCAGCAGTGCACTGAGGACTCTGTAACCGCCAGCTGGACTTCCCGTAGGTCTTCGGACCTTCGGATTCTATTCATCCTGAAGGCTCCATCTTAACGACTGGCTGGTCAGGCGGAGGCTTTAGGTCTAGTGGAAGTCCCAGGCGGTCAAACGGGTGCTTTACAAGGTACAATGGAAGTTCATTCACATTTGGTGGTCTCACTACAACAAACAGAAGGGACTCTTCAGTTACTTGGCGCTTGTTATTCCATGCTGAGGTTCATTGTCCAGGTTCAGCAGCAACAAGACGGTCTTACCAGCCACGACCAAGTCAACCCACATCTCGGTTTAGCTTCTCCACTCTGTACTTCCCCTTATTTCCTTGTTGTGTTCCCCACATCGAAGACCCTTCCCCACATCGAGGTTTCTCCCCTCCTTCACACAGACGCGATCTAAATTGCCTATCCTGGACCAGCGGAGGTTAGTGTGGATTGGGGGTCAGTTACAGCAATTTTGAAGGGCACGTCCACAGAGAGCGAATTGAAATTTCAGAAACGCCAGACCAAACTGAGAAATCCATACCTGCTATTATTGCCCAACGTCCTCTACGCACTGCTCAATACCGTGGTCTATTCTCTCCCACTCCGTTGACCCGATAACTCAAAACACACATGGAAGAAAGACGTTGAGATGAAAAGGATGCATTCTGTCATGTAAACTATTATTTGAGCGGGGTGGGGGTTCCAAACCATATGGGGGGGCCTCCGCTATTGACACTGAGATTCGTGTAACATAGCTCGCCACTCCTCCTGCACTACAAGTAAGGGGAGCTCGCACGCCATCAAACCGCTTACGTAACGCCATGGATCCACACCAACATAAGGTGTTTGGTTTGACATGGACCCTGAACCACTGGATATAAGCTTTGGGACTATCTCCCAAACTGATGTAAGATATGTATGTATGGCGATAAATGAAAAGTAGTGACTGATTGCAGGCGCTAAACTAGGTTTCTCGAGAATGAGTCTAATGCGAAATACACCAGTATCTGAGTCAGAATGTAACTGAGACTGTAGCGATGGATACGTGACGGATTTTAATAGTGAATGTAGCTGTATAGAGCTTGAAGTGTCAAGACTCTTATGAAACTTTCATCTTTTCAATCAGACAGTTACAACCCAGCCAAACACTTTGGTCCTCCCAAGCCACCATTTTTCACAGACTATTTTAGCACACCCGCCGAACCTTGTCAACATGCGGCGATATGCAGCAATCAGCCTCGATATCGTGTGACTGATTTACTATCAGGTATATATAGACTATCGCCTCTGTCCTCTTTTCTCATCAAACACATCCTCCCGTCTCCCTTCACACAACCACCCCGGTTCCCAATCAACCAACCACCCTTCCATCCCAAACACAACCACTCTCACAATGCCTTCTCGAGCCACCTCCACCTTTTTCGATC
The DNA here is from genome assembly GCA_900519015.1 of Yarrowia osloensis. NCBI lineage: Eukaryota > Fungi > Ascomycota > Dipodascomycetes > Dipodascales > Yarrowia > Yarrowia osloensis. The sequence goes on from ULGU01000010.1 coordinate 312,123, forward strand.
GATTTGACCAGGTCGACTTCTCCTGGACCTCTTGGTCTGGTGTCTACTCCTTCACCTGGAAGCCTTCTCAGCCTGCCACTACTCAGGCTCAGAACGCCTAAACGTCCTAGCACGTCTCCCTAACACCTATTTATTACCTAATTGAATTCGCATATCGAAGTTGTTGATATTGTAGAATGTAGCGCACACACACATTCCAGACGTGACGTACTCGTACTGTAGTGGGAGTCTCTCTGCGACTCAAGCAACGTGGTGACTCGTCGGAAAGCAGCTCTTCGTAATAACATACGTTCTAGTCGCCACAATTCGCGTATAGAACGCCCCATCGCTCACCTCATCGCTCGTCTCACATGTCGTGTGCTCCATTTTCATTATCGGATCAACACAAGCAACCTGGATAAGGATAAGGTGCAAGCCCGATAATTTAGAGTTACGAAAATTAACGGCGTGGACGGTAACGACATCGGGTCGAGAAATATCGTCTTATCTAAAGCCCTCAAAGAGCAATAGAAGTGAGATATTTTAGTTGGAGGATCATACGACACTGGGCAGTTTGGACCATATCGTCACGTCACATTTACGTCCGCGACTTGTAGGATATCAACGTGCCCATGAGATGGTAGCCCCCTTAGCTTCCAGCCAAGATAGGTAACGTCAAGCCGTCTGGAAGTGGCGCTATTTTGACTAACGAACTTCACCAACTAGTTCCCGAGGCTGAACTGCTCTTCAGAGACACTACTTGCACTCACCTGAGACCTCCTCGGCTCACCACGCATTTTCGTAGCCATGCCCGATTCACTGGTGTTGACCCGGACGTGTCCGAAATGCCCCGGTTCATTAACGTGCGGAACCGTTGCCTGTTTAGACAGTTTACCCTAACCGCAAATACACGTCTTCGGTGATTGAGCAACTCAGCAACCTTAATTATTACTCAGGTTCTGCAACTATTCAGAGGCGCAGTGGCTATTTTTGGTGGTATTTTACTGAGAAAAATTGGTGGGCTGGTGTGGGTCGTATCTTGGACTTTTTACCTACATTGGCTAGACTGCGTAGGCTGTGTTGCTCATACAAGAATAGTAGAACGAGTTTCCAAGCTTTATCAGGGTGAGATTGGCCTGGTAGATGTCTCTGCCAATTCCTTTCAGAAGTGTCAAGTAATTAGTTACAATACTGTACACTTAAAGAGAACTCAGCTGTACGTCCGCAGCTTCAGCATCCATACGTTCAAAAGCGTGTTCTTATTGAGAAAATTAATTACCTGTTAGCGTTTCTATAACCCCATCCTGACTTTTAGTCCCCAAACCTCTATATCCTCCAAAACCGTGACACTTCCACATGTGTCAAACCTCCCAGGCTGCTTCGGCCTTTTCATGCATTGGCGAGATCAAAATAGCAACACTGACGATATGACTAAAGTAGCCGAAACGATCTGGCTAAACGAGAGTCTCGTGTCTCTAGCTCCACTAGTTTGCGGGGTGATTCTCTGGACGTTTTGACTCTCTTTGGCCCTCAGCCAGTCGTCTGGTGGCAGCACTGTGGGAACTCCATAGAGAGTGATCGTGCTTCCTGCTGTGGATGTGATGACAGTGGCAGTAGCGTTCGAAACACTCGAGGTGCCGTAGATACCGTGGCCGATGCAAATGGGGTAGTCTCTAGCGTCCATATTGGCCCACAGAGTGGTAGCTGGGGCTGCTGTAGAAGCTGAAACTGTGGTGCTCGGTGCAACCACGCAACTGGCGTACTGGAACGGGTCGAAAGCAGCAGCTGTGACGATTCCTGCGGCGTAAGAGATGTTCATCGGTGTATTTGTGGTTCCATTTCAGGTTGAGGTTCTTCAAAGGTATTTATATCAGCCACAACCTATACCGCTCAAAACCCTGGCTGCTGCCTTGTCTTAGCATGCAACCTACAGGGGGTTTGATCTAGAGAGCAATATATTGGGCCATGGAGGCAACGGGTAGACTAGTGAGAGGTTGGTGCGTGATTTCTAGACCATTGCGCACCCACAGATACCCTTAACATGTCCAAAATCCCCACACCATCTCGTGTTGATCTCTTGTTGATCATCGTCGATCGACTTCGTATACAAAAGTTTATGAGGTTGAAGAGAACAAGCACACAAGGTGATGTGGGTTGTTCTGTGCGCAAGAGAAGAGTCTGGGTGGGGCTTTTAGAACGAAGCATACCTGACACATTAATTGTCGATACATTCGCTCGGAGCACTACCACGACCGCCACACTCTCAATCCTCTCCATTTGCCTCCCCGGACCGGCACACAAAGAAAAGAAGCGAGAGTTTACGAGACGCAAGGGTCTATTCTGTGCAGCCAGTGCCGTTGCAGCCAAAGAGGTAAGGGGGGTTTATTACAGTCGATTGATTGCTATCTACTTCAGAATGAGAAATTCAATATTGATAATGTCAAGGTCGAGCTGCGAAATCAGCAAGTACTGGTACAGCCCACAAGCAAACTTCCGCATGGAGCTATAGGATTGCTTTTTCAAAGCCTGTAAACATCAACAACCGCGTTCGAGTGTGCCAAGGGTAAGATATGCATGCAGTCAAATGTCTAATCTCATCCGCAATTTCATTTGTCTCTCATGTCGCCTCATGGAAGCCTTTTATCTGTCACTCAAGGTGGGCTAGACCGTTCAAGAGAAGAAATCAACGGGCTAGCTCGCGATACCCGTTCCCAACAAGCTACCGTGGAGCAGTCTCGATACCCCATCATAACCTCAACGCCTCGTCCGCTATCATAACAAGATAGCCTCTATGAAGGCCGTTTAACACAAAGTTCGTCTCATAGTGCAAGATCTAAGACATACGTGTATTATTGGCGTAGGCGTAGGCAAGGGAGGTGTTGTGCGTGTCAGACAGTGAGGTGGGTCTGTATTGCTCTGTAGGATCGTTTAAGACATTGTTATAGTGAAACGTTGAACTCTGGGGCAGTCTCTAAAGTTCCTCTGAACGGATATTGATCACAAGTCGATGGAAACATCCCTTACCACAGAGTTCAGAGTGGGGTCGAGACCTCAACCTTAGGCAGGCGTATATTTATCGGTCTTAACTCCCCAATGTGGTGAACCCACAACCTTCAGCCCACCAACCTACATGCCCCATTCATAATCATCATTATTAAATATATAGCCTACCAAAGCCCAGCAGAATACACTGATGTGCCTCGGCTCACTCCGATAACAGACGAAATGTCCTTGTCGGTGGAGTAAATGTTGAGGGGGATTTTGCAGGAGAAATGTTCGCAGGAGAAGGAGTCCTTGGGCCCATATGTAGTGCCTCGAGAGTCGTAGTCCACGGGCGCAATCACGGCTGAATCGGTAATGTTGAGAATGTTACCTGGCAAACCTCCGTTGGCTGCAGTGTTGCTGTTGCTAGCACCATTGCCATTCATGCTGGGGAATGCGAAGTCGCCCGCAATGCTTCGCTTTCTCTCCATTATCGGAGATCCAGGCTCGCTGAGTGCAGGGCGAGGAATGTTGGTCTGCACGGTGCTGTGAAGGTTGGGAGTCTTGCTTTTCGAGCTGCCCAGCATCTGGGCGCCCTTCTTGTCGGCGAAATGCGTCACAAAAGTCAGTTTCAACGACCAGTCCATGCAAATCTTGGTGGTGGCAAACTGAGAGGCCGCAGTAGCCGGAACAACCATGTCGAAAGTAACACGGTCACGTGAGTCGTAAATGAAAGTCATCTCCTGTGCGTAGATACGACGGGTCGACGGCAGAGGGATCATGGTGGGGTCTCTGGACCCAGATAATCGACGTCCGCTGCCATCTGAGCCAACGGAAGACCGTCTACCATTGCCAGAGGGCAGGTTGCCGTTGCTCGAGTTTCCCCAACCACTCAGCAGGCTGTCATCCCAGTCGTAGCCGTGCAGATAACTTCGATGGACGGTCTCTGTCGTCTCCAGAGAAGCTGTGACGTGATAGCAGGGCGTCTGAGAGCCGGAAAAGTCGAAACTGAGAACCATGGAGTCGCCAATTCGATACAGCGGCTTGCTGAGACTCAAGGTGGCAATGTACTTGGAGTTTCGAGAGATGTGAAAGGTGGTTTTGGGTACCAGAGTCTTGCTGATGAGACCGTTGGACTGAACAAGCCGGTTGATATGAGCACCTGCCGAGGTACCAGCGTCGTCTTCCTCGTCTTCCATGGACTGGTCGTGCGATGCGTAGGGATCATGGGAAGTGCGGAGTGACTTGATGTGATCCAGCAGCTGTTCTCGAGACTTGGGGCCAGGTTTGGTACTTGGGCCCACGTGATGGAGTCCAAAGACATCGCTCATTGTCTCACGTGACGAGTCTGGCAGCTCCTTGACGGCCACTGCACTCTGTTCTCCTCCAATGGGGTTGTCCACCTGGTGAGGGATCGAGTCTCCGTCATCATCAACGTATTGGAACACACGGAAGGGTGCCACAAGACGGTGAGCACGTGACTTGAGACTTGGTTTTGCGTGGGACGTGTCTCCATTCGACATTCCCGGGTCGTCCACCAGACGGCTTTCGCCTCGTTGAGTAGAAACCACCAGACTGTAGTATATTCTGACGGCTTTGCCTCGGTAACTAGGTGGCAATTCGCGGGGCAATGTGCATTTGTAGTAGAATGCTTTGCTCTCTCCTGGATTGAGAGTGAGAGCAGGAAACAGCAGAGACGAAGCACTGGAGTAAATAGGGAGACCTTCTCCAGAGTCACTAGATTGAGCAGTGGTGCCTTGAGCGCCACCGGATTCGTCTCCAAGCAGTCCCCAGATCATCTTGGTGATTCCCTGGGGGTTATCGACATCTTTAGAGTCGTCCACTTCGCTCAAATGGGCCAGTCCCATGGCTGCGCCTCGGTTTCGAACGTGTTCCAGACGAGCAACATCCACCACTTCGGGGTCCACCACAAAGTGTCCCTCAATTCGACACGTGCCCATGATGAGTGTCTCGGACGTCCCGTAGGGTGACCGGACTGGTGGCTGGGCCGATCTTCGCACTGAACGAGCACGTGAAAGCCGATTACTTGGCAGAGGCTCATAGTCTGTACTCAGCATCCCGAAGAATCGGTCTCGCCAACCATCGACGGAGGCTCGAGGCTGGTCTTCGGTGCGGCTATTGTTGTTATTGCGGAAGCTGTCGCTTCTGTTGCGGGTGTCGGTGCTGTGTCGAACATCGCTTCGGGTGTCTGTGTTGTCGATGCTCGTCACCTTGGACACGTTTCTGAACGTGATGACAGCCCGCACGTCGTCACCGCCAAAAACCGTGGGGGACTCGAACACAACCTCGGCCCTGATTGAGTCGGAGGTCATGTCTGGGATGTGAAGTTGGTGGAGTTAGATCCGAGCTCTAGCAGCGGTTGGGGCGTCCAATTGTGTCACTTCCGAGAGAGGTAGAGCTGTGTTCAAGGAGTGTGGAGTTGTGTGGAGTCGCTGGAGTCGTGCGTAGTGGTTTGATTGCGTGTGATGTCGGGAGCGTCGTGCAGCAGTGGTGTATGTCGTGTAGGTCGCGTAGGTCGTGTAACCGTGAAGCTGGCGGTGTCTGAGTCACGTGACGGGGTCGCTGACACGTAGTTTATGGGGCTCTTAAGCAAAGAAGCTGGGTTGGTGGCTGGGGTGTCGTTAGCGAGTGCCGGTAGTCGTCTCTCCAACCATCTACGTAGACACGCACTGTAATGTATGCAGTGTAGGTTGGCAGCTGCAGGGTGGGAAATGAACTCTAACGTGGGTGGTGAAGCACACTTGGCGCTGCGATAGTGAGAGTGTCTGGAGCTGCGGGGAACCTACTCCGAGGAAATTATATCGACGTGAGCGGCCGTCGAAACACGTATCTCACCAGAGAATAGTCTCATCAGACACAGACGGACATTTTCAGATATGCTCTTCCTCGCAACCTAATGGGAAGCCTAAAAGACGAGCTACTGGCTGGTGTTGGCTTATGGTGTTGTTGCTAACAGGACCATCAACGTGGCACAGTTAGTGTGAATATATGGCACCTCTTGGCGACATTGTCAGAATGGAGGCTGTGTCAGTGGGGTGGTTGTGAGAGAGTAAAACAGTCTCTTGAATGCCTCTCATCAGCCAACGCGTTCCTCTGCAAATTTACAGTAGGTTGTCCGTAAGGGGAATGCCCAACGAGGGTCACCACATGTCAGAATCCATTCAGTTGCAATCGTTAGAGGCTCAACACCAACGAAACACTCAACCACAAACATCACTCTATTATCTTGATACATTAATATATATATACGTCTTCTTGTGTCCTCATCGGCCCTCTAAGCCAGAGCACCTCCATCAAGACGCTCAAAGGCAGACTTGATCTTCATTCCGACTCGAGTACTCAGCTCATAGTCGTCAGACCATCGCTCGGCCAGATGCAGCCACTCTCGCACAATCTCGGTGCCCTTGGGGCCATGCATGACCCACTCGAACATTGCTCGCTCGTACAGCGCCGAAGGAGGCATCCAGGGGTCCTTGTGAGTCACACTCTTGTTGTAGTGGAACTTGCCGTTGCTCTCGGTGACAATCTGCGAAATCACATTGTCATTGAGCATCTTGTATCCCTCCTCGACCTTACCCATGTTTCTCAGAGCCACAGCCTGCAGCAGTTGTCGAACAGTCTTCTCGTTCTCCTGCTCGGGAATGTGGCTGGGAGCCAGAGGAGCAGCAGAGTAAGCCAAGACCTCAGAAAAGACCTTCTCCAGGGCGTACTCGGGCATCTTTCCGTAACCGTTCCAGAAGTAGACAACTTCCTGGACAGGAGACACTCCTGCAGCATCGACCAGGTCAATGTTGTGTTGCTTGGAAAGCTGCTGCATCTGCGAGATCTTTCGCGACAGGAAAACGTCCATGGGCATAGTCTTGGCCATGAGCTTCTTCTTTCCAATCAGACCGGGAGCCTCAGTCAGAAGACGAGTAGCGGTGTCCTTGGCCTTCTTGGCGGCCTCGGCGTTTCCAGCACGCAGATTCTCTCGGTAGATTTCAATGGAACAGGTGGCAGCCACATATGTGTACCAGGCATGCGACCAGGCGTTAATGTCAATGAGCCGGATGAAGTTTTTGGCGGATTGTTCGTATCGGTTGAGGAAGAGCATGAACATGGTCTTGTCGAACAGCATGAGCGCCTCGACCTGCTTCATCTCGATGGGACCGATATCGGCGTCCATGATGTCCACGGCCTTCTCCAGATGGCACTGAGAAGCCTCCATTCGGCCCTGCTGAAGCATCCACAGAGCCGAGTGAGGGTAGTAGCCTCGGGCGGCAAGCAGAAGCTTGTGCATTCGACGTCGGGGGTTCTTGGGCAGAGTGTGCACCTTCTTGGAGTGTCCGGATCCACCGGTGATGGTGGCTGTGAGGGTGATTTCGGTATCGTCGGCTGTGTTGATGTCGTACTTGCCCTGCTGGATAAGATCTTCCTCGGTTCCGGGCAGGATCAGATCGGAGAACTGGGTGGGACCGTCGTAGAACTGCAGCAGCACAAGCAGTGCCAAAGCTCCGTGGATGTTTCTATAGTTTGTGGCCTCCCAAAGCAGAGAAAGACCACCATCTCGAGAGCCTCTGAATCCAACGACGGACAGAATCTTACCCAGAGTAGGGGGGATGATACTGATAACGAGCTGCAGGATTCCGAAACACAGATCGACACCAGACTCAATGAACTCCTCGATGGTTTCCGAGCCCTGGTGGAGAGCGGTGGCAGAAGAGGTGGTGGTGTTCATGGAGGCAGCTGACGACGCGACGGGTGTGGTGTTGTTGCTTTCGTTGAGTCGGTTGAGTCGGGTTTTCTGGAACTTTTCCACCAGAGACGCCATTTCCTGGTCGTCGGACACGGCCAGACTCAGCGAGTCGAGAGTCGACTTGTGATCCGAGCTCTTGGCGGGCTTCTTAGACTCTCTGATGCTCTTGCTGATCTCGTCGAGCGTCTGGTAGGCCTTTCGCAGCTTGTAGAGGGCCTTGACGGACTCCAGATACGACTCTGAGAGGAACAGAGTGATGGCTCCCATGAGCTCGGCCTCAGCGAACGCCACTCGGTACTCGGTACCAGGGGGGTACTTGGAGTAGCTGACGTGGGCTCCGTTGTTGGAGACGTTTCGCTTTTGCCGCACAGCTGCAGCCTCCGCTTCGGCTAAAGCTTCAGAGGCACGGCGGATGCTTTCTGGCTCGAACCCAAGAGTGGCCTCGATGAAGTAGATGACGCCGATGACCAGCTTGTAGAAGGCCGACTGTTCCCGGGCCACGGATCCGGCCTCGTCCTTCTGGATCAGCTTGAGCGCCTCCTTGCTGCGGTCGTCCATGACCATGTCCATGGCGATAAATGCCTCTTCCACCCGGAGAGCATCGTCCATGATGGCCAGCGAGACCGTCGAGTTGTTGAGGGGCTTGGCGGGCATGTCGCCGCCCCGTTTACCCAGACCTAGAGCCTTGAGCATTGTGTTTTAGATGGTCAATTGGGAAGACAAGTGCAGAGTGGTGTCCAGGTGTCCAAGTTCCCATGTTGGAGCAGCATGCCGGTTGTTGTGAACCTAGTTCGTGCAGTTGGGAAGGGGGCTTAGAACGGGAATAAAGGGGGCTCAGGTGATTGGATATGCGAGCTGGTACGCTGGGTGGAATGCGGCTGTCTCGGGCAACCGGGCAGTGCGGCTCTCGGGGTGCTATCACCACCAGAACAGACCGATTTGAACCGCCCCTGAAAGCTCACATCTGCAATTTAGGTTTTGAGCAACTTATTGTAAGATCTGACCGTCGAGCTTGAGAGCCAACGTTAGGGTGCTGGAAACGCAAAAATCCGTCTCAGACACCGTCTACTGACGGCTTCTACGCATTATCGAGGGCTACTTTTGGGCCTGCCGGTTGTCAAACGTGTCCACACACACGTCATCAGCATCCCCACCTCAAAACGGTAATTCCAACAAGGTTGACGATTGGACTTTTTTCTGCGTGTGGGGCTGAGTGACTGTATAGGACGTTTAGGCGACCTGGAGCTGGTAGCGGTCGTGACTGTCTGATCCCCGAGCCTTTGTTCTTGGCTCGATCAGGTTTTTTGGTTTCAGTCGCACGCCAAATTTCCAAGTTAGCAGCGCTCCAGTCTTCAATGTTCCATTTATAGTAGCGTCAGCTAGACTTTGTGGGGCGCAGCAAAGCCCACCATATAGGGGTTGTTGCGGGGCAAAAAGTGCATATATGAGCCGAAAAATCATCTTTCAGGGGCGTAATAAGCCGCCCAGAGAGTGTTATTTTGCAATTCGGCCACATATTCACCGAAACTGCCACGTCTCAATTTCTAGAGCTACCCGAACAGAGTTCGGTCTAGCGAGACTGACGAGTTTATCCTCGAGAATATCTGTGGCATGACGTAGAGCTGGATGGGTAGAGGTGGTGACGAGATCGGAGTTGGTTCGTTGTCTTCGTTTGCTATTTGTGATTCGTTTTGTGTCCCTCCCTGCCTCAAAGACTGCGCTGCTACTCCCTCCACCTCGCTCAACCTCCTGCCTTATCTCACATCAGAGTTCTTGGCTAATAGCTCTGGCAAGGTTCGGTTACGAGCACGTGGTGCCAGAGGTCAAGGGCCGACCTTGTGGGATCGTCCGCACAGGAGTGGCATCCGGCAAGTGGTGCTTTCGTGCGGTATTTACACATGCGACGGTGACGTTGCTGGCGATGTGGGATGCAAGAAGTGTCCAAGTTCATAAGACGGATATTATTCACACATGGCTGGTTGGGTAGGATCCATTTGGGCGCTTGGAGCGATGATCGCAAGTGTAGCATTGAAACACGTGTAACTGGTAGAAAACGGCTCAGAGCGATTTGAAGCAACTATAGGTAAGTCCTGATGGGCATTTATCGACACCTGTCCATTCTCTACACTCGCGGAACCCACTGTACTCTGAACAACTCGCGCCATCTCAACACGATGATCAAGCACACGACATGTCACACGAATTAGAACCGTCAGTCACGCGATGGTCTACTTGTAGCGTGGCAGTGTAGAAGAAAGAGTTTGGACGGTCGCAAGCTGCTTGAAGGTCTCGTTGGTGGACCTCAGTGTAGCGTTACTTGGCAGCAGAAAAATACGAGAGCCAATAGAATTAGAAAGTCAACAACGTGTAGATGGATGAGGGACAGAGGCACCTGAAGTGGGAGGAGCAGATGTGGAAGAGAATGAAACGCAGGGCAAGCGAGAAAGGGGTCGTTGCCTAGTTTCGAAAGCCCTTTGTCTTACTCGGCATTCACTGTACTCTTATACACAACAGAAGATTGTACGGGCAGCACTTGTGCGCTAAAGAGTGGATGTGGGATAACGAGTGTACTCACTAAAGAGATGATGACGGGTTGCAGAAGATTTTCGTGACATCTGATCTACGAGTACTGCTGAAAGAGCTGCCCTCCACAGCGTCTTACACTCTCAACACAGCACCCCACCTCTGCGCTCATCGAGTTGCTCAGGTATGTCGTGCGTTTCTCTTGAACAGTCCAGAAAGAGCCACAGACAAGATAGCGAGAATCTGTAAAGTGCATGTTGATCAGCGTACATTTCTGACTGGAATCACAGCTCACAAAATAGTCAAAACTTCGTGATCAATCTGCTGGCATCCTCCCAGTTTCCCAGTCGCAGCTTGTACACAGACATCACTTGTAGACCACAAAGTTTAAACCACGATGGTTCCAACATGACATCCTGGCTCTAAAAAAAAGCATAGGCTCGGAACATACACGAGGCAAGTCCAAAAGGTCACCCACCACATCGGGTGGCAAAAAGACACTCGCAAAAACGAATAGGTCCACCCGGAATCGAACCGGGGTTACTGGAAGGTACTTCAAGAGTCAGAATCCAAGGTGATAACCGCTACACTATACAACCGAGCTGTGAAAATCGGGGAACGTTGGGCCTATTTGGGATTAAAAAAATTGTTAAAAATCGCGATTTTTGGCCGCTACGGGCACCTCTGATCGACAAGTTTTGTTTTCGGGTTATCTCTAGACTCCGCTTTATCCTATAAGCTACTATTCTCACATCCTGCGAGTGTCCTGGAGAATTTAAGTCGGGCAGAATTTAGTTGATGTGTCTGTCAATCCTCTCAAGTAGTACAGTTCTTACGCTCTCTGGTCGAGGTAATAGTTTAAAGTTTAATAAGCTCCGTGTAGTATACTCACAGAAGTTGATCCACGAGCTCACCGGCCAAAACACTCCAGCACGTAGTAAAAACAACTTGGAAAGTACAAGCTGCCCTTTTTTATTCTCCCCATACCGTTCATAGTGCCCTCAGGTCCCTATATGAAAAATTTTCAAGGCGTTTTTTCACTTTGAAATAGTCTATTTTCATCTCGAAATTCATAGAAAATCCGCAATAGTTTAGTGGCTAGAATTTCCGCCTGTCAGAACATCTGTTCAGCACGCGGGGGACCGGAGTTCAATTCTCCGTTGCGGAGTATCTTTTTGCCCTTCTCGGGCTACTATTCCTGCCCTCTTTTTAGCTGACTAAGCGAAGATGGGTTACGCTGCGTTTCTGTAGCTTAGAGCTATACGCTGAGCTCAAGTGAAAAGCGCAGCAAAAGTACATCCGAGCAGATGAACATTCCATCCCTTCTTCTACAGTTGTCGTAGCTGTATTTGGCATAATTAATTCATCTATATACTATGTGTTGTTATGTGGTCCTACCAGTAGGACACCTCTTACAGCTCGTCTCTGGCAGAGTACTCAAATCTGTACCGAGCAGGAAGCTTCTTGCCATCCACCTTCTTGTATCCCTTGGTGGCGAAGTTGACAATGTTGCCATCGTTCTTGACGACGGAACTGGGCATCTTGTAGACCTTGTTCTTGTGGACGTCGACAAGGGCATAAGATCCCTCATGAAGATGGTGCTTTCCGCCCTTGGCGTCGGCAGGAGGCTTCATGTATGTGTAGGGGCCCATTCCAAGCTCGTCGGCAAGCTTCTCGAGCTCGTCAGTGATGTCCACAAAGTAGACAAACTTGACCTTCCTGTAGGTGTCGTCACTGGCGTGTCTAGCAGCCTTGTGAATGGTCAGAAGATCCGTCTGGTAGCTGTAAGGAGAAGTGGTCATGACGACACAAGCGGGGGAGTCGGACTTGAGACACGCATCTCGCAGCTCGGCAAAGGAGTAAATTCGAGTAGCCTGTCGAGGGTGTTTCTCTTCTCCTCCGTACTTGTCGATGATGGACTGAATCTGAGCCTTCTGGTGCTCGGGGCCACCGTTGAGGTTGACCTGTTCGGGAGTAGGAGTGATTTTGGAGGGCTTCTCGTCCTCGATGTCCTCCGTATCAGCATCGTAGTCGGTGTCAGAGTCGGAATCGGACGGAGAGTCGGCCATCAGAGGCTCAGGCTCAGTATCGTCCGTATCAGAGTCGGGCTGGGCAGCAGCTTCCTCCTGAGGAACCTCTTCAACCTGCTCGACAATCTCGACCTCGATATCGTCCTTGGCATCAGTGAGAATCTCGTCCTCCTCGTCGACAGAGTCGTTGTCTGTGGCGAGATCAGGCACGTCAGACTCAATGACGAACTCCTTGAGGGTCTTCTTGGCGGGAACGTTTCGGTTCTTGCCCTCTCGGATGACAACGTACTGGTTAGTGAACTTGAGAATGCCCTCGTGAGACATGTCCTTGTTGGAGAAAACAGGATGGTGGCCCTTCTTGAGCAGCACAATCTGGCTCTTGGTAGTGTCCAGCTTGGACAGAGAAGGGTACTCTCGCTGGAGATGCTTGACGATGTCAGGAACGGCCTTTCCGGGAGCAAAAGAGACCTTAGCAGTGTCGACAAAGTCAATTGCAATAGCCTTGAGCACGGGGGGCACCTGAACAAGCTTCTTGGTGGTAGCGGGGAGGTACAGGATATGGTGGATGTCCTCCTCGGTGCTCTCGAGCAGACTTTTCAGGTCGGCGACGCCGGCAAGACGCTTGGTGAGGTTCTTGATTCGGCCAGAAACCTCCTTGACAATAGTAGCAGCCTCCCGAGGACCCTTGTAGTCCTCGACCATGGGCCGCATCTTCTTTCCGGTCTTGGGATCGTTGAAGGGCCGGAAGATCTTGAGGGTGGGGAAGCCCTGGACCTTCCATTGGGCGCACACGGGCTTGTTGATCTCCTGGTCGCAATCAACAGCGACCACGTTGGCCAGACCTCGGAGGCCCTTGCTGGCCTTGACGTACTCGGGCAACAGGCTTCGACAGTGACCACACCAGGGTGCATAGAACTCCACAATGGAGGTTTTGTTGGACTTGAGCACCGGGCCCAAGTTACCCTTGGCTTCCACGACGGGGCTGTTTTTGTAGAACGAGGCGAGCGCCACGGACGCCAAAAACAGCAGTATCAGCAGACATCTCATGGTGGCGGCTAATTGTGTGTTGGAACAGTGTTTTGCAGGTTTCGGAGACAGTCCCTTCAGCACCTCGTTTTAGCCACCGAGGCCCTGTGCAGTGTCTGAGTTTAACACGCTTTGAGTTGACGGTGGCGAGAATTGATGTGGGGTTCATTGAGTGGAAAAGTGTAGGAAAATGAGCAAGAAGATTGTCAATCTACTATTTGACTGTTTTAAATGTGGTTCCAGGTTTTTTTGCTGCTCAAAACCGCCCAGAACACCCTCCCAGCGACACTCTTTTGGCTCGTGTGCAGCACATGCATGTTGACGGAACTAAGCCAGAATGTTCCACCGTCTTTCTGGTGGAGAGCCATAAATGGCGCCGTGGAGTGTTGGCACGCAATTTCAAGAGATCAATAGGTAAAAGGGTCACTTCTGGTGTAATAGAATCGACATGGTTATGGTGATGTGTCTGTATTTTCTTATTATCTTCCTTTTTTCGTGATATTTTAAATCATCAGAAATCCTAACTAATTACTTGAGCGTGCCAGTTGAGCTGCTTCGTCCAGGGACACTCAGAAGTATGATGTGATTGTAAGGACTTCCCGACTCGAAGAGACTCGCCAGGAAGCCAACAATCGAACAACCAAGCACCTATAAATACGTCAAATTCATCCGCCTGCTTCTCTAACGCAAGTTACTCCCTCCGATCAACCCTCAGCGACACCCCCACATCTTACTAAGCACCTGTCTCAACAGACTGTTACCCCAATGTCTTGTCACAGTCTCGCCAGTCGGAACAGTCAAATTATTGATCAAAACCACACGCAGAATACCATATTATCCATCCCACGCAATCGCCGCCTTAGCTGCAGCGACCGTATAGACAAGAGCCAGTTTAGATCCCCTTGGCACATCTAGAGTCGTACTTGTGAGTGGCAAATTGCCCCGTTGTTTCAGACCCTTTAATTTCTCCAATTACACCTTCTCCATTAGCCATTTATCGTATGTTGCCCTGAGTTTGATCTTCGTCTTTTCTCATTTAGATTATTCATAACCCGCTGGTTCCCACTTGCCCTGGGCTGCCTATAAGAAGAGAGCAAGGTGTGCCGTTTGCGGGGTATGCAGTGGTGTGAAACGAGAGTGGAGCGACCTGGAGGGTTACCGTAGGTGTGGAGGCGAGTTTGGGAGCAAGTTCGACCCCTCCAGCAGCTCTCCTCCCCGAGCTGTTCGTCGTCCTCTTTGTATCAAACACTGCTTAAATCCACACGCAAACCTCGTCTGTCGCTTTAGAGTTGAGATAAGGACTTTTTGGGGGGTCACAGCAGACCACATGACGTCAAGGCGGTATGCGCAGTGTTGGCAAGGTTAAAATGGACTGCAGCAATATCATGTAATTTTGTTAGTGTGATAGTGTAATTCCCACTACACCTGTCAACCACCAAGTGCCACTTTTTACGCCCCACAACCGCCCTCCCTCTCGATATGACCATCGACACCGCACAGCTGCGGGCGCAGAACACACTGCTACATGACCAGTACACTTTCTACCCCGCACAGGTGACCGTCAAACACTGGCAGTTGCGTGATCTCATCCATGCCACAGATATGGGTGGAGGCATGTCCCACGACTCGGTCATCTACCCAGTCCACAACACCATACGACAGCTGTCCTTCGACGGATCCGACCAGCCGCTGTTTGAGTTCCAATTTGAACCCCGTTGTGTCCGGGTTCAGAACGGCATTGTTGCTGCGGGAGGAGTCTATGACCAGACCTGTGGACCTCGAAGACCCTCTCTGGGCAGCAGTCTGTCTCGACTGACCCGTCCTCCAGCTTCATCTCCGGGTCTCTTTAGTGTCGGAAATATCGCCACCAAAGAAACCTACTCAGGCGAGATCTTCACCGGAGAAGCCATCAACAACGCCGTGACGCTCTACGACAATGCCACCAAGGCCCTGGTGTGCAACAACGACCATCTGCTCTACTTTCTGTCCATTGGCTCTGCATCTTTTGCCGTGGAAGACCAGTTTCGCTTCACCTCGGCTTTAAATCACGCCTCAATCTCCCCGGACAACTCCACAGTCGTGGCCTGTGGCGACTCCAACCAGGTCTACGTGTGCAACAGAGGCGCATACGGCTGGGTCAAAACGCACACAATCGAAATCGGCTCCGAGTCCGGCTTCTCAACAGCCTTCCACCCCAATGGAGTTCTGTTTGGCGTGGCATCCCAGGACGGAGTAGCCCGTCTCTACGACGTGCGAAAACACTCAAAACCGCTCGTGGAGGTGCCTTCGACCCGCCGGGAAGAGAATCACGGCGCATTTCGATGCCTCAAGTTCTCCGAGGGCCCGGAAGACATCATGTTCATCTCCGAACACAGCGGTAGAGTCCACATGGTGGATCTTCGGGACTTCTCCAACCACCAGGTGCTGCATCTGCCCTACTACTCACGACCACCAAAAACAATGCACCACTACTATCCCGAGGAGTGGTCGCAACGATCCATCCGGTCAGCCCGATCCGGACGCTCCGACATGTCCAACTCCTCATCGGAGTACATGGCCGGCTCAGACATGTCGCTGGACTCGGAACCCCAAATCACCCCCATCACAGACCACGCCACCAATTACGCCCCTCCGGTTTATTCCGCATTCTCGGCCGCGCCTCCGTCCTCATCTTCTTCTTCCAGAGTGTCCTTGCCCGCCCTCAACTCAGGAGAGTCGCGCCGTCTCAATTACCGGGAGCACGATATTAGCGGCATGTGCTGGAGCCCCTATGACGGAGGCTCTCTGTTGGTCGGCACCGAAAAGGGCATCACCTCGTGGCGTGTCAACGTCAAGAGCCGGCGGGTGTTTCCTAGCTACGACGTGTGCTAGCTCCATACTAACAACCATATAAGCCCTCACTACATATTTATTCACGGCACGAGACTTGTAAAAATCGCACGCACAAATTGCTGCAATGTTTGCTGCATGTGCTGTTATCATGCAGATATGACCAGCAAGCTGATTGTTGATAAATCATGCCGATCAGTGCATGCCGAGAGCTTAAAACCGAATCTCCAGTTTTCTAATCACAAAATACAAAAGTCATGTCCAGTGCTTGCATGTGCTTGCAGGCCGAGAGATGCTGTGAGATACGCGATAATTAGACATCTAAAATCATGATATTAAAATCTATCCTACTCCAAATACATAATTAGCCTCGAACGACGGCATCAAAGGCCTTGGCGACGTAAGCGACGTTGTGGGTGTTAAGACCGGCCATGGAAATTCGGCCGTTCTTGGTCAGGTAAACGTGGAACTCGTTCACCAGTCGATCCACCTGCTGGGGAGACAGACCGGTGAAAGAGAACATACCAATCTGGTTAGTGATGTGGTCCCAGTTGCCGGGAGTGTTGAGCTTGATGAGTTCGCCCTTGAGCGCGTCTCGCATGCTCTTGATTCGGTTGGCCATCTCCAGCAGGTTCTCCTTCCACTCGTTGAAGAGCTCGGGGTTGTTAAGAACACGAGCCACAATTCGGGCACCGTAGATGGGAGGGTTGGAGATTTCCGATCGCTGCAGGAAGGCAAGTTGCGACTTAACGTGCTCCGAGGCCTTGGAGGACTGGGTGATGAAGTGCAGGCATCCGGCTCGCTGACCGTACAGACCAAAGTTCTTGGCGAAGGACTGACAGATGAGCAGCTCCAGACCCTGGGAAACGAAGTACTGGACGGCCCAGGCATCTCGCTCGAGATCACCGGAGGCAAAGCCCTGGTAAGCAGAGTCGAAGAAGGGGAAGAGCTTCTTGGACTTGCAGACAGCGGCGATCTTCTCCCAGTCGTCTCGGGCAGGGTCGACACCGGTGGGGTTGTGTGCGCAGGCGTGCAGGAGAACAATGTCTCCGGGTCGGGTCTCGTTCTCCAGAGCGTTGAGCATTCCCTTGAGGTCCAGACCCAGGGTCTTGGGGTCCCAGTAGGGGTACTGCTTGACGGTCAGACCAACGTTCTCGAAGATCTGCTTATGGTTAGCCCAGGTAGGGTTGGAGATCCAGATTCGGCCGCCAGCAGCTCGGGGAGGAGTGTCACCGGTAGCTCCGGGGGAGGGAGGAGAACGGCTGAGGAAGACGCTCTTGGGAGGAGCGGCGGAAGAGGGGAACCGCGACAGGAAAAGAGATCCCAGATGGTTGGCGCCGGTACCAGAAATGGTCTGGCAAGAGGCAACTCGGTTCTCCTTGATGGCGGGAGAGTCGGGACCCAGAATCAGCTTGGCGGCAGACTTGGTGAAGTCGGGCAGACCAGTGATGGGGAGGTACTCGTGGTTGGCGGTGGGGTCGGCGACGATCAGGGAATCGACCTTGGAGACGACGGGGAGAACCCAGGGCTTTCCAGTGTTGTCTCGGTAGGCTCCAACTCCGAGGTCGACCTTCTTATCGAAGGTGTCGGCCTTGTACTTGGCCATGAGGCCGAAAAGGGCATCTGCGGGAGCTGCGGGGACTGATGCAAAGTATGACACTGTGTTAGTTGCGGGTTGTGAGGTGTGCGAAATCTGGCGAGAATCCGTGCTTTTCTGTGTTTGTGCACAAAAGCACAAAAGCGCAAAACTCGTGATGGGCTCACTGGTAGTGTCTCTGATGGTGTCGCTGGTGGTTGGCTTGTAGTAGCGTTGATTTAGCCGGTCGTTTGGGCAGTCAATGCGTCCAATTCATACTCACTTATAAATATGAATAAATAACTACTTCGAAAAAGGTAGCGGTGAGGGGAGGGTTGCTGATTAAAAAGATGGGGTGATTGGCGGTTTGGATTTTGTGTTGGGAACGTGAAAATAAAGCCAAAGATTTGGTTCAGAGTCACGTGGCGATAGAGACGGGGAAGTTGGCCACAAGATACTGGGTTGCGGAGGGCCGTCGGGACAATAAATAGAGTCGTTAGTCAAAGGTCGTGAGGTGACGAGAAGATGGGGAGGTTCAGCGGATCTGTGGGGGCGGATGCGTCTCTTTTATAGGGGATTTGAGCGAGACAATTCATCCTATTTAGAGCCTAGTTGCTACCAACTTTAGACTCCGAACAATTGTGAACATAGCTCAAAAATCCGTGATACATACATGATACATAAAGTCTGTCAGGTCTCTTGCATGCCGAGGCTAAGGCAAGAAGCGTGGCGGAAAAATAAAATGACAGTCCGCTAGACCCACGACGCTAGGGGCCTAGAACTCATGACGGTGTCAGGGACCACTTAGACAGGGGGTAAACGCGGGGCACTTTCACAGGTGGAAGATGGTGGGGCAGTCCATTGATCCCCCCACCCAAAAGCGCCTTATCTCCGCGAGCTCCCCCTCCTTCCGGCCTAACGGCTGTACCCCAGTTGTAAAGCCATTCCGATTCCCCGCATCTGAGCCTCTCACCAAGTCTCCTAACCCTCCAGCTCATTCGGGCAACACAGCACACGAAGCGCAGACCCGACATGCATCCAAACTTTATTACATATTAGTACATGTCCTTACATGGCGTTGGGACGTGCATTTTTGAGATGACTTCAGCGGGGAAGAGCTGTGAAAACGGTGTAGTCCGCTTTGAGGGATTTCAGAATAGCCGGGTGAGGTCCTGTGGGGCTGATATTGACCCAGGGATATCAATTGATTCCTGGATCACCCTCCTTGGCTCTTAATACACCCCCATCTCGCTTTACAATCACATGCGTATAACTCTCATTTCCCCTGCAACAATGTCAAGAATATTCCTCCCTTTTTTGCTACAAGCTTGGAATCGCCCCAGCTCGGGAGAGGTCGGAAAGTCTCGGAGCGGACTGGGAAGGGAGCCCCAAAGGTATGAGCCGTATTACAGCGAGTTCCGACACTATAACCCCACTTTGGGAAGCGGTCGTTAAGCGCACACGATCCCCTACCCTTTTCGTTCTCGTGGCTTGCTGTTACCGAATAATTAGCCGTCTGGGAACGATCTAAACCGCAAGGGCCACGATAATTACCGTCGTATATTTTCGTTAGGCCCTATGGGTCTGGCAGAAGCAACTGCATGGTCCCGTTCCAGGCTTGCCCAGGCTCGCCCAAGCTCGTTTCAGACACGTACATTACCCCAGCTCTTGTTGGGCGCCAAATAACATTCACAACAGAGTCGATCGTGAAAATCACGACAATCGACGCGGCCCTCTTGATGCATCGGAAAAACCCTCGCGGGACCCAGCTCAGCTGATTTTCACAGAGATCCGGGCCTTAGAGTTCGCGTCTCCCGCCTGTCTAGGTCTGGGCCTCCCTATCCTTTCTAAGCAAGTCCCAATCGGCTCCTAAAATAGCAAAGTCCGCCGTCCCTGCATAAGCTGCGTTTGCTGTGGAGTCTCGTGTGGAGTGCGTGGTCTCGTGTGTGTTCTTGTGCCGTCTTGCGTGACCAGCTGTGTTAAGGAGGTCTACCGGGATAGGAGCTTTTTCATTCGAGTTTTTGTCATTGTCTTGTACATCTGAAACTCCCAAAAGCTTATATAAGCCAATCATTTGCTTCACTTAGCTCGTAAAACTCGAATGAAAAAGCTCCTATCCCGGTAGACCTCCTTAGGTTGCCGAATTCGTTTAGTCGGTTGATAGCAGCTGCCGGGTGACTATTTGAGAGTGACTAATGTATGTAGGCATAATGGTTACCTACAATATATTACAGCACGAGCACGGATCAACGCACCCACTCGTACTCGTCATCAGCCTTCATGGTGACGTCACGAGTAGCTCCGGGTTCATGTGAGCCTCCACAAGGTAAGCCACGCAACATGTTCGACCAAACACAGTGAGTCACAACTGCAATAGGAGATGGGCCCGGTTGAGCATCTGTAGAAATAAATATTCAGCAGTCTTGTAATTGACGATATTACGACTTTAGCCGAAAAAAGTCTTGGCAACGTGCTGTGCATGGATATTTGTGTGGGGGTCATGGGGGGCGTAATAATGGGGCCTGATGGAGTGCTTTTATATTACCAGAAGAAGTAAATAAATAGCATGGTCATCGGTGTGGCCGTTGAGTCACCATAAATATTTTTTGCATTGAATAATATTTCACCATTCGATCTTGTGACCCACCAATTGTGCTTGTTAATCAGTGCTCGTATAGACGGTTCCGAGCACTCGGAAGCCCAACCTGATTCCAATGAACTTCATATCCACACGCCCAAAGGGGGAATAAACCAGCGTTGTTTGTGATGGTTATTTGTTCAACAGCAAAGAGCCGCCTAAATGAACAAGTAGCTCAACAAACGTATACCCCTCCTTTACCGCCTTGTTGATCACCGGCTATTTCTACCTCTTACATTTTTGGTGCATTAGAAGTGTCTGTATAAATACTTGCAGTATAGCTGAGGAATTAGGAGAAAATGAAGAAGACTCTATAAGTCATTGTAGCTTCTGTACAATAACCAACATGGTTCTTATATTCGCGCTGTAGGCGCTATTTGGCTGTCACCTAAATGAATCGTTGTTGGCCTCATTCAACCACCAGAGTGCCAGTCAGAATCAGCTTGTCTGACCCGCTCGAGAATCCGGAGTATGCGGCTCAAAGACGGTATCCGCCCTCGGACACAGAAAGTGGTGGTCCCCACACACAAGACTCTCCGGGGCAATGCGGCTCGCTAATGTAATTAGGTTGGGACCGTTGGGTACGAAGAGGATCGTCTCATTGAAGACACTGTGGAACCATCAATGGGATGCAACTGAGACATGTGAAGATTTACAGCAAGTATCACAATCCCGCCTGTTCTTTTTCGCAATCAAAATATTCCCTTCCACGTCTCAACATCATCTCTAAACTCCACACGACCGGTTTATGTGTGCGGCATGTGCATGCACCAACAACCACCAGGACGGGTCACGGATCTTCCACTGCGGCGATTATCTCGATATATACCTCAAAATGGTCTGTATAAGCCACTGAAATGTCTTCTCAAGTCTCTTCTCTCATCACACAAACACACACTCTCACTCAATCACTATGAAGGTCCTTCTTATTCTCTATGACGCCGGCTCCCACGCTGTTGACGAGCCCAAGCTTCTCGGATGCACCGAGAACGAGCTCGGCATCCGATCTTGGCTTGAGTCCCAGGGACACACCCTGGTGACCACTTCTTCCAAGGACGGTGACGACTCTGTCCTCGACAAGGAGATTGTTGACGCTGATATCGTCATCACCACTCCCTTCCACCCCGGCTACATCACTCGAGAGCGAATCGCCAAGGCCAAGAACCTTAAGATCTGTGTCACCGCCGGTGTTGGCTCTGACCACGTCGACCTTGATGCTGCCAACGAGCGAGACATTGCTGTTCTGGAGGTCACTGGCTCCAACGTTCAGTCCGTTGCTGAGCACGTCGTCATGACCATGCTTGTTCTCGTCCGAAACTTCGTCCCTGCTCACGAGCAGGTCATGGCCGGAGGCTGGGACGTTGCTGCCGTTGCCAAGGACTCCTACGACATTGAGGGCAAGGTCATTGGTACCGTTGGTGGTGGTCGAATTGGCCAGCGAGTCCTTAAGCGAGTCGCTCCCTTCAACCCCAAGGAGATGCTTTACTACGACTACCAGGGTCTCTCGGCCGAGACCGAGAAGGAGCTTAACTGCCGACGAGTCGAGAAGCTCGAGGATATGCTTGCTCAGTGTGACATTGTCACCATCAACTGTCCCCTTCACGAGTCCACCAAGGGTCTCTTCAACAAGGAGATGCTTTCTCATATGAAGAAGGGTGCTTGGCTCGTCAACACCGCTCGAGGTGCTATCTGTGTTAAGGAGGACGTCGCGGAGGCTCTTGCCAACGGACAGCTTCGAGGCTACGGTGGCGACGTTTGGTTCCCCCAGCCCGCTCCTGCCGATCACCCCTGGAGATCCATGCGAAACAAGTACGGTGCCGGTAACGCCATGACACCCCATATCTCTGGTACTTCCATTGATGCCCAGGCCCGTTACGCCGAAGGTACCAAGAACATTCTTGAGGTCTTCTTCTCCGGCAAGCAGGACTACCGACCCCAGGATATCATCTGTATCAACGGTCACTACGGTACCAAGGCATACGGCGATGACAAGGAGCATTCTAAGAAATAGATTAGTTACATGAATGAATACCACATTTGAACTGCTGGACCCTGTAGATGCTGCGAAGCGATAGTTGTGATGTTTTCGTTCTGATGAGTTGGGCCAAGTTTGTGTGTGAGCGAGCAAAATAAAGAACAGAATTACCAGGTGAAAAAAAATTGCGATCTATGAAATTTAGAGGCAGCATCGAAAGTAACTTGAGCGAGTGCGAAGGCATGCCTCCAGGGAAAGAAAAAAGATAGAAAAAAAAATAATGGTCCCTAGCAGGATCGAACTGCTGATCTTCGCGTTGCAAAGAGGCTAATTTCTTATTAGCACGACGCCTTAACCAACTGGGCCAAGGGACCGGGGGAGTTGAAAAAAGGCAAATTTTGGCGTCCACAATTGGGTGACGGCTTATGTAATCCCGCGAAAAAAAACCCGCGAAAATGTAAAGGAGGTAACTGGAAGCACGAGCACGCACACCAGACACTCTTCTGACAACCCGAATCCGAGCCCGATGTGCGGGGGTTTTCATGTATATATAGGCCCTATATAGGTTTGATGTATTCCCTTAATTAGAATAAAAACAAACAACGAATTTTGTTAGTATACAATGTTACAGACATCCTAGGACAGCCCAAGCTCTTCTAATCAACTCATGGACCTTTGTTGTAACATCTGAAACACTTCCTGCTCTTTCAATACTCTTCCTGACGGACTTGGGCGGAGCCCAAGTTGCAGCCCGAGGCTCCGATCGTTCAAACGTCATGTTAGGAACGTGACAGTCTCAGGAGAATTAGGGGTCAAACCGGGACTGTAAAGTATCGATACTCTAGTAATCAAGTAGCTAGTCCGAGCGCGGTTACAGCTTGCAAACACTGTCGCCCACAAAGAGACGATGGCCGAACCCCTAAAACTGGATCACAACTGTTACAGACTACTGATGGTGACAGGCCCAAACCGGAGCCATTTCCCCACCTTTCAAACTTGACACATTTAAAAATAGCTGAGCCAGTCCAGCTTCTCTGCTGGGTCGGGAAATAATAATATCAGAAGCGACGGCCAACATACTTGGAATGTTTCTGTCAACAACCATGTTTCAAATGGGGGCGGTTTAGGTCAAAGAGAGACAAGGGCTTTGTGTCGCAACAATGGAAAGCTCTGGGGGATAGAGTTGCTATCAAGTCAGACACAGGCAACTGAGCGGATACAAAGATCCCGCTCTGCTTTTGGCATGGTCCATAATATGTTGAAAGGGGTCTAAGGCCAAGCCTCGTGCACCCAGACATGACATGAGGCCCTCTTCCGCACCAGAAAGCAACACAATGTCACACCACTGGCATGGAAGATTCCATGCACTTTGCGAAGGGCCTCGAAAAAGCAACGAGCGCTCTTCTTCCGTATGTGACTGCGACGTGCAGTGATAAGAAGAAGCAGACCTGCACCAAGCCAGTGAAATGAACCCAAGAGTTATTGTTCTACAGTCTGACACCGGTAATGGCACGTCATGTGTCAGCCCCTTGACTCAACCTAGGTTGCATTTATGATCTGGCACGGTGGCAGGGTGCAAAAAAATCTTCATGGTGGAAATATAAGAATGGCTTTGGTTGTTTAGGGCCACAGTAATTTTAGCCATGCACCTTATATGTGATGTTAGCTGCACTGCAGAATCGCCTTAAGGGTTATAATATTCAAACGCGCATCTTTGCAGGTGGGCCGGCTGACCCGAGCCCATCTAATCAGCCCACGTGACTCTCCAAGCACACGAGAGACTGACACCAGCTACTCGGCTTGATCAACTGCTCCCATGCACAAAGCTCTTACTACATGCAAGTGGTGCCACTGCCTTCTCGTTGTGTAGCCGTACCATCCTGCAGAAACCCGCATATACTGCATGAACGATGCATGGAAGAAATTGTCAGGACGGAGCAATAGCTAACGGCTCTCGGAGTGGATAATTCCGTCTCCACCTGCCCACTTTCGGAATCGTATGCTTGATTATTTTTAACCCGGATATTTTCAAGCCTTCCGAACGCTGCACTTTATAACACCGGCAGCCAGGAACCGCAAGCTTGCTGGCAGGCAAAAGGGGGCCCCTGTTACTGTAACACTAACCAGCTAATTTAACTATAAGGGTCATAGGTGTGGTGTCATTATGTTGGGGCAAGCCAGGGACGACGTAAAGTCATAGAAAAGAGCTCATATGTCTGGTTGCTTCTATTCCGTGTCTCACATCATATTGCCATTGCGTAGAAAATGCACGGAAGAACGTCGATAGTTTGAAGTGACGACGCACAGGTTTGGTGCAAGATGTCCATTTCGGCCAGACCACCAGCTCCTCCAAGCATAGTGCGCGTGACCCACCATATTATGCATCCCTCCATAGTCGTCCAACTCCTCGTGCTTTGCTCTGTGTATGTGTGAGCTGAGTGGCCCGTGTGCAGCTCGAAAGAAGTGTCCGGTTGTACCCAACCACCCCTGTCGCCAATCATGTGCGGTTCCGTATAGAGAAACGCCACGTCGTGAGGGCAGGAAGGACACAAAGAGACCAAGCGAATGTGTTTGTGTCTGTGTGTGGCGACAGAGACGTCACAATGCCAAAAGCGAAGACAGCCGGGGATATTGACACCCTGAGCACATATCTCATCTCGCCAAGTGTTTTGCTGGGCAAGTTGCAGTAGACCCAAGGCTTGCACTCAACAACGGCTTTCTGTGAACCCCCGGATCGCCACAACCCAAAGTTGTCGGGAATAAGGTTCTAGCTCGCAGGGAAAAGAAGGTTGCAATAGGGGTCAGCCGCTCTAGTTACCCGGTACAGCACAGTCTCTAGGGACACACTGCGGACGCAGTCACGGGAAATTGTACCATTTGTTCTTGATAGGAGAAAATAAATAGGGTGCGGCTGCATAACGGCCGTGGTATCTGCACGCAACTGTGCATTCTGTGAACCTGGTTACACCCGTACCTGGGGGCGCAGACGAGTCAGGGAAAACCCGCAAAGCAAGACAATGGTCCGCGACGTAATTGTGTGCCAAAAGTATACTATTTTTTCCTTCTCTCTTGTCTCTAAAGTTCCTCAAAGACAGGCGAACTCTATATGCTAATGTCCATTCATTCTTTGGTGCACGTATGCAAGTACATGTGAGAAGCGCACACTAAGCCCCAAAAGGGAAAACAAGACAACCAAGCACAAAAGTGAGACGAAAAAAAGCACTACTGTAGCCATTGTGCAAAAGGTAAAAGAGGCTCAGCATGGTTATTCATATAAGCAGTCACTTGGCCGGCATGTATGTGCGTAACTTAACTGGCGGGACCTTTCGAGAAATTTTGCCCAACATTCAGGATCCGACTACACCACCTTGACGACCGTGGTGTCTGAAATAATACAGCGACATTTGATCCGACCAGGCCGACCCACTCTCTCTCGACCTTGCACACAGCCGACCTAAAAGTTCGCGTAACACAATCTGCGCTAGCTAACAAAGCAGCGTCCATTTACGTACAACTGTACCACCAGCCACCGCGTAATAAGCCCCCACTGCATATTAACCCTCCCAATAAATTTAGCTACAGTTTGCAACGCCACGAGTCACGATATTGTGAAACGACCACCTGGGGAATCTACAGCACAGAGAGGACACAAAGCCGCGAGCAACACCACGACACGCTACCTTCGCCACGTTGCCACCCTCCGACCTATCGACGCACAAATTGCCGACACAGGGGCCTCCCACAACCAGCATTTGCACTCGACTCTGGTTATATAACCTTTCACACGAGCACGACGATATTGCTGCTGTTCCACAAACCAGCTTATACTCGACACACAACCGACAGATGGACCCGCTCGAAGAAGACAAGGAGTGGGCGTCGTCGCTCGACTACCTGGACTACGGCCCACGACTCAAGCCGTGCGTGAAATCGCCCAGCTCTTCGTCCGCGTCAGGAGGTTCCAGTTACACAAACGACTCGTCTCCGTCGCTCGACGACATTCTCAACAAAAACGCCCAGCCCCCATACTCGCTGTCGGCGTTCTCTGCATACCTGTCTTCGAAACACTGCCTGGAGACCCTGGAGTTCATCACGGACGCCCAGAAGTACGCCAACATGTACGAGGACAACTCCAACGATCACAACCTGTGCATTCTATGGCAACGAATGATGCTGTCATACATGGAACGCGACTCGCCACGAGAGCTCAACATCCCTTACGAGCTACGGGACGCATTGTGCGAGCTGCCTGCTAACCCGGCCCCCAACCCCAATACCCTGAAGGAGGCCGTGGTCCAGGTCAAGGAACTCATGAAGGAAAACGGATACTACCCGTTCATCACGCAGGTGGCAAACGAAGACATGTGTTGCTGCCACCCAGGCAACAACTTGTCCAACGAGCGGCTCTCCAGCATACCCGCTTCAGCTCCTGAGCGTCTCAGACCGCCTCTCAGAGCGGTGGTCAAGCATAGACTCACGTCGCCAGCCTCGTCAGGCTCCTCTTCTCCTACGCAGCAGAGTCCCGTCACGCCACCGGAGTCGCCTTCTTTGTTCGAGGTGTCCATGCTTCACACCGAGAAGGCTACCACCAGTTGCAGCACCAGCTGTTCGCCTGCCGTGGCTATCGTTTCTTCTACGCAGTTTGCAACGGCCATTGACATTACCCCCAACAAACACGGTGTCACCAACGGGCAGCCTCCGTGCGAGAGCCCCACCGAGTCTTCCTGGCGTCGGGTCAGCAAGAAGCTGAAATGGCGAAAATGAAGCTGTCGTTAGACACAGCCCCAACAATACTAACAGTCCTACACAAAACATCACGGTTCGTGATCCCCCCGCTACACAACACAGAAACAAGACACACACAGCGGCTATTTATTAGAGATGTACATTATTAATTATCATTATGAACAGTTAAAGTGCGAGTAGGCTACATTTAGGGACAGCTCTCTCTCCCGAGACGGGGTCCACTCCTTCTAGAACACAGCCACCCACCCACACAGCCTTTGTGTCCAACAGTGGCCCTCCTGATACATGCCGTACGCGGAGTCGTACTCAACGGTTTCCAACGGTGGGCGCCTCTCGGCTATTGGTCGGCCCGACTTCCGGACATTCTCTTGTTCTCGAGTTTCTACAGTGTCCTCTTAGTTGTATGTGGGTCGGACATCCGGGTCGGACATTGGCAAAAAAAATGCTTGTCTGGCATTGCATGTTGACGCAAGTGGGTCAGCGGAAATGCACGACTAAAACCTCCGGTGGGATCCCCGACAGGGACATCAGCTGATCGCGGGTGCAGAAGTAAGCGCTGTATACGATGTGTGTGTTTTTTTAAGTCTTCAATTGTCTTGTTCGTAGCCGAGCAACGCTTCTATGTAGATACTCCACTTTGCCGAATTAGTTAGGAAAGACAATCGCGGTTAGAATTAGCCGTCTACAACGGTCCCGCAGCAAACAGCGTTACACTTTGCGGTAGTTTCGGACCGTGTTTGTGTTTGGAAGGTCTTGAGCGAGCAGACGAGAGGCAGGGAGGTTCTGGAATATGGGCGGGATGGAATACGGTTACCTCCGGGTTTCCCTGGTGGCGGCTCGGCGACTCCTGCTGCACCCCTGATGGTCATTCCTGTTTCAGGCCTGCATCTGCAACTGAACGCCTCCGTGGATGTTCTACACCCACGGATGTTGATGTATAGTTCCCGAACTTGTGCCCCTTTGTCGTACGCGTCTCCTTCAAACCGATATAAAACACCTTACACAACCCTCATAGTAACCCCAATTAACAATAGCAACCTGAATTTCGCCACCGAGCTTCTCTATATGGATCAGGAGATCATGAACCCAAACGCGAAGATACAACATACAAGTACACAGCGCAGTGGAAGCGCGCAGGGCTCATAACCTATTGAAAATAGAGTTCGGAAGAAGTATTTTCACCAAGTTTCCACGTCACTGAGGAAACTTGCCAGGTGTTAGTCACCCAAAGGTGACTAGGGATCTCCGTAAAGGAGTTGCCTGACTAATCAGATGTGGCGCCTCTGATTGCAGTGACAGAGCTCACTGATGGTGTATAGCTCTGACAGTCGGAACTTGCTGTTCTCCTAAAGTAGTGTTGACAAGGTTGATTTCATTTAATACATAAACATTCCATTCAATATCCATATCTACAGCCCACCCCTTTTGTAATGCATATCAATTAAATTAAATGGTCAAATAAATCAAACGACTTCCGAGCGGCGTCAAACGGCATCATATGGGCCCGCGGAAAACACTCGCTTACCGTCAGGCCGACGGCGATCCACCCAGCTGACAATGTGCTCCTTGGACAGAGTTTCCTGCTCCTGTAACTCTCTCAGCTGCTCATCTGACGGCGGTCCGTTTTTGCGGAAAAACAAAGACGACCGTTTGTTCGGAGACCCGCTGCTGGTCGGAGTTGTAGCCGAGCCCAGAGACGACGTAGACTCCGAGAAACCCGAATTGGCAGTGTTCACATCGATGGGAGGGGGTGGAAGCGCCTTATTGAGTTGCGAGGCGGACACCGAACGACCGTGCTTCTGGAAGTGAACCGCTGTACCAGCATCTCGAGGCGCAGGAGGTGCAGATACCCGGTAGGAGTTGGGCTCGATCGCACCACGAGAAAGGGGCTTCTCCTGATCCACATTGTTAGCGGCAGGAGAATCGTCCAGGGGAACAGCCACAGACGTAACATGAGCGCCTGTGAGCACCGAGGGGTGTCTGTTGAGGTGAACAGACGCAGAAACGTAGTCGTCAACTCCCATAGCTGTACTCAGCGACGTCTGAACATTGGTGTCAGACTTGATGTCATCCTCAGTGACTACTGCTGGCAAAGGAGGGATCGCCTGACGCTGCTCATACTCAGATGACCACGACTTTCGAATGTCATGGATGGTGGGGCCAGAGGTAGGCGTGTCGGGTGGCGATTCAGGAGCAGGCTGTGCAGAAGCCGAATGGTGCATTGTGGGCACGTGATACGTTTGGGAAGCAGCGTATGGATGGGCCTGCTTGGCCACGGGGGTCTGATCCAGCTTGAGAGTCAACTCGGACTGATGCGGGGAGTTTGTAGACGGTTCCTCTGTAGCAATCACCGTGGCAACATTGGAACCCACGAACGAGTCCACTACGGAATCAGTGTCTGCCACCTCAGATTCGTCTTGTTGATGTTCATGACTTACTGGGCGTGAGTCAAAACTACGCGCATCTCCCCCACCAGGAGACTCCTCCCTGCCCTTGCCCTTTTCCATCGCCATGGGGTAGCCATAGGGCGGTCTGTTCTCGGAATGGCTGCCCTTTCGATCCGGAGGAGCCTCCGCACCACGTCCAAGCTTGCGAAGGTACCGGGGAGGGCCACCGGGGTAGTAGCTGGCGTCCGAATCCGAATCAGACATGACCCCCCCTTGACCCATAGGCCCCTGGCCCATGCCCGGACCCATACCGGGGCCCATCATGGCCATATGCTGCGGACTCATGCCTTGCCTCATCATCGCCATGTTGCCCATACCCATACCCATGTTGCCCATGCCCATTCCCATGCCCATTCCCATGTTGTTCATGCCCATGTTCATACCTTGGGGGCCCATGCCTTGAGGGCCCATGTTGGGGGGACCACCTGGGCCTGCTGGACGGCCTGCCAAGGGGCCAAAAGAGGAGCCGGAAGACATGGAGACAGGCGACTGAAGATCCCGCTTGGGCGTGTGTCTCTTGGTTACATTCTTCAACGCGCCACTGCTAGACATGCCCATAGGTCCGCGGTCCAGGAAGGCAGAGTCAACAGAAGGAAGAGACTGAGAAGATTTGGAAGCGGCAGGACTTGCATTCATAGACCCCATACCCTGAGGTCCCATCATGCCCATGCCCTGCATTCCCTGGGGGCCCATCATACCCATTCCCATACCCTGAGGACCCATACCTTGTGGACCCATGCCCATTCCCATACCCTGGGGACCCATCATGCCCATTCCTTGGGGACCCATACCTTGATGACCCATCATGCCAGGCCAGTATCCATATGAATAGCCATACTGGGCGGGGAAACCCTGTGGCGAATACGGGCGCATCGGACCCATGGGTCCCATGAGTCCGCCCATAGGTCCACCTCTGCCACCTCGTCCTCCCCGACCTCGTCCTCCCCTTCCTCCTCTGACTCCTTGAGGACCTCGTTCAGGGAGATGTTCGTACTCGCTGTCGTCCGTGTAGTCGTAGCCATACTCATAGGAGCTCTGATCGGAAGAGTAAACTCCAGGAGACACAGTTCTGGGCCGAACCTTTTGGTTCTTAATGCCTGAGATTTGCAATCCGTTGTGGGAAATATCCGAGGGGATGATCCGAGAGTCCCGCTCGTAAACGGGAGACGCGTCAGTCGTGGAAGCCGTTCTGTAGGCTTCAGAGTCCGACGCTGTCGCTACAGAAGGAGCCACAGAAGGAATGTTGGAATGTGCCATAGAGATGGGGGTCTCTGGAGCGCCTGGAAGACCCCCGGCAGCCGCTCTCGCGGCAGCAGTAGCAGCAGCAGCCGTCGCGGCCACCGTAATAGGGCCTCGGAAGCCTCTATCACGAGCAGGCTCATTGTCAAGCTCACGTGTCGGGGCTGCAGGGGCCTCAGGAACGTTCCCGGTCGTCGTAGGGGCAGCTCCAGAACCGGGCACAGGGGCGCCTACCGGATGATCGGGCATCTGGTAAGGTGCAGTGTTGTAGGGGCCCCGTGTGACGTGAGACTCGCCGTGGTCGCCCCATTCCGAGTCCTCTGGAGTGTTGATGTCCGAGGGGAAGGTGTGAGGGGCATGTGGCTCTTGCAGGGGCTGGTGTGACCGATGCAGATCCTGATCGATGCTGCTGTCCGAGATCCCCGAAGCAACAGAATCGGGCCGTTCTTCAGGCGCAAGGTCTGTGAGAATGGCAGGTAGAGGTTTTTCGTCAGAGATATCAGCGACAGCAGGAAGAATCGGAGCAGTACCAACGGGCTTTCGTTTCACGAGTTTGGGAGTT
This sequence comes from Yarrowia osloensis, assembly GCA_900519015.1. Taxonomy (NCBI): domain Eukaryota; kingdom Fungi; phylum Ascomycota; class Dipodascomycetes; order Dipodascales; genus Yarrowia; species Yarrowia osloensis. The sequence goes on from ULGU01000010.1 coordinate 343,431, forward strand.
CGGGGACCCTGGGGCGTCTGCACGGGTGTTCGCTCAGGAGACGAGTCGATGATCATAGAGACCACTGGCTGAAGAGGTTGATGCTTCTGCTCGGAAGCCAGAGGATTGATGTGGAGCTGGCTCAACGAAGGAGGAGAGTCAGGAACCCACGCTTCGGGTGTGGCAGAACGAGAGGCCGAACCAGGAGAGTCCAGATGTGCCATCACGGGGGTGCCGTGACTAGGAGTGTGATACGACGACTTGGAGTCTGGGCGTCTCTCCTCGTGCGGTGCAGAAGCTACGGCAGCGGCTGCGGCACCCAGAGCGGCGCCCACGGCCATGTCTCTCATGGTCATAGTGGCAGTGCTGTTTCTGGTGCTCTGTGTGCTCATGGTTTGAACGCCAAGTTCTCTGCTCGTCTCATGAGGCACAGTCTGAGGCTCAGGAGTGGTCTCAATAATGTGCTCATCCGGAAGCTCGACAGGGTCTGTCTGCGTCTGCTGATCGCAGTACGTCTGAGTGGATGAGTCTGACATCTTTGGAGGTGGCGGAGGCGGCACACTCACTCGTCTTTGAGAGTTGCGGCGCTCGATGCGATCAGCCACAGCTGCCACGAGAGGGTCCAGGTCGTCGTACTCGAAAGTGATGATTTTTTCGGACTTGCGACGTGTATGCTTCTTCTTGGGTGGCGAAGGAGCAACAGAAGGGACAGGAGTGGAAACAATTCGCTTGGGAATAGGCCGAGGCTTGGGTTCGGGTGCGGGCGGCTTGGGTTCAGGAGCAGGAGTGATAGGAGGAGGATACAGAATCTCCTCAACCACAACCCACCGTCGACCTCCGGGACCAGGAGCAATCTCCACCTCCACAACCACAGATCGGCCAAACAGAGCCTTGTTCATCTCAGGCTGCTCAATGGAGAGAGACGACATCCACACCCAGACGAAGAAGTCGTCAATAGCAACCTGAGTAACAGCAGCAGTGACCTTCTGCTCGAAGCCTGACTTGATAGCAGGGGCTGTGTCGCCGTTCTGGCCAGGTAAAGTGCTGGCCCAGGGGATGTTCATAGGAATGGAACGGCCAGAAAGAGCAGTGGAGGGTCGCTGAATCGCCTCAGTGGCCTCGAACCCAGACTGCTTGAACTCCTCCCACGTCGACACATTGTGGTTCGATCTCATTTTGTAGGAGTAACCCTCGTCTGCATCGTAGACGTAGTTGTGAGGGTTGGAGGACCGTGCGCCGGTGGATGGGTCTTGGAATGTCGAGTTGTAATGCTTGGACCACGTCTTGGCTCGATAGTCTCCTTGTTGGCCTGATGGCAATTTCGAACTTCGCACCTTCCACTCAGCAGCTCGAGTGTCGTAATACACTTCATTGTTGAGAGGGTTCTCCTGCACAATATCGTGAAGCACTCGTTTGGACTCTGGCGACAACTTCTGGTCCACGATCTTGGGGTCGTTGAAAAGGAAATAGAGTGTGTTGTAATCGTCCTCGGTAGCGAATACACCCGGGTTGTCGAATCGCACAGTCTTAGCAGCTCGCTTGAGAAGAACGAGAGGTGAGGAAGACAACTTTCCAACGGTCAAGGTGATCAGGGGAACAGGAACCAGTCGAGATTTGTGAAGAGGAAGGGGAGGGTAAACTGAAGAAACCAGCAGAGCCTCCAGAGATCGAGGAATCCGATTTGCCTCGATTCGGCTCTCCTTGGTCGGAAGCATGGTTCTCAAGAACGAAAAGAAGAGATGGTTAGTGGCTTCCGCCGCTTTGCTCCATGAATCGAGACCATCTTGGAACGACACGGGGCCATCTGCACCTGTGTTGACATCGAAAGCCCAAGACCCCGCCAACCGGGCAAGCTTTCGACCTCCCATGCCGTTCTTCTTTCCGTGGGTGGCAATGGCTGCCAGAAGATCCATAAAGTCGTAGAGAATGGATGCGTGGGCCTCGGTTTCGATGCAGCGCGGGATCAGGGTCAGAAATGCGTCGTGATCGGTTTCTCCATCTCTCTCAGCCTGCACAAACCTTTCGTACACAGGCCAGGATACCACTCCTCCTGGCATTCGACACCAGCACCACTTGAGCACTCCACAGAGGGTATAGATCTCTGCGTTTCGGACTGTCCGCAGCAGCGCTTCTCCTTGAAGCGGCTGGAAGTTTTTGGGGAAGATGTGGTTGACCAGAGCCGGCACGGCTTCCGGATCAGCCTCTGGCCTGAAGGGCAGCAGTAGATATGGCGTGAGAATTCCTGTGTTAATATGGACTGACTTGTTGTCGTTGGCAGCGGTCGTTTACTCACCTCTAGCTTTGATCTCTCCTGTAATGACGTGAACCAGATCATGGACCAGTGGTCTAGGGACCACGGCCTGGTTGAACATCTCCTCTGACGAGAAGAAGTTCTTGTATGTGGGCGAGTCCATGGGCAGACTGAGATCCTTGGGTGTCGGTTTGGGCGGCGGCAGATCCGGCAGGTCCTTCGATTTTGGACTGGGAGGAATCATCGATTTGACCGGTCGCATTTTGGGCGGCGAGGGGAGTCGTACTTGCTGTGGTGGCGGAGCCTGTTGCTGGGGTGTCTGGTGATGTGGGGGTTCTCCGATGGTGGGCATTTCGATTCCCTGTTTCGTGCCTGGTCTGCTTCTGCGAGGAGAAGTCACCTCGAAGTCGTTGGTCATCTGTGACGCTGGCATCTGGGCCTGTGGGGCCGACTGGGGCGCGATTTTCGGTGGAGGCAAAGGAGCTGCATTTGGGCTCGGCATGCGCGTGGTGTCTGCTGGAACGGGGTACGGCAACGAGTCCTGTTTGGCCGCCCGTTTCGTGCGGTAGTGGTCCCGAATCGCAGCGATGGTCAGTTCCACCATTGTGTGACTCGTCGATGTAGTGAGTGTCTCTGTTGTTCAGACCGTCTGCAGTGGGTGTCTGTCAGTGTGCAAAGGGTGTGAGGGCCGGCAGTCGGGCACAAATGTCGTGTACTGCTCTTCTGTGCTGGTGGTAGTGTTGTAGTTCCGTGTTCACAGACGAAGTAGCTTTGATTAACGCTGTCGTACTGCTGCGTACAGTAAGCGGTATTACGGGGAGACAGACAGTAACCTCAGATAATATTTGAAGGTCAACAGTAGCACTAAAATAGGTACGGAGTTGGGTAGTGGCGCGTTCCACTGGCTTTAGACGCCGCGTGCTACATTGGGCGTGTCGCACCCACCGCATATATATAGACGTGGACCTCCCGCTAGACAAACGGCCCAAACTCCCCCAGCTAGTCCCCACACCCCTATTCAAAACACGAGCTGCTAATTTCCGGCCTGGGATCATCGCACCCCGTGTTAGAGTTTGGGGGTCCTGCAGCCGCTGGTCCAAAGTGGAAGCTTCCAAACAAAACCAGGGGGGTAAATAATAACAGCTGAACGAGGCACAATATGGACCCTGCACACACGAGACACGCTGGGTCTGTGTGGAGGAGAAGCGACGCTGATAACACCGATATAAGCCTTTGTGGAGCGGCTCGGGTGAACCTTGGCAACAGGTGACTTTCATCGCCGTAGGTAATCCCACGTCTCATCAGTGACAAACTCAACTCAATTGGAAAAAGGAATATACGCTGATAGGAGTGAAGTGAGGGGCCTGTAATCGTGTTTGGATCAAAAAGTGCTTTATTTCGGGCTGGTAATGATGGTTTATACAGTCTCTCATATCTCTTATCAGGCCCGTCACTCTCTGCAGCAATTGTCACCCACCAAATTCCAGGACCTACTATTCCTACCACCCCGGAAATCGAACCTACAACCGCATCTCCACCCATCTGCAGATAAGGGTTTGAGTTTCATCGCTGGGAAAAAAAGTGCGTCACATGACTTGAAATCTCGAAAATTTCCAATTTGCAACTTTCCATGAGACCAACGCTACGACTCAGCAACATGGTCAGCTACGCGGGAAAATTGGTACTGGCGCCCATGGTGCGATCCGGCGAGTTTCCCACCCGGCTGCTCTCCATCAAGTACGGAGCTGATCTGGTTTGGAGCCCCGAGATTGTGGACAAGAAGATGCTGGAGTGCACTCGAGAGTGGAACGAGAAGACCAAGACTGTCGACTTCACCGTCAGTCAACAGAGCAAGGGCAAAACCGAGAAGAAAGCTATCATTTTCCGGACCTCGGAGGCTGAGAGAGACAAGATCATCTTCCAGGTGGGTTCAGCTAACCCTGAAATCGCTGTGGCTGCTTGCAAGATGGTTGCCAAGGACGTGGCGGGTATTGATCTCAACTGCGGCTGTCCCAAGCACTTTTCGATACATTCGGGAATGGGAGCTGCGCTGCTCAAGACCCCTGACAAGCTGGTGGCCATTCTGGAGGCTCTGGTGAAGGAGGTGGGAGAACCCTTTGGAGTGAGCATTTCTGTCAAGATCCGACTGCTGGAGACGGAAGAACAGACTCTGGAGCTCGTTGACAGACTGGCTCAAACCGGAGTCAAGAATCTAACGATCCACTGTCGAACCACTCCCATGCGACCTCGAGAACCGGTCATTAGAGATACCTTGGCCAAGGTGGCTGAGGTGTGCCACAAGCACGGAATCACATGTCTTGTTAACGGAGATGTTGAGGGTCGGCATGAGCTTGCTGACCTGCAGGAAAAATACGGCGTCGATGGAGCCATGATTGCTCGAGCGGCCGAGGCCAACGCGTCTTGCTTCCGAGCTGAAGGAATGCTTCCTTGGCAGCAGGTGACCAAGGAGTATCTTGACATTTGCCGAGAGTACGACAACTTTTACCAGAACACAAAATACTGTCTTACCCGAATGATCCCCGGCAAGAGCCCCTGTTACCAGAAGGTGGCTGCTCTCAAGGACTGCGACAGTCTGGAGAAGTACATCAACGAGCAGTATGAGGAGATGCTCAAGCAGAAGGCTGAGGAGGACGCCAAGAAGTCCGAGGAGCAGGTGCTCAAGGAGGAAAACGAAAAGGCCACCAAGGAGGTGGAGGAATCCATGGCTGAGAACGTGCAGGAAGCTGTCCAGGAGGCACCGGTTGGAGAAACTCCCCTGGCAGCTGGTAAGCACGCGCTGGAGGCTGAGGAGCAGCAGGCATCTGTTAAGCGGGTGGCTGTTTAAAGCAGAAAAAAAGGGACTAAGAAGAACTGCTCTTGTTGCATTATAGAAAGGCAGTGTTATTTAAAGTGAGAATTTATGTTATGATTACACAAAGCATCAGTGTAGCTTGATGCTGATAAGATGGTGTAGATACAGACACAAACTTGGACACTGACAACTTCGACGAACAAAGCAGTTTCTGACATGAATACCATAGACCCAGAACATCATACCGCCTGGGCACTGGGATGTATCAAAGCATGCCAACTCGCCTGTTTGACAATACTGATGCTAATTCTGAACGACTTCATAATGAGAGCTCTGGGAAAAGATTACAACAGCAAAGACAGCATTGAACTCCACAACACCAAAAGAGAACTTGCGATGAGTTACGAGCGACAGATTCTCCTCAGCTCGCAGCTCGTTCAAGTCTGTGATATCCAAGAGAGTGCCAGTCGAATAGCACAAGCAACGCAAGCCAAGTACGGGGCATACATTGATCAAAGCCAGATACCCTTCTTTCGTTCATTCGACTGGCGAGATACCCGAAAACAGCTCTATTGTCCCCGAAATGTCTGGTTCTGCGGCTTCGACAGCACTTTCGCGACAATTTCTATGACAAGGAAGGGTGAAGACATCGTGGACGACGAGCCCAACGACAGCGGGCATTCTGAAGAGGAGTTTTTCAGTGGATGCGACACTTCAAGCGATGAACACCGTGACACTTCCTCTTCGACTTCTTCTGAGTATCCAAACTCGGACGTAGATGAGAGCCACTATCACGAGGCTATGACAGTGTTGTAATTAAATGGACTGCAGGGTACTGGACAATAAAAGTGAATATCCAACCGTTAAGGGTGTAACATCAAGCTTCAAGTGTCAATGGTTAAATCACGAATGCGGACAGTTCAAGCTGCAATTGCGTTGATGCCTGCGCCAACTAGTGTCTCATATTTAGTTGAGATTATACTTGACTATGCACTTCAGACTGCAAGGTTCCGAGGTTACTGGTCCGTGGTTCTATAATGTTCTACATGATGCAGCATGCATGAAAACTGGAGATCGTAAACGAAAACCTGGCACAACAGGACGAGTATAAGGACACGTAGAACAGGCCATTTGGCAGGTAAGAGATGCCAATAATATGTTCTTATCTACCGGACCAGATTTAATAAATCTCCGGTTTAACTCCTCCTCAGGACTATCTCCGTTCTTGGACCTCTTCGGAGTTAAAGATTTGGGCCTTCTGCGATGAGGTCTATAGCTCTTCACAGGAATGAGACAGGTCTTGGAGCACGGAGAGGATCGGAAACCATACGCAAGTGACTGATTGACCTTCCAGAGCCGCCATCTCTCACCCCGTCTCCGTTTTTACCACTTCTACGCTGCTCAACTCGTATGGCCATTAGACAACGACCTGGCCCTCAAACACACCACAGTATCATTTTACAAACAACGTGCAAGTCTCTACACGAATTATCTCGTTACTCATATATTTTAGGGAGATTGTCCACTCTTCAAACAACCGCCCGCGTATGTACAATGTACCTCTTGTCGAGTTTACTCAAGAGGAGTCTTTTCGGCAGAAGGGCCGAAAACAGCCTGCTTAAATACACACCAAGCACCGGCTCCGGCGGCGGTGATACCGGAGGCAATGAGCATAGGCTTGGTTCCTCGAGGAGCTCGGAAAATGGCTCCAGCGATGGCTCCAGCGGCAATGGAGTTGAAGGAGTCGTGCTTGCCTCGAATGTCGTAAAGAACCTTGGAGTTGAGGATGTTGTAGAAGAAACCCAGAACACCCATGGAGTTACCGAGGAAGGGACCTCGCTTGGTGATTGTGTTAAGAACGTGGTTAATTTTGATCTTGGCCGGTGCGCCCTCCTGGACGGTTCGCAGACCCTCCATCAGACCCGAGAATCCTCCGACTCCGAGACCGGAGAGGTACAGAACACCAGTTCCGTAACACAGATCATCGTTCCAGCCTCGAGATGGCAGCAGACCGTCGTAGTGAATGGTCTCATTGTCCTCGAGAGTGAAGTACTCCATGCCGGCATCGAGACCAGCCATGGGATGCAGCTTTGTGGTGTCGAGGTCAGCGTTGAGGAAAGAGGCGGCGGAGTTGGCGTTGGGGTCCAGCTCGAAGGTCACCTCCCGGATCTCCTCCACCTTGGGCTGCTCCTCTTTCTTCTTTCCAAATAGCCAGGACATAGTTGTTTGATGTGTGTTTTGGGGGGTGGTTGACTACAGGCAACTTTTTTTCACTTTCGCAAGTTTCAGGGTTAGGGGCCTTGCTTATTAAGAAGGCGACACTTTGCAAAGGTTAGGGTCGGTGGGGGCTGGCGGGGACGTCCCGGTAACTCGTCTCTATTCTCCGTTAGACTTGTCATCGTCGTTAACATATCAAAAATACCCCTACAACCGGTCCATCACTTGATCTATCAAGTCTCATTGAGTCATTTCATCATGGGAGTTGAGTGTAAAGAATAAGGTTATATCTCCCAAGAAGAAAGGCTTAATCCTGTGGCACTGTATGCAGAGTGGCAGGTTGGCGGGTATTGAACGTGCATTGAAGTGGGACTCGTGTGGTAGGGACAAGTATTGCGTTTTTAGTTGAGGTTTCAAGTATTTTGCCCAATTGGTTGGTAATGTGGCTGATGCTGTACGGGTATGCCCATAACAGGAGGAATGATGTTGAAATCTCGATAAATACAACAGCGATATCTTCCTTTTCGCTACCAATGTTTATGTGTTATCCTCATGTCTTTAGAGAATATGTGCTGTGTCGTCTATCACAATCTCAATTCTCGAGAACGCCACCCTCCGTTACAGCGAACACAGCTGGGATGAAGTTGTGAAGGCTGCTTCAGTGCATTTTTCAAGCCCAATTAAAGCATTTTGGGCTTTTTAAAGGTCGCCTTTGCCACCGTAAGTGGTCTAAAACTGCCTAAAAAGTTGAGCTCACGTGACTTATTTGGCCAGATGCGAAGGTTCAGCCAGACTTATTAAGCATGGATTCGGCCATATCCCGGTGAAAATACGGCTTCCCGTCCGATCAGCCATAGTCAAGCACCGGAGAGCCCAGTTAGTATTGTAGTGGGAGACCATACGAGAATCCTGGGTGCTGAATTCCTTTTTCATGCCACCCGAGCCCGTGTCTTTTTTTGCGGTCACACCTGAGGCGAGTACATACATACATACTATACCAAGCGCTGATGCTATAGATCTTTGGTTCTACATCCGAACGGTGTCACAGATACTTGCACCTTTACCAGAAGCTACGAAATGGCTTGCTTTTCAATATGATATCATTACGTGGGGTTTTAAACAACAATGGCTCGAAGACCGGTCTTACCAGCCTCGGTGGAAAGATGAAGGGAATCGTCAGGGTTCTTTCCGGAAACAATCACCAGAGACTCGTCGTACTCGAGGCTGGGGTCGTGAAGCTCGTTGACGTGCTTCTCAGAGATAGACGAGCCGAAAGAGTAGCCCAGACGGCCCTCATACTCGGAAGCAGGGGTCTCCTCGGTGTCCTGACCGGGGCCAGTGACAACGTGTCTGATCTTGATCCGAGGGTAAATTCGGGCAATCTCAGCGAGATCGTCGTGCACAAAAGCAGCATCAGCAGTCTCGGTCTCCCAGATCAGGTTGATCCAAGTCAGATCCTCGGGGGTGTAGATGATCTCGTTGATGATGGGGAGCATGGCCTGGATTCCGGTGTCTCGGCAAACCATCAGCAGCTCCTTGACCATGTTGTGCGAGTAATAGGGCTTGCCAATGGGGCCAATGACCTTGATGTGCTGGTTGACCTTCATTCCGTCGAGATATCGGCCCACCATGTCTTCGCTGCCTCCCACGTTGTTGTGCTTGTACTGCAGGTTGAGAGGGGTTCGGTTGTGTCGAACAACAATGTCAAAAGATCCAGTTCGGATCTGGATGGGGTAAAAGTGCTTAATGGCGATTCCGACTCCTCCGGCAACCTTGGTGTCCCACTGGATTCGAATGCCAATCTGCTGACCTGGCTTGATGTTGAGAGTGTCTCGAGGAGAGGGCAGATCAACCGTATAGATGGAGGTGTCGTTGTTGATGAGCACCTTCTCGCTAACAGCCATCTCGTACATCTTGAGCTTGGAGTGCGCAGTCAGGAATTCGGGGTCCTCCTTCTCGAGATCATTGAGATCGTTCTGGCCACGGAACAATGTGGAGCCGGATCCTCGATAGACCTTGAGACCAGCCAGACCCAGAGTGATGAAGATTCCTCCGACGAAGACCAGAGGGTTTTCGAGGTAGTAGGCGAGAATGGCCATGCCTACCATGAGCAGAGCCGAGGGAATGTAGATTCCATCTCGGGGAGTGTCGAGAATGTCTTCATCCATTGCTGTGTGGTTGAAGAGTGTAGCTGAAGAAGAATGTTAGATGTTCGGGATTAGAGTTGTTTGTCCATGCAGTCGGGGACTTGGGTCGAACGTGATTTCTGGACGACAAGGTGTATTTGAAAGCTATAGAGACGTTATTCACGTCAAAAGTTGCTATCTCTGTACAGCTATATATTTCACTTCTTCACAAATACCCCTCAAAAGCCTCCTTCACGGTCGTGTTTGGGGTCTCCTCGTCGAGTCCGACAATTATAGTTGACCTGCAGCCCACAAGTCGTTCTTTTCAGTGTTGTGTTGTTGTAGACCCGATAAAGCCTCACTGCGGGAGTGGAAGGTTCCAGTGCATGTCACAGTGTGGGAACGAGAGCAGATGGGGATCGAACTGGAGCTGTTTGGGCAGCCGGGGGTAGACAGGATTGGGGGGGGAATAGCTGACTAAGCGTTGTGAACGCCTGGGGTGTTGAATCCAAAGTAACATGTGGGTCATTGGGGAACTCTCCCTCAAGTATTCACTTGCCACTACAGTTTGTTTTTGTTGTCATTTTCTTGAGCTTCTAGTTCGGCGCAGTCCATAAGCCACGCTCAACAGCGGTCACTGTGGACGTCTCTTCTCCAGGATTGTAATAGAGACTGCCTACATCAGCTGATTGGATGGTCATAACAGGAAATCGTCGCGACATCATTTATACTCATCCCTTCCAACTGTGGCTACCATGACAAATCAAGACTCGTCCCAATATGCATCTCGTCTTATCATACTTTATCTTTCTTCCCTCTTGAACCCCCAGTCACCACCTCGCAATTCAGTCATGACTCTCGCAGCAGTCGGCCAGTTCTGTGCCACCAATTCTCTCACCCACAATGCCTCAATTGTCGCAGGTCTAGTTCATAGAGCTGCTGCCTTGGGTGCAAAGGCTCTTTTCCTCCCCGAGGCATCGGACTACATTTCAGGCTCACCAAAGGAAGGACTGGGTCTTGCTCGGAACGCGGAAAACTCGCCCATGGTTGCAGCCATTAGAGAGGCTCAGAAGGAAATTAAACAGAGCGGCAAATCTGGAATTGAGGTCTCGGTGGGCGTTCACGAGCTGTCACCCTCTTCTGAAAGAGTCCGAAACACTTTACTGTGGCTTGATTCCAATGGAGAGATTGTCAACAGGTATCAAAAGGTACATTTGTTCGACGTGGAGGTGCCCAACGGACCCATTTTGCAGGAATCCAAGTCGGTGGAGCCCGGATCTGAGCTACCCAAGCCATTCGAAACGTCTGTTGGAACTGTAGGACCTGCCATCTGTTATGATATTCGGTTCCCTGAACTGGCCTTGTTGCTGAGAAAGGAAGGAGCCCAGATCTTGCAATTTCCCTCGGCGTTCACTGTCAGAACTGGTGCTGCCCACTGGCACATTCTCGCTCGAGCTCGTGCCATCGATACCCAATGTTACGTCATGATGCCAGCGCTTGTCGGAAAGCACACCGAGGACGGTAAACGAGAAAGCTACGGACACGCCTTGATTATTGATCCTTGGGGAACTGTCCTCGCTGAAGCCAGCGATATCGACTCTTCGCCTACCGTGATTGTTGCTGATATTAACCTCGAGCAGCTCAAGAAGGTCAGAACTAACATGCCTCTGTGGGACCAGAGACGAAACGATGTGTACAGCTTGGCAGAGGTTGCGAAGTAAGGTAAGAGGGAGGAGGCGGGGTGAAGCCAACACACCTTGGGTATAATCAACAATGTATGCATGAGTAATAAGTTAGTCCGGACAATAATGTGCTTGTAGATGAACGAGGCGCTTCTCGCTTCGTTAATGGAAGGAGTGTGCCAGCCATAGGCCAATCGTCAAAGACTTTCTTGCAGAGTGTCATCGTCACATAATGACAATTAGTGTTCCCCACAACTGCACCCTCAAGAATAACACTATGAAGCCCAACCACACGACACAACGCAGCCTGGTGAAGCCGGTATCGATGCGAACAATAAAAAGACATCTCCAGCACGACCGGAGATGCAAAAAGTGATTTCTGGCAGGATCGAACTGCCGACGTTCTGCGTGTTAAGCAGATGCCATGACCAACTAGACCAAGAAACCCGGGCTGTGAGATCCGAGGTCAGGTGAGGCGTTTTGAGATCGAAATTATCGAAAACCAGCGCGTCTTTTTGACACTCTACGCTGTCCAAATCACTCGAGACTGCATTAAGGTGTCGCCCTCAACATACAGAGAACCGTTCAGGTCTTTTGTATCAGCATCGTGTCCCACCATTTGCCTTGTGACTTCTCCAAGTGCACTGGCGATTCACACCGAAGATATAACACCCACGACTTCTTATCAAGATGTCGTTACTCCCAGCTTCTGTATCTGTCATCTACATCAAGCTGCATTTCTTCATGTGGAGTGGTTCGTTGCTGACTACTACTCAGGCTAGGCGCAGATCTTAACCGAGTTGTGTTACGGGTAAACACGATCTAGCCTCAACGAAGTTGGCAGACTCTTGTCTTCCGTAAATATATTAATGCAATACATGCTTCCACCTCACCAATCGTGTTTCGAGGGTAGTCCTACCGCTTCGTTTCACGGTCGGTACCCCATGCAATAGTGTCATCACACCGTTAGTATCATTCGTCCTCCTGAAAACCGATCTGGGCTTTTCTCACCTGCTTTCTCACCTGCAGCAGTTTCAGTTTCAGCTCTTTACTCTCTTCCAGCAGTTCCTGTTTTCGTGCTTCGGCCTGGCACTCGTGCTCCTTGTAGGACTTGTCAATCTGGCTCGCAGCATGGTCCATATCGGCCGCGTAGATCTGCGAGTCTCCCACAATCTCCTCCATTGCTCTCATGTACTGCTTGAGAAGCTCTTGCGACTTCCCACCGACAAACTGGAGCCGTTGCAATTGTTGTTCGAGCTCCACGTTCTCACGAGCAATCAGCACCGACTTTGATAATGCGGTATCTGGCTCGTCGCTCTCGCTTTTGAATTCCGATTCGTCACGTCCCAGCTCTGCAAGCAATTCCTGTAGCTGCTGCTGTTCAATCTCCAGGATAGAGGTTGCCGTCTCCTCCAGCTTTTCGGACGATTCATGCTGATTGCTGAGACGAGTAGACAGCGTGCGAACCAGGTCGCTGATCACACTGACATCGCGAGACAGGTATCCCGACCCTATCGGCTGGTCTTCTTTCATGGTGTTGTGTTGGTGCAAGAAGTGATGGAATGGGATGTTAGACGCGATGGTGATGTTCTTCAGAGGTGTGCATATTGGGATGTGTTAAGGCCCGAGCTAAACAGTGCCTCTGAAACTGTGTGGGGATGTGACAGCACTAAAAGATAAATCCAGTAAGTGTTGGAACAGGCAAATGGATTGCGCTCTTTGTGAAATACCAGTAGTTATTCGACCCTTCACTCAGATCAGCTTTTGTGAATCATCCTGTCTCTCCTAACACGAATCCATTCCCCTCAGACAGATACATTCTCCAATTGAATTAATTAGCTCTTTCAACAAACTTATTACAAATTGGTCTCGGATTAAATCATCTCTATAGATTCACACTCATTTGTTGAATTATCTAACTACGAGCTCGTTATTAGTTGAGTTCCACTCACACTACAACTACTCGACCGCACCAAAGATACCATAGAACAATACTGCGGCCACGGCATGGATTCCTGAAACGTCCAAAAAGCAATTCTTGACACAAAGACGTCGCTGCCAAGTGTCGGCTGGCTACAAACGTGCAAACATACACAACCATGTACGAAGACGTCATTGTGCGGGTGAAGGAAAGGGGTGACATAACACTGTCTTCAGTCCACCGAGTAGAGAAGATAGAAAAGTGAAAAGTAAACCATTCGATTCAGCTCGTCTTCACGATCACAATGACACTTTCAGATTACGAAATACGCCTTTTCTTCGTGTTTCACCCCTGACCCCCCGTAGATCCACCCCCGGGTAACCCGCATATATCACAGCCTACATAATCATGCAGACATCCTCCCCCCGTCAAAATGCCAGACGACAATGCTATGGAGGGAGCTGAAGCTCAACATGAAGGTGGCCATGTGGAAAATCCGCCGGCGGGTGAGGAGGTGATTTCCGAGTCACGTGGCTCCGACTACAACACCGCCCGCGATACAACGAATACCAGCAATACTACTGACAACAACGAAGCAGATGAAACGACAGAGACGAACGGAGACGACACAAACAATGGTTCCGACGACAATGGCACGGACGACAAGGATAATGGGCAAGACGGTGTGGAAACTGAAGCTCAGACTGGAACTGAACAGGGTCAAACAGCTGAGGAGGAGGATCAAGTGGAAGAGGACAAGAAAGACCTGGATGGTGAGCAGAATGGCGAGGAAGCTGACAAGGAAGATGTTCGTGGTGAGTCACACCCCGCCAACTCCGATTCCGGATCGGACTCCGGCTCCAGCTCCGATTCAGACTCTGATTCAGACTCTGACACCGAGGAAACTGAGCCTCGACTCAAGTATTCGCGTCTGGCTGGGCTTCCAAAGACAATCTTCACACGTGACCCCGTGTCTGCCACGCTGGTCAACGATAACATTGTCATCATCGCCACGCATTCGGGTCTCATTCATCTCTTCCGGCCCAACATTGAGCTGATCCGCAGCTTCAAGGCCCACTCGGCCAGCATCATGTCTCTCAGCACGGACGGCACATACTTTGCCTCGGCGTCCCTGGACGGCCGTGTCGTCATTGGCAGCATTGCAGACCCCCAGGACATTGCTGCTTCCGACTTCAAGCGACCAGTCCACGCCGTTGCTCTCGACCCCAACTACGCGTCGTCAAAGACGTTTGTGTCTGGAGGAACCGCCGGGAATGTGGTCTTGTCGGAAAAGGGATGGCTCCAGGCTCGCAGCGACACTAACATCAGCACCAGCGACTCGACCATCGTGCTGCTGAGGTGGATTGGCGACGTGGTGCTGTGGATCAATGACGACGGAATCACGATATGGAACCACGTGACCAAACAGCAGGTTCTGCAGGTCCCCAAGCCCGACAACATTTCGCGCGCCGATTTGTACCACCCTCGCATGCATCTCAGCGATGGCCACGATCGCATCTATCTCGCTTGGGCAGACCACATTTGGATTCTGGAGGTGACCCAGGAGAAGAAGGAGCGTGGAAAGCGATTCAAGAAGGAGTCGGTAGTCAACGACGGCATGTCGATTTTCTCCCGTCGAATTCTCTCCACTTCTGCGTCGTCCACGAAGTCTCCCCAACCCGAAACCACTGTGGCTGTGGTCACAAAGTTTCGAGTCGATTCGCTTCTGTGTGGCATTTCGACCTTTGGAGCGGATATGCTCATGCTGTTGTGTTACACCAAGGGCGAGCGACGGGCCCAGCGACCAGAATTGCGGCTCATCGATGCCGCTTCAGGTGAAGAAGTGTCTTCTGACGAACTGCCTCTCAACGGCTTTGAGTCACTGGGTCCCAACGACTACCAGCTGCAGACCCACGCACCTGTGGAGAAGGACGCCAAGGCGCAATACTACATTATCAGCGCACGTGACGGAGTTGTGGCACGTGAGCGAGACCTCACCGATCACGTGCAGTGGCTGGTTGAACACGAAAAGTTTGAGTCTGCCTGGGTCACGTGCGAGGCCATCTACGGCACCGTGGAGCGAAAGAACCTCGGCATCGAGTGGGTGGAGAGTCACGTGAGAGACGAGCTTTGGCGAGAAGCTGGAGCGGCTCTCTCCCTCGTTCTCACTGCATTCCTGGGCACCATCGACCCCCAGGATACCTACAAACACACAATCTGGACTGAGGACTGGGCTAACTGGGCGTTCATTTTTTGCAAGTCGAACCACTACGAGCAGCTGGCAAACTACCTGCCTGACCAGCTTCAGTCTACTGTCTACGACGAGTATCTGCGTCATTATCTAAGCGATGATGCGGAGAAGTTTGGTTTCTACATGAAAAAGTGGCAGGGGTTGTTCAGCGAGGGAATTGAGCAGTCTCTGGTCGAAGAAATCGACTCTTCTGAGGACGAGGAGAAAACCAGTCATCTTAAACTGGCTCTTGCTGAGCTCCATATTGCTGATGGAAAGTACAAGCCTGCCCTGGCTCTTCTGCTTGAGCTGCGAGACGAGCGATGCTTGGATCTTATTGAGGCTCATCATCTACTGAGTGACATTTCTCCCAAAGATATTCCCAGCTTGCTCACCATTGGAGCTGGTAAAGATACTGCCTCCACTCTTGCTTCTCTTGAGAAGGCCTCTGCTGAGGAGATTCAAACCACCCTGAAGCGAACCACTGAGATGCTTGTGGAGGGCTACCACGAGTTGCCTCCCAAGACGGTTCTGTCGGCTCTTCCTGAGTCTTCGCCCCTCGCATATGTGTATCTGCACTCTCTCAACCAGGCAGACTCTTTTGCCGCACGTGATTATGGCAACCAGCTCATGGCTCTGTACGCCAAGTACGATCATGTCGCACTTTCTGCCTTCCTCAAGTCCAACAACAACTACGACATTGGTTCTGCTGTGGACTTGTGTCGAGCAGACAAGAGTCTGACTCCGGACTTGGTTTACTTGCTCGGAAAGGTTGGTCGTAACATGGAGGCTCTGCGGCTGATCATTGACGAACTGCAAGACCCTTACCAGGCCATCTCCTTTTCTCTCAAGCAGAAGGACTCGGAGCTGTGGAACTTTCTGGTCGACTACTCCATCGATAAGCCGTTGTTCCTCAAGGCGCTCCTGGAGAACATTGCCATGGCTCAGACTCCCACCTACAAGCTCATTGAGCGGATTCCTCCCAACCTGGAGATTCCCGGTCTCAAGGGCTGTTTGCTGAACATCTTCACTGAAAACGAGTTGCAGCTGTCTGTGACCCGTGGAGCTCACGAGATCATCACCAACGAATGTCATCGAGAAACAGACGCTCTTGGCCGGCTGAGAATGGGTGGTGTGGCGTTCGATGGGGTCGGTATGGACGAGTTGGCCGTCAAGAGTCTCGATGGAGAAACCATGGAGGTGGACAAGCTGCCCTCTTGGCAGGCCCATGATGGGTCTTTTGCATCCAAGTTGGCCCACGTTTCGTTTCTTCAACAGCAGTCAGGTAGATAGTAGGAAGGTAGTATAATAATTTATTCATTAACGTACAAGTAAGTAGAGGCGCTTGTTAGCAGTTTTGGATTGTGTGAGTAGCTCGATCACTTTTTGATCTTCCTTGCCAACCGGTCATTGTTCCACAGACCGACAAAAGAGATGCTCCAATTCACCACAATCCAGATGAGTAGCACTCCAACGTTCAAGCCAATTGTAGACTTGACGTTGAACAGGATCGTTCTGATCGCCTCCAAGGCATTGTACAGAGGCATGGCTTTGCCGTAAGCGTAGACTCCCGGTGACACTTCCAGAGGAGACATGGCTGTTGCGGTGTTGACAATGACCCAGAAAAGCAGCCAGACTGGCAGGATTGGCGGAAAGTACTTGACGAAAATGATCTGGATGTTGTCTGTAGCTCCCCCTAGTGCCAACATAGCCAGGTAGTTGATGAGCCAGTAGACTACGAAGCCTGCCTTTCCATAGGCCACTTCAAAGTCCTGCTGAAAGGCCAGAGACACGAGGGAGAAGCACAGTGACACTATGAGCATACTGATGCAGTTCACGGTACATCTATAGAGAAACCTCTGCCAAAAGACAACTTTGTAGGGGAGCATGATTGCGTGGATGAGGTTCCACATCATTGTTTGTTGAAACGAGACAATGATGAGATAAATGAGTCCCACATTATCGATTGCCGACGCCACACCTCCTGTGAATGGCCTGATATCGTAGTTTACAAATTTTAGTGTCGTGATGTTGTTCCTGATGATGTTGGCCACTTGCAAGTCCGTGAATTTCGTCGTCAGTAGCTGTTGGATGTGAGGAACCTGCTTCTCCAAAAACTGGGCTTGAAACTCGAGTATTTGAGGGAGAACATAAGTCCAATGAATGGTCTCCTGTCTTCCCGATGCGTAATAGTATGATATTTGGTGAGCCTCTTGCAAGTCTCCATTAAGAATCGCCTGAGTGTCTTCCGTCGCATTGTGCTCCACCACCAGCACTCCCCAGTAGTTGAATTGCACCACCAGAGTCTCAATCTGCTCTTTGGTGCTGAACATATCTGATGGAATGAAGTCCAGTCCCACCAAAGTCTTGTCTCGAGGTCTGGCTTTCACCTGTTCGATGAACAAATCTCCCACCACGCCCTGGTCCCAGTTTATGACGCCCACTCGAAGATTATGAGCCCTTTCCGATCTGCGGAACATGGCTCCCCAGAAGACGGAAAAGACGGCCAGCACTCCGATGCTGAGAAACAGCATCATGAACAGCGACTTTTTGAACACGGCGTGGTGTCCTGGGCGCACTTCATTGTGGAAAAGGTGTCGTTGCTGCTGTTCCGGAGGCTGTGTGTCTTGATCCGAGCTGTCTGACGATTGAGTGTGCTGTTTTTCCGAAGCCGACATGCTCAGTCTTTTACGATTATTCGGCGCCCATAAGTATATATATGACAGGCGGAACAACCAAATGTGGCTGTCATCCCCGTGTCTTGGCTTGACGTACTCTCGGCCGAGGCTGACAAATGGCGTGTGGAGAAGGTTGCATTATCGGAGTAGGTCCCGGGTTTTGTTCTAAAGCCTTTTTAGACATCGCTAAGGGCGACCGTTCGATAGCCGAGTGCAAGTAGTGTGCCTGGGACGGTAACGAATGTGTCTAGAGTATTTCAGCCGACTTTGATGGCCACAAGCAGGTACACAATTGTGGCTTAGACTGCTGTCAACGCCACAGAGCTCGTGGGTGCTAACATAACGAGTACATGGAGCGATTGCGCACTTGAGTGATTGCGGCTAGTCGAGGAAGGTAGTTGTTGATGATTGATTCTGGTATGTTTCCACTTAGAAGGATCCTCAAAAAAAAAGGACCCTCATCGCCAGAATTTGCATATTTAATCCGGTCTCTTTCTTACGAAGCACATCTCAAACGTCACTTGAGCACGTGTTGAACGGAAGGCAACGACGCACAGTGCTCGTGTAGACAAGAGCTGTATGGGCAAGAGAAGCTCTGGGGGAAAAGGTTCTGTTCAGGAGGTATGGAAGGCCTTCTGTCTGTCAAAGCATATGATATCTGTTATGCTCTGCGGTCCGTACCCACTTTTTCTGCACTTGCCCACCTACAGTCGTCAGGCGTATTGATCAAAAAGTTTCCTGTGGGGAGCCAGAGTGATTCAAGTCTAGCAGCAGGAAGTTGTACCATACCTGAATATATATATATAACCATTAGAATCAGCAGCCAAAGCTGAATCGCATTATACGATTTATATTAAGGACCATTTCGCCAATGAGGTTTAAGGGATGTGAGTCGAGGATGTGAGAACTTCATGACCCTGGTTGAACAACCGTATGTGCTGGCAACCGCCGTACCCACAGTCCCTGCCTGTAGACTGTCAGTGTCATCATCACTCTCCACCAAAATACCAACCGCTACGGTCTCTCGTCGGAAATACACCTAACGCCGTTGACAACTCTCACGGCACTTGAGTTGTCCCCCCGCCTCTGGCTTTAAGACACCCATCGTATGCGGGGAAAGGAAGCTTCCAATGTCGATCGTCGAAACGTCGCATAGACGTTCTGTGCGCAATTTCGGGGATGCTCTCGAGGGTCCTCCGATTGAACGAAGATTGGACGCTTGACAGTGCTCGAATACTGTTTGTAGACGTTTGTACCAAGTGTCTTTTTTACCCAGTAAAGTCTTCAGTAACAAGCTCCAGCAAGTCCATGATTACAACCCCGGTATTCGTATTAAAAGCAGATGTGTGACACGTTTTTGTTCTACGATACAGTACCGCCTCGAGCTCACATGATGCTAACGTCACTGTGGCCGTACACATAATCCGCATTGCTCACCGATTCGGAAATGTAATTGAAACTGGCCGGTCCGATGCACAACCACTTGGGACGATCTGCATTGGACGCAGTGGACCTGACCCCACTAATTAGAAACTATTCGGTTTGAGTTTACGTCATCGGAATTGAACCGTGCTAGAAGAATAGTGGAGGCTCTAACGGAGTGTGGAGAGGAGGTGTGGATTTGTTTTTGATATCAAATTGAAGAGGGATTTCTAAAGGGTATCGTGTCAAATTTCTGTTTTTTTACAGCTCCTAAAACGGGCATTGTGTGTGTCTCTGATATCCGTCCCGTTCCAAAAAGTCCAATTTTTTAGCCTGTCTGGCCCCACTAATTACCAGTGCGCTAAGAGTTTTGGCGGGGTAGAAAACGTCATTGGTGCAGTTATAGTTGGAAGCGCAAATGTGAATAATAGTGTCCATCGGCGGCAGGAACCAGGTGTTAGTCGGGAACTAGTACGCACGGCTGAGGTGATGATGAGCTGATGGCTCGGAATCGATTGGTGAACAATCTGGGACCTCAACTTCATCTTCACCGTCTATAAGAGCCTGGTATTACAGCATCAATTTACCTGTATTGCGTCCACGGACAAGCCTGGTGCATGGCCCATGCGCTAAAAGCCAATGTGGAGTAATGTCCAGGGCTGGCAGACAAGTATGAGACAAGGTAGTATAGTGTCAGGGGGTAGATATTCTTCAGGGGTGGGTGAGTGAGGCGGCGGTACTCAGTCAGAAAGTCGTCTAAGCCGCAAGCATCCAGCGCCCTACCTCATCCCTACGCCCCGCCTATCCATACCTGATTTGCCGTTGCTCATCTACAGTGGCCTTTAGGTTGCTGCGACAAGAGACTTTTTTTTCCTTTTCGCACCTTGCGATTTGGCTTTTTTTTCGCTTGTTGTTAGACAGAGTTAGTGGGACTTTGGATTGTTTGCATCACGTGCAGACTGTAACCCCCTCAGCTCTCCCACAGTACAAAATAGTCTCGAGCCCCGGCAGTTGCTACCCATCAAACTAGTCCAAATCCGCCATGTCCAGCGAAGTCACCGTCGTCGTGGCCGCGTCCACGCCGTCCACCTCCATTGTCGTGCCCGTCACCCCCAACACAAACCCGCCCGTGACCATCATTCAGCCCTCCTCGGGACCGTCCACAGTCTTCATCACAGCCTCTCCAACGGACGGCACCACGGTCACCGTCAAACAGACCAATCCGCCCGCAGCAAAGACCGTCTCGACCATCACGACCACGGGATGGGCTCCCCCATCATGGTCCACAACGTACATGCTGCCTCCGACCCCAATCGTGACTCTGGAGCAGTCCCCAGCGCCCACCACAGACGTGTACATGGTCTACCCCACGCCAAATGCATACAATGTGTTCCCGTGCCAGGCGGACCACACATACTACATTCCCCAGTTTCTGGAAGGCAACGACAACCACTTTGCCTTCTGCTCCAAGGGCCAGGTATGGACTTCGGGCGCCCTGTGTGGACCGGACGACGCTACCCAAACCGTTCTCAACGGCACCACCATGAGCATCGCCGCGCCGCTCCCCAACTTTGAATTCTACACCACCAAGCCCGTCTTCTACCTCAACGTGCCGCCGGTGCAGTGCTACCGAGGAGGAGCGTGGGTGCTGGCCTACGACACGGTGGTGGCCTCCGCCCAGACCCAAGCTACAAAATACGTCGACGCCAACGCAGCCCCTGGAGGCGCTGCTGCTCTTCCCACGGCCGTGGCGGGCGCGGCTCTGCTGGCCCTGCTCTTCTAAGGGGCCTTCGGACTCTTGATCTAACGTTTCCTTCACCTAATAATGCATTTTTCCCACCTCCACAACTTGGATGCTCGCTTAGGCGGGTATGAGAGCTTATTCGACACGGGAAAATGAAATGTGCCGTGTTGCGCGGGAGATGCTGACTAGCGGAAAACGACCCCTGAGGCTGACAGGCCGTGTGTGCCAGCTACAGTCGACTTCCGACCCTTGTCACCATCCCACCTCTCGTATTTCACTCATGTCTTTTTACAACCCACCCTCCCCCACCAACAAGTGAAAGCTTATTGACCCCCGGTCGAATCTTGTCTTGCAGCTGCACATAATACTGATGCGGTCATAGCTGTACAGCATTGGATTATAGCGCAGGGCCGGCGACTTCCGCTCGAAATCCAGTTACATAAGCCATGTCGAGGGAACATTTGAATCTAGTTAGTCGTGTCGCAGTCGCTGCGTTGCGCTGCCGATCAACTCTCTTCCCCACAGATCCCTCTCTTGTTTGTCTCACGAGAATAAACACACATTCCAATTTAGCTTCGTACAAGTACCTGTAATAATATTGGGCCCTGTCCACATTGGGTAATTGCAACTACACAATGGGAATGTGCGATTGAATTAGGCACAGCGAAACTCAGGACTTCACAGTTCACAATAAAAGATGGTCTCATAAAAAGCGGGGCATCCGTCCACTCTGAGTAACAATTAATGGCCGTCAATCGTAACATCGGGTCATATGATGTCAGTTAGTCTACTCTTACTGTGATTGGGCGAATTAAGGCCTTCACTTGTACGGCCTGGCTAAACCCACCTTCCATCGTATGCAAACATTGTTAATTAAATACTGGGATCAAACACTCAAGCCCTCGGGAATCCACATGCCTCCACACCAGCAGTTTCGCTGGAAGGCAAACGTCCAATGCGTGCCAGTGAACTGCTTGCCGTCAGACGAGTCCACAAACACAGATGTGCCTGCGCACCGCTGACACACCCGCAGCACATTTCCCTCTTGTCGCTCGATAATGAACTTTCGCAGACAATCAATCTGCAGACCCGTGGACGTCACGTTTCTGTATGGCGCCATGGCGGGTGTGGGGGCAGGACGGCCGTCGTAGTGTTCGTCGAGACCAAGCCACGACACATTGTAGAAGTACAACGGCGACAGATCGTTGGTCTTTCGGAACTTGTCAAACTCGTCGACACACCGTTTGGCCAGCGGCATGAACTGCTGGGGGATCATGCCCTGGAAAAGCAGCTGCTGCTCGAGTCCCAAGCGGTCTTCGACATTCTCGGCAATCTGCTTGGTATGCGAGTCGATCACGTTGAACAGCTGCTCAAAGAATGTCATGGATATGGGCGTGAAGTGCGACAGTTCCCGCTGTCGCTGCGACGCCAGACCCGCCTCCTGGGTCTCGGTTCCCGGTTTCTGCATCAGAATAGTGTCCAGCGACCGAATGCCTCGCCACGAGTACATGAGCAGCATTCGGGATGACCGAGCCATCACCATGGGCAATGCCACGTGCTGTTTCAGAAAGTAGCTGGGTCCCTCATTGGAGGCAGCCAACAGCTCTTGGCAGAGATAGGCGGCGAAATCAAGACACCATCGCTTCAGACCAGACAGAGACATGAGATAGTGGATTCGCATGGCATGGTTGGGCGTCACACCGGGCTTCTGCTGTCCGATAGCTCGTAGCGTGAATGTCAAGGAGAAAGAGACGAGACGGAGGTTGAGGAAACACCACGAGAGACGCGAGGTGACGTTTCGAGTCCAGCCGTGCCGTGTACCGATCACGGTCTGCATGGTCAACAGACGCTGCAATGACGGGTTGATCATGATCTTGTCCATCTGGTGATCCTTTTTGAGATCCAGCGAAAAGTTGATGGCCTTGTGGGACTCGGCCAGGAGCAGCAGCGGAAACTGCGTCTCGAGAGCAGGAGCCAGCTTGGAGACCCGTTGAATCTCCCGTCGCATGACCATCATGACGTCGTCGTTGCAAACGGCAGAAATGCACGAAACCGAGTGTCGTAGAGAGAGGACAAAGGCGGAGTCCACCATTTGAGCCACTGTGATATCCGCATCGGGGATCTTGTTGCCGATAATTCGGAGCTTGAGTCCGTCTTTTGACCTGTACACATAAGAGGCACACGTGGGCGACACACAAATGAAGTCGGGACGCTCCGAGCCCTTCGGAAGAGGAGTGAAGGCGTAGCCGGCATCACTGAACATGTTGAAGGGCGTTCCTTTCGTGGAAGAAGACACGTTGCCTCTGTATCTGCAGTTGAGAATGCCGTCTTCGTGTGCAGCAAAGTAGATGGAGTCGTACACTTGGGAGCCAATGTTGACAATCTTGTTCGAGGTGGTGGTCTCTACCAGCGAGATGATGTGTGTCTTGTGGGTTGTGGTTGAGCTGGCAGAGGAGTCGTTAGTGCCGAGGGAATAAAACGTCGAGTTGAGATCCGGCGTGTGCGATTGCAGCTCATATCTATTTGTAGTGGCTCCCTTTGTGTCGGTGAACACACACACCATTTCCGCCTCTGTTTCTGACGACACCTGGTTGGACCGGATGCTGAAGAGTTTGAGGTCTGTGAGTCGTGCTGGTGCGCCTGATTGCGGCATGAGGGTCTCCTTGAGCAGTCGAGTTGCGCGCAGCTTGGGCTCCTCCTCCTTGGACCACTCCACCTCGATTCTGTACAGGTAGATGGCTCCTGCTGGCGAGTAGCATGCCAGCAGCATCTTGTGGTCTTTGGTGCCGGCAAAGCTGGCGTGTGAAATGATGTCGTCGGAATGCAGCTGGTTGAGCGACAGCTTGACGAGGTTGTAGGGCTGCGACGGCCCGTTCTGGGTCCACAGCTTAAGCACCTGCGATCTGGTCACTCCCATGCATGCTCCAAACCCCTGGGGAATCCGGGGTCCCAGGTGCAGTCCCTGGCTCACTCCGTAGGTGACGCTGATGCCCGAGTATCCTAGCAGCTGCGACGTTTGGCCGGTGGGAAAGTCCTTGACGTCCGACAGCTTTTGTTTCGATTTTTCATTGCCTCCGGCCTTGAGTCCGGGGTTGGTCAGAATGACGGGTTTTTCGGGGGCCACCCAGGTGAAGCCCACAATGGCGTTGAGATCGATGGGTGTGGTCAGCTCCTCGGACGGCGGCTTGCGGAGACATGTGATTGGCGACAGCGTGGTGTACTGGCTGTAGATGTATAGCGAGCCCAGAGTGTCGAAGATGGCGAGATCCGATCCCGAGGGCGACCACTCGACGTGGCAGAAGGCCCGGTGCGGCGTCACAAACGAGGTTGTGGGCGGCTGCAGAATGCTTTTGGGGGCAAACAGCGTCGGTTTGGTCAACACCCAGTCCTGTCCATCGGTGCACACAAGCAGGCTGGTTTCCACGCCCTCATCGGCTATGCTGGCAATGATGCCGTTTCTGTTCCACGAGATGGACTCGCGGGCGCCCAGTTTCGGCGCAATGATGCTGTCAAAGTCGATCGTCATCTGCACAGGTCGAGTTGGCTGCGTAGCTGGGGGGATGACTGGTGATGTAGCTATGGCAAGGTTGGGAGGATAAATCACGTCTGCATGATTCCACTCCATGTGGTTGAGGTTGTGGGACACTGCATATTGATACATGCTGTGGTACATAAAACAGCTGGTGGGCTGTATGGTATGGCGAGATGGGTGAGCAGGCGGTATATATAATAAAATAATATATGCAGTGCTCTTTGTAATTTCCAGAGTCGGTAATGGCCCTTGTCAGAGTCGCTGGCGTAGCTCACGGTTGGTTGAATGCGGTTGCGTTTTAAAGGAAACAGGTACCAAGCCAGGTTAGTAATACACCCGCCGAGAAGATGTTTGGCATGTGGGGTGAGAGCAGGACGAACATTTTCGTGTCCAGTTTTGACTCTTCTCCAGGCTGTATTTGTCAAACTCGAAGCGCGTTGTTCCATTGATGAAACAGGCTGACAAGAAGAAGCTCACACTCTAACAAAAAAAGGTACAAGTACCACCAAATGTGCGATAACATGAGCCTCTGAGATAAACAGTATAGTGAATATGGTATCTCTCTAAAGCCCATTCTGAGCTGGCTGCTTTCGTTTAGTCAGTTTCGTTTCAACTGTTCTCATACCTTCGTCACACGGTGATGTCTCCTGTGGTTGCAGCCTCCACTCTGATCAATGATATAGTGGACAATTCGTATCAGGTAAGGTATAGCAATCTCAGATCTCTCAGCTTTCTTCGAATACCCCGACTATCATACACAATTTCAACTTGAGCTCTGGAAACCCTCGTTACTGTAATAATCATCTTGTAAGGCTCCTCTAGCTGATCTAAGGTACCAGAAAGTATGACCTGAGCTTCTGAATGATCTTTCAAGCACATCTTTGCAGATAAATGAGTTCCGCGTCTTGCCCTCGCAATCTCTTTTCCACTTGGTCGGCGTCACTGTGCCATTGGAAGATGCCACTCGGCACTTCTGTTCGACTCGTGGTCGAAGTTGTATCCAGACAACTGACGATTCGGGGGTTTTCACAAACACTGTTGCATGACAATTGTCTTCCTGATTCGGACTATTTCTGCTTTTCAAGCTCCAACACAGCCTTTGGGGCTCCACCACGACTTCCTCATCAGACTAAGTAACAACAGTTGAGCTTTAGTTGACTTATTGTTAACTTTGGAATGACCTGAAGCGGACCCCTGAACATGCCTGTTGCCCCTGTACTTACCAAGTGGCTCGCAAGCGGAGCGACACAATGATCTCTACCACCTTCTCAGCGTTAAGCGTAGCAGCTACCGGTACTCTACTGTCCACTCCTCGGCACCATCTCCACCTCGGGGTTGATCTCGATCTCGCGCGTATAATCGCTCACGCGTCACTTTGCATACGTACATATTTCGGCGCGCGACCTGAAAAATTCTGCGATAGGACGGAGGTCATTTCGTGTCGTCACAAGCAGCCAATTTGAAGGTTCGGATCAAACCACGCCTCGTTGCTCGGATACACTCTCTGAAGATGGCTCCACCTCGTGTTAAGTTTAATGGGGTGATGAGTGACGTGACGTGTAGCTACTTGAGATGTAAGTGGACGTACAGTAGCGAGATGAGATGACTTGGCGATGAGCAAATTATACGAAGAAGCCACCAAACACGCTGCCTCCAAGTCGCACACAACACGGACAATGTCGCCCCAGCCGTCCTTATAAACGCCCTTCCTTCCCCCCACATCCCTTTCACAGCAAACCGCTCCCAAAGTCAAAGTTTGGGGGCCGAGCGTGGTGGAGTATAGAGCCTTGGGAAACGCGACTCTCCGAACACCACCTCACACAATGCACCACTTTGTACGAGACGAAGGTCACCACCACCATGGAAATACTCTGCCGGAGTACGAGGAGGGCAACCACGACATTCCCGAGGGCCAGTACACCTCCAACGAGAGCGTGGGCGCAGGCATGTGGACTTACGTGCTGGTCACCATGCTGGCGTTTGGCATCCTGTTCCCCGTCGGTCTCATGATGGGACTGGCTCGACACAGATACTTCATTCCCATGCAGATTGTGGCTGCCGCAACGGCTGTCGTGGGCATGGTGTTTGGACTGACCCATGGCGGCCGACGATACTCGCCCAACAATATCGCGCTCATCTGGGGATGGTGTCTGATGGTGCTTGCTGGCGTGCAGGTCTTCTTCGCCGTGTTCCTGCAGATCCCGCTGCGAACCCGAGAGGGCGAGCTCGAGGAAAACAGCGTGCTCCGACGATACCCCTTCTTCTACCGGGTGCGAAACGTGCTGTCCAAGTGCCTTCTGGTGCTGGCGTGCTTCCTGCCCATCGCCTCGTGGGTTCAGTTTGGCTTCATCTTCATCACCATGTTCGGCTGGTGCCACGAGGACCATCTCGGCCAGTGTCTGGCCCACGGCATCATGGGCTCTTCGTTCATTGCCTACGGCTGCATTCTCACCATCATGCTGCTGCTGGGCGAGGCCTGGCTGCAGCGCCGAAACGTGTCCCAGGAGTTCTACGATTCCACTATCATCATGCTGTGGGGAATCGTCAACACCTTCACCGAGCACAGATGGGGCCAGCCCTGGTCTCACGGAGACTACCAGCACACCTCCATGGGCATCATTTGGTGGTGCGCTGGTCTGGTGGGTATTTTGCTGTCGCGAAAGCGATGGGTTGCCGGCTCGCCTCCCATGCGAAACCACATTCCCTCCATTGTGCTCATCTTCACCGGATACGCCATGAGTGAGCACGCGCAGCATCTGGCGGTGTCCACCAAGGTCCATGCCTTCTTCGGCTGGGCCCTGATGCTCGCTGGTTTCACCCGAATCATCGAGATCTCCTTTGTGCTCAAGGACGGACCCTCCAAGCTCGCTGTGGCAAAGGCCTGGCAGTTTCTGCCTCCCTTCCTGCTCGTCGAGTCCGGAATCTGTTTCATGGGAGCCACCGAGGAGCAGATGGCCTACCTCAACGACGCTGGAATCGACCATTCGTCGTACCTGCTGACCCTGTCGTCGGCCGCCTTCTTGGTCTACTTCGTAATCCTGGCGCTCATCATGCTCTACAAGTACCTGTCGGGCACCCAGCTGACGAACCGGGACTCCCACCGAGGCCAGCACATTCCTCTGGCCACTGAGGAGGAGGAGCTTGGTCTGAACGACGAGGAGGCTGACAAGTTCGAGATTGACGACGAGGAGGAACCCTCCGAGGGCTCGTCGTCGTCCGGGCGAAGAGACGATGGCTTCGAGCTGTCGCTTCTGCGAGGTAAATAAGCAAATAAAAAACATAGATTTTGGAGTTTAGGTGGTGCCCCAGGGTGTACTACAGTAGAAAAAGTTGGCGGTTATGGCATCGTAGTTAGGGGGATCGCAATTGAGCGTGTGGACAAGATCTTTCCTTACCTCAAGTAGCTACACACAACGGGGAGGCTTTCCGGGAACACTACCATCGGAGTCAGCTGAGCACCTTGTATCAGTTTAAAGGCTTTGTACTGGCCATATCGTGGTTTCTGGGTTGACTGGTAGTTTAACACACGACAGTATTGTTACCAACCCGTTCGACCGACATTGATAGGCGGTACCTGACGCGGTCTGAGATGCTAGATGAAATTTACAGGCATTGCTGGTTACGTTGTAGAAGACAAGGAGTTCCAATGAGATGAACCAAGTACAGGAACGGTGGGTGATCTTGTGTCAATTGAAGCCCCTACAGTCAACATGCCAGTGAACCCAGTGTACTCATACTCATTCAGCTCACCCGTCGAAACTCTCGTGGTCCCGATCACGGGCATGCATGTTCCTGTGCCTTGATGTAAGACACCTTTGAGTGGGGGTGCTGGATCATAGTGGGGTGTCTTACTTGTGAACAGCACGTGAATGAGGAGGTGGGGGAGATGGATGTTGCAGTAGCGGATATATCTGGAAGTGGAGGGTTTGGTGACGTGTTGCATGGCGGTACAAGCACAGGTTATAGTGAGAGTGTCTCCGGAGCTGGAAGACGTATTTTCACGAGTGTCCGCTTAAGACAGTCGAATGGCCGAAGCATACACAGTCTAAATCATTTGCATATTTCGTGTCAGTGGAGGTGACGTTACTTCATCAAACAAAAATGGCTATCCAGTCGTACTTGTATAAGTACGAGTACTTGTACAAGTAAAAGCAACTGTGCCTCCTCTGCCCCTCCAAATCCACCAACAACGAGCCACTACAGTGTCCTTCTGATCAGCCCTCCTTTGACGCACCTTACCATACACCCTTCCACCTGGCTATCGACGGAATATCTCTGGCGCATCACGTGACCGGTGGGTCCCGCTGCTGGCCGGAAAACCTCTCACCGGACAGAAGCCTTCTGACACGCAAGATGGACGTTTTCTTTTAGGCACCAATGGTTATTTTCTCTTCTCCTGTGCCGGGCTCATGTAGGGAGAGACTAATTAGAGTGGTAGTGTAAACGGAAAGATACGGTAGACGACCGTTCAAAAACCAGCTCGTATAGGTGCACAAAGAGTGTGATTCAACAAATCCACACACACGGCTATAGGTTTCAGCCCTGCGGAACCTTCTATAGCCGATGTATTACCGCCAAATCCGCAGATCCACCGTTTTGATCCGTGCAGCAGGTTTTTGGCCGTAGCGAAACGTTCATGCTTTTTTGCGAAAACCTTGATGGCTCTTCCTAAAAATTCCGAGAGCTTAACGGACTCAGACACACGACAAGTGGCAGCGATTAGGAAAAAAAGTTGGAGACATTCAGGGGAGGTTCTTTAGCGGTAGTGCGGTGGCTCCAAGCGGGCCGACATTCGGAGTTTTTTTGAGCGGCTGCCCCACAGTGGCAAGATTTTGACGTATTCTTTGTGACCTGGTTTAGCCCGGTATTTTAGACCGATGTACAAGCTGGACTGGCCCAAGGTGCAAATCCAAAATGCTACGCTACAGCCGATTGTCCAAAGTCTGATGCGGGTCGCTCCGAAGTCATTTGAGGCTCTCTTTTTGTCATTTTGGCAGTAAATTACATTTTAATCGGGAAGATTTTTCACCGCGACGATCAGTGGCTGGTGAGTGGCGTAGTCTTAACTCCGAAGTGGGGGTCATACACATTGAACTTTTCTCATGCTCTACCACCCCAACCTGTCACTCCAAATACAGCCCAGAATGACACCACTTAAAAGCCTTGGCCATGCCATCCGGAAGGAGAAACGAGCGTGGGACAACTACGTCATCGGTGGGTGCCGACGGAGGTCCGATGGACGCACGCGTACAAATGAGTTTCTTGGCCTTGCACACACTCCACTGAGCCGAAACTCTGCCGTGGAAAAATCCGGCCGGCCATGCACTGGGAGTAAACAGCAGTCAATTACGCGTAGCGACAGAATACGTGGCGGGTGGTGGAGGCCGAGGATAAACTCGCCCGGGGCAAGTACAGTTACGACAGGCAGACTACCAGTGTCAGAGTCAAATAATCTCGGTATACCCCGCTTTCTGGGGGACGAGAAGATGCTTAGAGGGGCAAGCCAGGTGACGCTGGGGCTCTCACTCCTCCAAGTCTTTGTTCATGCGGGCGGATCTCATTGGGTGTCGAAGGTGTTGATTATGCACTCGCGAAACACCGGACTCTTTTGTCTCTCTTGTCCACTCCCTTTTCCTTTCTGGATTCCTTTATTGGCCTGCCTGCGCACTGCGGTGTTTACTGAGCCAAAACCTGGCCAGTGCATAACGGCCGACTCGGCCGAGACGAGCTGGAGGCCCAGAAATGGGCCAAGCACGCACCAGACTCACATGGCGAGATTGGCCAAGCCAATTGCACGGCTTCCTAGTGGCCAATCTCGGCTCAGGCAAAGAATAGATCCGTCCAGCTCAGGTCCAGTTCGCGTACAGCCATAATCAGATGCAAAGAGAATTCAGCCAAGGGGCTAAACCCATAGAGTTGGGCTAAGAAGCGGTGTCGGGCCACGTTTGAGGGTTCCAGGCAACATAAGTCCGTCTAGACCGTGCGTTAGGCGGTGCCACCGGTACCGGTCTCTACACTATAGCTAGCTGCTTCGTGCGGTGGTAATTACTCTCATGCCCTCGCACATGAACCCATACAATTTCTGTACGCATTGCACTCGCCTAATACACCACATTAGGGCCGAACATGTCCCGTGACCAGCCCTCGTGAGAGAGAGCGGCAGAGGCAGGTAAGAAGAAAGGAGACCGGAGCTCATACGACCCAGATGCCGATACCGCACAGTGGCCGGAATATTAATCCGCCGATTGCGGGGTGCCAAAACTCAGAGGCGGTCTCCACATTTGACACACAAGCTCCTGGGGCAGTCTACCTCTAACCGCCAGCCACTAATGACGGGGAAGCGGTCGCTATCGGAGCTTGAGTTGTGGCAAACACCAATAATCTGCGTTGTACGGAACCTCCATAGGCTTATTAAGGTTCACAAAACTGAAATCTAGGTTCAACTCTCAAGCGTCCTGAGCCCCCATTGGCTACAGCGGCTCTGATAAGCATGCACCGGAGGCGTGAGCGCACAAGGGCGCACTGAGTCTAAGCATTTTAGTGTTTCGTTATCTCAGCCAATGGGAGGTTCAGAACGGGAGATTTTCTGGCGTTTTGGCCCGAAAATCGGTCTCTAAGTCCTTTTGATAGATTTGCGCGGTTTCAAGCTACCCACACAGCCTTTTTCCGTGCAAATACGACCCCAATAGCTCATGTCACCCTCCATAGTTTGGCCAGCTCGGCGTTAGGCTTTTTTTGGCCTGCATGAAAAATTCATCTTCATGTGAGCACACTACAACCTCCGAGAAGGTATATATAGAGGAGAGAGGTCTGTAGCTTTGAATCTTTCTCTCCAATAACACCAACAATCACAATGAACTACCCCGCTGAACCCGAATTCCAACAGGCTTACGACGAGCTCTACAACTCCATCCACGACTCGACTCTGTTCGATAAGCACCCCGAGTTTGAGAAGGTCATCCCCGTGGTGTCCGTTCCTGAGCGAATCATCCAGTTCCGAGTCGTCTGGGGGGACGATGAGGGCAAGCTGCAGGTCAACCGTGGCTACCGAGTCCAGTTCAACTCCGCTCTGGGCCCTTACAAGGGAGGTCTCCGATTCCACCCTTCCGTCAACCTGTCCATTCTCAAGTTCCTGGGATACGAGCAGATCTTCAAGAACGCCCTGACCGGCCTCAACATTGGTGGTGGTAAGGGAGGTGCCGACTTCGACCCCAAGGGCAAGTCCGACGCCGAGATTCGACGATTCTGCTACGCCTTCATGGGCGAGCTCCACAGACACATTGGTGCCGACACTGATGTCCCCGCCGGAGATATCGGAGTGGGTGGCCGAGAGGTCGGTTTCCTCTTCGGTGCCTACAAGAAGTACAAGAACACCTGGGAGGGTGTTCTGACCGGTAAGGGTCTGACCTGGGGTGGATCTCTGATCCGACCCGAGGCCACCGGTTTCGGTCTGGTCTACTACGTCGAGAAGATGATTGAGTACGCCACCTCCGGCAAGGAGTCCTTCAAGGGCAAGCGAGTCGCCATCTCTGGTTCCGGAAACGTTGCCCAGTACGCCGCTCTCAAGGTCATTGAGCTCGGCGGAAACGTTGTCTCCATGTCCGACTCCAAGGGAGCTCTGGTGCTTGTCTCCGACTTCACCGAGGGTTTCACCCCCGCCGAGATTGAGCAGATTGCCGACATCAAGCTCCAGCACAAGGAGCTCGCTTCTCTCTACCCCTCCGCTTCTCTCCCCGAGACCAAGTTCAAGTACATTGAGGATGCCCGACCCTGGTGCCACGTTGGCAAGGTCGACGTTGCTCTTCCTTGTGCCACCCAGAACGAGGTTTCCGGCGAGGAGGCCAAGTCTCTGGTTGCCGCCGGCTGCAAGTTCATCGCCGAGGGCTCCAACATGGGCTGTGAGTCCGACGCCATTGAGGTCTTTGAGGCCGAGCGAATGTCTCGACCCAACGGAATCTGGTACGGACCCGGTAAGGCCGCCAACGCCGGTGGTGTTGCCGTCTCCGGTCTCGAGATGGCCCAGAACTCCCAGCGAATCTCCTGGACCAAGGAGGAGGTTGACCAGAAGCTCAAGGACATCATGGTTGACTGCTTCAACACCTGTGTTGAGACTGCTTCCACCTACTCTTCCGAGAAGGTCGACGGCCTCCCCTCTCTTGTCAAGGGTGCCAACATTGCTGGTTTCCTCAAGGTCTCTGCTGCCATGAAGGACCACGGTGATTTCTGGTAAACTAACAATTAACGACTGTATGATAGAATAATATATTTATATGATGAACCCAAGGGAGTAGTGACTGCAATCCGTACTTGAACAGTAACATCAGAATCAGTCTAATAGCGCCAACAGCATAGCGACAGCTTCATCGCCACATTCATCATTCTCCTCACTCTACAAGCTGGAATGTTCAATTTCTTGTGGCACCACTTTGTCGTACGGGTTTCATGTCTTGTTCGCTGCGCTCATCTGCCGACTAATTACCGGAGTAATTAAACTCGAATTGAACTTTAGGTTCAGGAAAAACTGTTGCTGGCAAACACGACCCCCTCTCTGCGCTTGGCACGCATGCCTCAGGTGGAGACGCATCGTCAGCAAAAGTTTTTCCGAGCACCAATCAACGGGCGAATTTAGCGAGTCTGAGCGCTCGTCTCTTCCGAACAGTTCCGCGGGTTCGCCGCATGGAATGAACAACAGCCTACACGTTCCGATATAGAGAAACCAATCTAGACTTCTTACGGCAGACCAAAGTGGGGGTCACCCGTTACAGTCTGTTACAGAGCAAAAAGTAACTGTCTTGGTTGAAGAAAGAAACCAAACGGCGGGGTTTGAGACGCGGCATTCCAGATCTTCAGAGACCGAAACGCGGACATTCAAACGAGACCCGTATTGATACGACTTGGTATTCAGAAGCAAGCATAGTGGATCTGTGCGTATGAGGTACGAGCAGTGAGGCATGCAATACAGTGATTTATGGATCGTACACACCGTAACGCCAGTCTCCAGGTTCAACTAGCTCAGAATTTCTTGTTTCAACCCCGTTGCCAATAATGACAAATATCAACAACGTCCCGGTCTTCTCGCACGCTCATTCGTGCAATAATTTACGCTCCTGTCTCCAGCCACAACCAGATGACCAGAGAGGCCCACAGTAAATCCGAGACTCAATTTAGGGTCGCATTACACCACCTGACCAAGGCCGCTGAAGGTAATCGAGAATGCAAACGCTTTCATTATACGTTAGCCTGAGCCGGTGGGAGCCATATGCCTGCCTGAAATTGACTCAAACAAAGGGCTGGACGAGGCAGGGATGATGATGCTTCCTATTTCTTCCGAGTCTGATGCGGCTCAGACTCACATTATTCAGGAACATGCTCCATTGACGCACTTAACACGAGTCAAGTAAAACAACAATGGGCGGCCAACGAAACGGACATCTGGAAGTGGTAAATCCAACAACACCGAATTGTGGTTTGTGACCATTGTCAACTATACGAGCTACTCATGAGGAAAGGCTCCGATTCCTGATACGAGTATTCACACATACATCCGATACTTGTACTGACTTGCGTATTTGTATCCACCGAAACGAGAGCTCACTATGGGTTACCTCCACTGACCTTACCCAGAGACTACAGTAGGTGCGCTTGTACAAGAATACCAGGCTCATTGCTACGTTCATCAGTACCAAGTTCACTGGCTCTTCAACTATACTTATATAAATAGCGGATGAATCCATCCCGCTTACTCCTTCTTCTCCTCGGCAATGTAGTGGAGGTAGGCTCCGAGAGTCTTGACTCCGCCAATGTAGTTGGAGATGTTGAGCTTCTCGTTGATGGAGTGGGCTCCGTCGTCTCCTCGGCCCATGGGCAGCAGCAGAACATCGGACTTGGTGGCCTGCTCGAAGATGAGGGTGATGGGGATGGATCCTCCCTCTCGGGTGAGATCGGGCTCCACGCCCCACACGGCCTTAGTGGCCTTCTTGGCAGCAGTGAAGTTCCAGTTGTTGGGGTCGGACACCCAGTAGTCTCCGTCGTGGACAAGCTCGACGTTCAGCTTGCACTTGGAACCCAGCTTGGCAAACTCCTTCTCGACGTGGGCAAACACAAGCTCGTCCAGCATCTTGGAGTTGATGTTGGGCACGGTTCGGATGGAGAACTTACCAGAGACCTTGGCGGGGATGACGGTCTTGGCTCCAGCGCCGGAGAAGGCACCCTCAATTCCGTGGATGGAGAGGGAGGGGTATCGCCATCGGGCCATGAGGGTGTCCTCCTTGGTGGAGTGCATGTTGATGTCGTTGCCGCCGGTAGCGTCCGTGAGCTCCTTGATGTCGTAGTGGATGTTGTCGTATCGAGATCGCTCCTCCTCGGTCAGGGGAGCAACCATCTTGTCGACGCCCTCAATCTGGATCTTGCCCTTGCCGTCGACCAGGGTGGCCAGCACCTTGGACAGATCGATCATGGGCTCGTTGACAATGCCTCCAAAGACACCAGAGTGCAGATCAGCGCCGGGGCCGGTGACGGTGATGGCGTAGTAGTTGCAGCCTCGCAGACCGTAGGTGAGCACGGGGTGAGTGGTTCCGAGCCAGTAGTTGTCAGAGATGCAGACGGCGTCGACACCCTTGAAGTACTTGTCGCCCTCAGCGAAGACGAGCTGCTCCAGACCCAGAGAGCCGGACTCCTCCATGCCCTCGAAGCACATGACCAGGTTAACGGGGAAGTCGATGCCGGCCTTCTTGTAGGCCTCAATGGCGTTGAGCCAGCCAATGACGGGGCCCTTGTCGTCAGTGGAGCCTCGGCCGTACATGACGTCCTTCTCCTCATCGACGGTCAGAACAAAGGGATCCGTGTTCCAGCCGTCCTCCTTGAGAGCCGGCTGCACGTCGAGATGTCCGTAGATGAGAATGTTCTTCTTGTTGGCGTCGCTGCCGTATCGGGCAAGCACGACGGGAGGGAGCTGCAGGTCCTCAGTGCCCTCCTGGACACCGAGCTCTCGCAGCTCAATGTCGTGAGCTCCAAGAGCCTTGAGCTGGTCGACGGTCCAGTGGGCCATCTTGACCACCTCGGGTCGGTGCTCGGCGTCGGCAGACACAGAGGGGATAGCCACGGCGTCAGCGAGTCCTGTCGTTAGTATGTTGGGTCGGTTATCGATGTACTTGGGCGGTTAACTAAAAACGCCACTGACACGTCACGAGTGGGGATGGAGAGACGCGGGTTTTTTCGACCCAGAAGTGAGATCACGACATTGCCACTGCCACGGCGCGTAACGGCATTGTCGATGTCTCTCTTCGTGTCGTGTGTTCCACCCGCTGTCTGGGTCTTTGAAACTGTGGTAGTCCCACAGGACCCGTAACCCCACTCCACACATGAGGGTGTTTTAGCCGCCAAATCCGCAGACAGATACTCACGCTGGATGAATTCGGGCTTGAGAGAGTCGACGGTCTCGAAAAACTTGTTGAGATCAGCCATTGCGTTTTCAGATGAGGAGAGAGAAGAAAGAAATTTCTGGTGGTGAAGAGTGGGCCCGCAGAGGCCATGCAGGTTGAGTGCCGTACGGTTGGCGTGCCCTAACCCCGGTATAGAGCTGAGGGCTCTTCGGCTAGTCGGAGTCCGTCGGTCCGGAGCTCTCAATCGAGTGCGGCACGCTCGCGTCAGGCCGCTGAGGTGGTGGGCTAAGGTCGCTTTGCTCATCTGTGTCGCTCGGCGGCAAGTCTTTCTGTTTCAGCCGTGCGATTCGGGCTGGTTTTGCTCAACGGGCGGGTTTGGTTAGACAAGAGGCTAAGTGCAAATAGCATCTGGGCCATTACACAACCAGAGTTTTGATAGTGTTCAGTGGACCACTGAGATGCCTACAAAATACGGGGAGTTGGGGTATTTATAGACGCCAGGAAATGACAGCCGTTACGGGGCTAATGTGGTGTTGCCACGAATCAGCAAAAAGGTGTTGTTCCAAGCTGAACATTATGTCACACCACTTGCTCGTCCATGATGGCTAAATTTTCCAGGTTATACTGGTCACATGACAAATGACGTCAGACAGGAGAGACCGTGGATAATATCCGTCTTGCAGTGGGGTTGGAGACACAAAACCAAGTTGAATTATATATAGCCGTGTCGACCCCCTCGGAACAATCTCCTCCCTGCCCCCTACTTTTGCCACCACTCTTCCAGTTCCTTCTACAATGTGCCCTTCCCCCACACATCTGATTGCGCGTTTTGAGTTTGGGTTGCAAAATCTGAAGACCTCACATCATACAACAGAAATCAAATCCATACCACATATTCCCCACAACATAGCAGCTTCGTGCGACCCGCATTTTTCTTTCGCCACCGAAGCCGACCAGCGACACTAGTAATTAACACAGCAGAAACTCTCCGCCCGGCATCTTTCGACCCTCGCAAACCTCCTCAGAATTCCCCAATTTCAGTTGCAACCACCAGAACCCATGTCAGACGTCTCTTCGATTTGGAACAAGAAACACAGCGACTTCAGTTTCGGCCCGGGATTCAAGGACTTTAAGGAAAACGGCGCTCTGGGCCACGCATCGCCAATTGGATCGTCCATCGGAGGACCATGGCGGCCTCGAGCAGGCAAGGACTCTTCCCCAGTAGGAGCTATTGGAGGGTCCAAACGGTTTGAACGGAAACACAACGGATCTCATCACCACCACGGAGGCAACCAGGGTGGCGGAAGCGCTCCTCGCGTGCCGTACGACGACCCAAGCACACCGCTGATGGACCCCAACACGGAGGTCAACGAAAACAACGAGGTGGTGGTGACCCCACGGCTGGGCCAGCGGATCCTGGAGTCGCAGTGGACCATCTGGTTCTTCTACCGGGCCCAGGGCGTGCGAATCTCCAACTACGAGGCGGCCACAAAGCGAGTATGTACCTTTGCCACCGTGGAGGAGTTTTGGTCGTTCTACGGACACCTGAAACATGTCGACAAGCTGCCATACACCTCTGAATTCCAGGTCTTTCGACGCGGAATCAAGCCCATGTGGGAGGACAGCCACAACGTGTGTGGAGGCAAGTGGGTGTGCAGATTGAGACGCCCCTCGAAGCAGTTTGCCAAGCTGGACAACGATGACGATATCGTGGTGCCCACAAGAGCCCCTCCCATGCAGATTGCCTCGCTCAGACACCAGGCAGCAGTATACTGGGAAAAGCTGCTGTTGGCTCTGGTCGGCGGCACCCTATTGCCTGAGGGCCAGTACCGGGACGAGATTGTGGGAGCCGTCATCTCGGTACGAAAGGAGGAGGATATCATCTCCGTGTGGAACCGGACCAGCAACGATCCCCAGGTGACCGAGGCCATTCGAGCAGGAATGCAGGCGGTTCTGGGAGTCCCCGAAAGCGTCACCTTCGAATACAAGGTGCACTCTGACAGTCTCAAGGAGGGAGTGGAGAAACAGGCTCTGTACGAGACCGAGGAGAAGTAGTGTGTTTTGACAGTACATAGCCACCGCATCGCTACAGATGTTTTTACCAGACGGAGAGTGTTCGATTCTCGTCTACCTATAGCATAATCTGGATAATGTGATTCATGATGGAGTAGGAGAGTAAGTACTAGCGCGAGTCTTTTCACCAGCGCGTTGACCGCAGTGTCACCACACTAGACGTCAATTACTTGAAGAAGACGAACCATGCCTGAGATCCTTCAAGAGGTTTAGGGATGTGAGCGAGCGAACAATGGCGTTAGGTTGATGATGTCGAACTATTGCACTTCACTCACTTCTTTCCGAGTCAGTTAATAATGACAGATCTCTCTGAACACTTACATGACTAGAACTACTTGTACTGTGCTATATTCAGTCACTCGGGTGTTCAGCATCTACGGTAACACACCATATCATGCTGAAAGACCCTACTTGTACAAGTGCGATGTCTCCTTGGCTCCACAATTTTGGTCTTAAAAACTGAAGATGACTAACTCTCGATCACAACGAGACTCTCCTCTCTTTTGTAACTGAGACCGGACCCTTATGTGTTTCATTGAACCGTTCGAGAACAGGAACATTTGAGACGCGGCTCTGATACATGTCAGCAGAGTCTGATACAACGTGGCTATTCACAGGATCGGAATGTGTCTTGAATGACAGGAAGATCAGAATGACAGTAACGGAATGGGCTGATGATTAATGCTGAACAACAACTCTTCAACTGTTTGCTGTAGCCCAACTTTGCTTCTATCATCGCAGGTGGCTGGTGCTACCATGTGCCCACCTTTCGCACATCGAAATAGTGGCTGGTGAAAGAGTGGTGTCTCCTCAAGACTCGCCGGAAGTGGAACTCAACAAAATCGGTCTTCTCCGTCTCATTCTCAGCATGACATTCCAACCTTTTATAATATCTTTAGTCCGGCTTCACATCATCACGCACAAGGCTGTCAACGTCGAGTTTTGCCATGAACCAAGCTGTCAAAGTTGACAGAAGTGCGATGACAACGGACGCTGATATTTGACCTAATGGACAAAAGAAAAGACAGCCCACCCCACCACTCTGTACTGTAGTTCCTTTTTCGACCGCTTTATTGTCAGCGATGCATCACTTCACACCTGCACGGAATCGGGCAGCGTATGGTTTACGATCGTATTCTCCTGTTCATGTTCTAAGCATCACTCCTTCACGCCATTTGCTTCCAAATAGCGTATACCACCAAGTGGTGGCCCAGCGAGCTGTCTCAGAGCTTTGATTGTCCGAGGTCTTGGCTCCAAGCGCTTCGAGACGTCTCAGGCACCACAAATCTAACCGAGCCGTGCCATTGAAGTTACGAGAAGGGCCAAGAGAGTTTTTCATCTTTCTCCGGAAAGCTGTCTGCTTACGCATTTGTAACTCGGCGCCTCCAGATTGAGCCATTCCATGACCCCATTTACTCCCCGCGTCCTTGGTTGCTCTTGTGCTTGGCAGGTGCTTGGCAACAATGTAGAGGATGTGCAATACCTGAGGCCCGGGCGAGTTTGAGACACTCGAGGGATGGCTGCAGCCCCGTCCGTGGTTATTGAACAATAGCTCCCGCACTCCATAGCTCCCGGGGCCTATACGTGGACAGGGGATGGGGTGTTTCGATCCATAGATGGCAGTTATGCTCTTCATCGAACATTGCCTAATGGAAACGGTTAGCCGGAACATTAAACCAAGCAGCTTGCACCTGTGCAGACCGGTTCGTGTGCGACATTAATGGCAGTTCCTTTGTCTTCCAGAGAGTGAGACAGAACCAGCTTTGCAGACACGTCTGGGACTCTGCGCAGTCCATCGAGGGTCGCCAGGTGTATCTCGGTTTAACTCCAATTACGACTTTGATCTGCAGTCAACCGTAAGGGAGAGCGGGAATGCCCAGTGGTCGGACCGAAGCTGTTTTCGGGGACTCAAGCAGGTCTGAGCAGCCCGACTTGAGCCGAGAGCCGAGAGATCCCATCAGCCCAACAGCTGTCAGAACCTGGTGCAATTGGCAGACAGATCTAAACACCGCACATAGCACAACTTGGACCTTTGCTGAGTTGCTGCCCCGCCGCTTCTTTGGGAACCCGCTAGCACCCTTGTCTTATTATTGTGGCACGGGACCAAGTTCTCAACTCTACCCGGGTCGGGGACAGCTGAGTTTGGGCGTGGGAGATGAAGAGGCTGGGAAAAGCAGAGACAGAGACTGAGAGATGTTTGGAAAGGCAGCCTGAACAGCAGCAGGGCGGTCTTGGCTGTCGCCGTACGCTGCGTATGCGTCCCTGAACAGTAGACTGCTGCTGCTTCTGCAACCATGAGCTCTAGTGGGTGGACTTTGATGGGGGTAAACTCGAGGTAAATGAGCACACCCTTCATCTACCGACCTTCTGCAAGCCGGTGCAAGATGAGATGGGGGTTTCACGTTTTTGCAGCGGCTTGTCAGGAGAGAGAGCTATACATTTGGACGGTTGTGGACGGCACAAAGAGCTCTCAACGCCAATGCGGGTTTTAGCACTCTTTGACCTGCCAACTCGCTTACGCAAGACCACCGTGGGGATCGAAAGTGCAAGAATCGAGCAAAAAGTAGCCCTTGGAGCACTTTCTCGTTTTCCGGAAAAGCCCGCGTCCTCTCAAATTCTCT
This sequence comes from Yarrowia osloensis, assembly GCA_900519015.1. NCBI lineage: Eukaryota > Fungi > Ascomycota > Dipodascomycetes > Dipodascales > Yarrowia > Yarrowia osloensis. Next base: position 384,100 of record ULGU01000010.1, read on the forward strand.
TTTCCCACCGATGGTCTCTCGTCTTAAGCTCAGACGAGAGTGTAAAAGAGGAGTCCGTCCACTCAAAGGTACAGCAATAAACATAGACCTCAGCAATAATGCTCAACCTAAGGCCTAACCGAGTGACAGAGTTGCAACTCTAGCTTGTCGATACACTCTATTTATATGGGAGGTGCATTGTCTGAGCGGGGCACGTGATGTTGAAGGGCTGTCAAAAGGTGAATATTAATGGCCTGGTCTTGAAAAAAGCACACTAGTCATAAATAGACTGGTTTTGGGTCCGCCAGAATGCAGGTTTTCCGCCGCAAGTTTGCTCCTCGCAGCAATCGTCGCTCGGGGACGGTCTGCCTGGGTCAAAGTCTCAAGTTATTGATGTTTGCGCTTCCAGCGGTTTGGTGTCTCACTTCGCCACTGTCTCAGAGCCTGTCTCAGAGCCTGTCTCGCTCAGACCATTTCTTGTTGCATTTGGGTTGAGTTTCGGTGGATCGTTTAGCAGAGAAATGTCTGGAAAAAATAATATCCTCAGTGCCGACGTACGGTCAGACGCCGAAGAAGCGTCCAAGTGAGACTTCAAAGCGAGTGAGACCGTCCAGTTTGAAACCGAGCCACCGTGTACTCCTTTTCTGGACTCTGTCGTATTCGCTCAGTCTGCCTACTGCCATGTACGACTGTTCATTTCCACCCTGTGTACACTGCTGGTCGTGCAGCCCTCAAGTACACCACTTGAGATGAACCATGCTACACGGCACGGCTAGAAGGGGCAGATGCACCGCCTGAGACTTGGCGTTATTTCGGCTGTCGGTTCGACGCGACTTGTGCTGGCCTGGGTGGACTCAATGGGTTCCCAGACACCGGGCAGATGACCTGACAAGTCGGATATGCACTGGTGCACGACCAAAAGTACTCCGAAGAAAGATTGGTGATATTCACAAACAACGGAGACCGACGAGGAAAAAAACGACCCCGGAAATAACTTAGCATCGCGCCGGAGTTAAGCAAAGTGCACCTCGCAGGCTTGGACATGTGCCAGGGACACACAAGCTCTTTGGCTGTGGGGAAGTGGGGGTCGATGGTGAACAGCTACCGGGTAGGCTGGTTTACGACGTAGTTAGCTCGTGCCAAGGGTTAGTTGTTAGTCGTTCGACCAGATCTAAAAGTGACTCCTTGAAGGACGCGATTCAGATGTCGCGTGTGCATTGTGCATTGTCTGAGAGCTGAACCGATTCCAGACTGGAGCCTGGGCACCCATTGGCGCCGCTGTAACTCCGACTAATGGCTGTCTACAGCGTGCACATGGCTCAGTTGGCTAGCTTGCAGCCGAAAAAGGAGTGGCAAGGCTAAAATACACTGCTGATCAGCCTTGCCCACATCGACCTGTTTGCGCACACGCACGACGACTCGTATATGCTCAAAGCTGGTGCTCTGGGTATGACAATGGCTGCCTACATTGGCTCGCAAAGTAGCTTTTCATTTTCACGCAAATCTTGGTTTAAAGGCCGTTTGACTTTGAGCGACAGACGCTCAAGGGCAACTTTACCCCAGCGATGTCGCCCGTCTGGCCCCAGTTCTTCCATTTTCCCTTGGGTTTTGATTTTCCCGTCTTTTCGCTCTCCCGCAAATAAAATTTCCTGCCAGCATGCCGACCACCTTGTACTATCGCACAGAAAGCACGCAGCTCTCGCAGCATATTGACGTAGTCATCTGTACCACTCGCATACAATCACGTCATTCTCTCAGCACTGAGTCACTGGGCGAGCGCGAGTAGTGAACGTGTTAAATGGGCAGCTATGGAGCAAAGGATGGTGTTAACACAGAGCGTGGCTAGTGGCTCGTTAATGCACTGCACCCGGACTATCATAATAATATACGCGGAGTACAACAAGGTGTCTCCCGGTAGGGTGTAATTCTTAAATTGCCAGATCCATAAACAAGCACCATGGGAAACAAGCGCCATAGAACAAGCACGCACCGACCAACCTGCTCAGTCACTGTGCATGGATGGCTGACGGACTATTCCATGTACAGGCTGCCGGAGTGAGTCAGAGAGAGAGTCTAGAGGAGGTTCACGTGACCGGTTCTCTCTGGAAACGGTCGTTTCGCGGTGCCCTTGCCTCTTCCACAGCCACCTGGAAATACGTGGTTTCCCCGTAGTTTGCCCGACTCGGGTGGCTAGGGGAACCTTGCAAGACTCTCACAAGAGCTGTCACAAGGGCTGGAGACGTACAGTGACAAAGGTGGTGAGCACAAGGTTCAAAAGGTTTTTGTCAAACGAGTTTTTTGTCGTTTTTCGCCTGCTGGCCGTGGCACAAGGTTGGCGCCCAACCTTGTCCATACAGCCAGAACGTGCAGCCGGAGACAAGGTGCCATTTTAGGGCATATTTATAAGGGTTTCCCAAGAGTCTAAAAGCTTCTTTTGGCCACCCAGGGCATTTTGAGCTTTCCTCCCTACAGCACTTAATTTTTGGTAGTCCCACACAGCAGATCCTTTTTTTCGATTTTTTTCTCTTCTCCTACACAACCAGCTCGGAGACTGCACCCCTCAAAAAGACGACTGCTCGCGCGACTTGCACACGATCCCCGGCCACATCCCCAGCGTGATACTCCTCTGGAAACCCTTGGGCGCCTAGAAACAAGACCCACAAGAGCCAAAAAGACAAAACCCCCACAAACACTCTCCTACGACTCACACGCCTAGACAGCCACTTTTCCTCCATGTTCGGAATCTCAGGCTACTCCGAGTCGGACGGCTTCAACGACTTTTTCCCCGAGGACAACGACATCTTCGACAAGTTCATCGACGTGGACGGTAATGCCAACGACTCGCAGAACCACGCCATCCCCCACAACAACACCCATGTCACCGCCACCAGCAACGGCGGCGCCAGCAACACCGCGGCCATCAACGCAAACATCGCCGAGTCTTTCCAGCAGCCCGTCGACCTCATGGGCATGCTGCTGTCGGGCCAGAAGAACGTGAACCAGCAGACTCGCGTGGACAACTCGTACTGGCGACGACAGAATGTGCCCCAGCAGCTTCATCAGCAGCAGCAGAAGCCCCCGGCCCACTTCAGCCCCTCTGTGGCGCCCACGGTGGCCACGTCGAGCGTGAATGTGGAGTTTGGCCTGCTCAGTCCCGACGACGGGCTGGACTCGCAGTTTGGCTCAGTCAACACCAACAGCTCTTCGTTCCAGCCGGTCTTTTCGAAATCCAACTCCTTCTCCAACGAGCCCACACCCTCGGGGCTGGACATGACACCCCAGTCCATCGTCGACTCGCCTGAGGAGCCCAGCGCCAACACTGGAAAGGGAGGCATGTTCCAGATTGGCTCGTACGACACCCCCAGCGGCATGGCCCAGAGCTTTGGAGCCTACAACAACGCCAGCGGCATGATGGGTGGAGCCAACAGCAACAATGTCAACGGTACCAACAACAACCACAACAATGTCAACAACCACAACAGCTCGACGACTAACCTGGCGGACAACCTGTTCACCAACAACCTGCACAACTCACAACCTTTCGGCTCGTACAACCCCAACGCGTCGTCGTCCTCGCATCTTCACAGCCAGCTCAGCAGCATACCCCAGGGCCAGCAACATAACAGCACCGGCGGAGGAACCGGAGGAGGCGTAGGAGGAGGAGGAATCGGAGGCATGGCCGCATCTGCCCCCGCAGACAACTCGTTTCATTTCGCGCTGGACCCGCTGGCCGTCGAGGGCATTGACTTTTACCAGGAGAACACCATGCCCTCGCACCAAAGCCAGACGCATCTGTCCGCGCAGCAGCGGTCGCGCTCCAACTCCATCCGAGGCGGCCCCATCCGACGAAACCGGTCGTCGCACTTTACGTCGCCCTACTCTGCATCTCCCAACGTCCAGTTCCAGACCTTTGCGTCCTCTGGCCACCACACGCCCAACGCCAGCGTGCCGTCGTCGGGAGCCTCCACGCCCGTGGAAGAGCCGCTATTCTTCGACCCCTTCCGAAGCAACAGCAACAACGCTCTGACCAACCCCCACTCGCTCGCCAATTCGCTCAGCAGCACGGCCATTGCCCCGCCTCGAGAAGCGCGGTTTTCCGTCTCATCTGCCTCGGCTATGGCCTCTGAGTCGCCCTCCCCCGAGCAGAGCACAGCGGCCACCTCGTACCACTCGGGCGTGAACCTCACGTCGCCCCACAAGCAGCTGCTGCCCAAGGTGGCGTCCTGCCGGTCCATGACGACCTCCATGGGCTCCAATCTGCGTCCCATCAAGCGTCAAAACTCGTCTTCTACTAACCTGCGAAAGGTGTCCACCTCGGCCTCTTCGCAGACCCTGTCTGCCATGTCCACATCGTGTCCCTCTAACAAGGACGCGCTGCAGTGTTCCAACTGCAACACCACCACTACTCCTCTGTGGCGACGGTCTCCTGAGGGAGAGTCTCTCTGCAACGCTTGCGGTCTGTTCCTCAAGCTTCACGGTGTGGTGCGGCCTCTTTCTCTTAAGACAGACGTGATCAAGAAGCGAAACCGGGCTTCTGGCACCGGCACCACCTCGGGCAACTCGTCGCTGTCGTCTTCTCTGACCAACGACAAGTCAAACCCCATTGCCGTGCCTCGAATGACCCCCATTGCGTCGTCGTCGTCCTACGGCAAGAAGATTCTGCCGGCCACGGCCCCCATGTCGGCCACCAAGTCTGTTCCTCTGGTGCCCATTGCGCCGCGACCCAAGCCCTCGCAGGCTCAGGCTCCTGTTCCTATTGCCCCTCTTTCCAAGGAGGCCTACATTCGAACTAAAAAGTCCAACCTGACGCGGCTGGTCAAGCAGGAGAAGGATGAGTACGACTGGTTGAAGCTGAACCCTTCGACTTGACGCGACAATCGCACACACAACACACAACAAAAATAACAAAAAACACACACACTGGGAAGGTTGCATTGTGAAAACTGCTTTATAGCGATCATAACTTAATTTATTGTATATTAATGGAGTCTTTGGGCGGGTACAAGAAGTAATTATCGTGGTCTCATGGTGGGATTATTTTGCGCTGTCTGCCGTCTTGCTGTTGAGTGGAAAGCAATCGAAAGCAAGATTGGGGTCAAGTGGATCCTTTTGGGCCTGCCAGGGTGTGGTGATCATAGACGCTGCCATTGTGAGTGTTTAAAATCTTGCTGCTTGGTACGAGCAACAGTTCCCAGTTAGCACGGTAATACTTGTTTGGGTAGCATTGGACGTATTCTTTGGCTTGTACGAATGCGTAATTATGCGGTCTTGTCTCACAAAAAACAGCGCTCTTAGTGTTATTTCCCAGTGTCTTCTCTTTTCCTCTTTTCCTCTCCTTCTGTTGTGCGACAGGCAACGTTTCCACGGATCCCGATCTGTACGGTTAACTCAGACTCTGTCTGGGTAAAGTTGATCATGGGCAGGTTTATACGTTTGATCGGGCGAGGGAATAGCAGTGTTTTTATGAATGGGGTTCGCTTACAACCTGCCCAGTAGGCTGCTTCACTTATACCTGTATTATGGGCCCAGACTGTGCTGTTTGATGAGAAAGTCAAGGTTGGCCCACAGTCTAAGCTGGTGGTTTATTATATGGAAAACCAGTTTGAGCCAGATAGCTCGAGTATGGCGGAGAAGGGGTTCCGAAGCGAAATCGGCGTGTATGGTGATACACAATGGGGTTCTAGAAACACAATCAAAGACAAGATTGAGAGAGAGGGTGGCCTAGGGCGCGGTTACCTCATGGAAACCATCGGGTCCATTGTATTAGAAACGTGATAATAAGTGTATATTACGGACCGTGGTGACAGGTGAGGGCGTTGTCGACAGTGACAGCTCCGTACCAAGAGCCTGAAAACAAACCACACAACCGTACCAGTGGACAACAGTAGCTCGTGCCAAGGCTTCTTTGTAGCCGTGGCAGCTCGTCTGATCAGCCCAGACAGTCAGCATTACCATATCACAAAGCGACTGGACTAAGGAGCAGTTCTGAGGAATGGAGTGTATCGCACAGTGCAAGTACGAGTAGTCAGCACGACAGTTTCCACGGACCGAACAGTAGGGACGTTGGTGTTCGAGCGATTTTCGAAGAATAGTGCTCGAGACAATGATACGCAAACAAAACAAGTGTTCGACCTACTCGTGGTCGTCGCCTTTGCAATTGCGCCGCGTCCACAGTCCATTGACACATGAGACAGCTAACCAGTTGCAATCGTTCCGGCGGAGGTGAGACAGCATGCTTCAGGTGCTCTCGCTCATCTGACAGCTGTTAGCCGTATAATCAGCGTCACTTGATCCACTCGAGCATGAGCATGTCGATAGCCCGAATTCCGTTCTCGAAAATGGGCTCGGGATACTGCAGGAAAAAGTCCCGTCGAATGTCACTGAACCGGAAACCGCACTTTTGGTAGAAGGCCAGGTTGTCGATGGACGAGTTGGCAGTGCCGACCACGAGTTTCGAAACCTGCGGCAGCTCCTGAACCAGCTTGATGGCCTTCTTCCCCAGTCCCTGGCCCTGGTTTCCGGGAGCTATAGCCGGGTTTTTGATTTCATCTCCAATCAGCTGCACCACTCCGACCACCTGGCCGTCCTCCTTGGCTATCTCGTACATGGTGCCCTCGTCAATATACGCCTGGACGATTTCCTCGCTTTCGTCGGCTATGAGCAGCAGCGGCAAAAGCGGCCGTCTTAGGCCTGGAGCGACGGGCTGGAGATTCATGGTTCGAAAAGACTCAATCTCAAAATCAATCAGATTAGGTGAGTGTGTGAGGAGGGCCTCGCTTAACTAAAGACAATAATTAAGGGGCACCGGTAGAGTTACATTGAAAGCCAAAAGGCAAAAACTGGGCTTGTTTTGCGGGGCGTGGGGTGACCATGGGTATACATGTACACTGCCCTGTATACTGCACATGAATGGTCCAATGATAGCGACAGGGTGGTTGCGAGGCAGTGCCGATCGTAGCTGCGGATCTCCTCTTCCACCCTCACCCTCAACCCATGTAACACACGTGCATATGGACCCTAAATGAGCTGTTTCAGTCAAAACGAGGTTTCGCGGCGTAGACTAAAGTAGCCTGATTATGAGCACCGCTGTGGGGAAGAACGGGGTATGGGGCGGTGGTTATACAGTGTCTGATCAATGTAGAAAGCGCCCAGTGTGCTTGCCACACTGTTTCTGTCATTTCCAGCTCCCCAAAACACCCCCTTAAAGATTCCATCTCACCCTGCATCGGCTCGGATCTAGGGATCGTTGGTAATACCCAGGCAAAAGCGCCGTCCTCCCAACCCATGCATAGAGCTGGAAAAGCGGACCAAGTGGTCCCAACATGAAAAGTGTGCTGTTATTACGACAGCAAAAAAAGACAACTTGCACACTCGCCGATATATTCACACCCATACAACATTACGCCCCGGTACGACAAATCAAAGGGCAAACGGGAATCTGGAGACACGAAAACATCCAGGAGATAGCCAGAGCGAACACAAGCACTTGAACCACACTCCACATCTACATCAGCAATGTCGGCCCCTCCCTCAGGTCATGCCCGGTCTCCAGGCATGTCCATCATGTCGCTGCTGTCGGACGATAACAACCCCACCAACTCCACCAACCAGACGCCCGGAAGCCCGTTAGCATACCAGCAGTCGCCTCCCCAGCATCCACATCCGCATCAGCAGCCGGGCCCTCCGCCCCAGTATGCCACCACCTTTAGCTACTCGCAGATTCAGCCCAGACAGGGCGAGTACCAACATCCACAGCAGCAGCAGCAGCAACAGCAGCAGCACTATCCTCCTCCTCCTCCACAGCAGCAGCAGTATCAGACGCAGTACCAGCAACCGCCGCCGCAAGTGTCTCCCCCTGTCCAGGCTCAGCAGCCTCCTCTGCCTGCCGTTCCCGCTGCGCCAGCCAAACCAGCCTCCACTCCAGCTACGCCTGCCACACCCGCAACACCCGCCACGCCGGCAACGGCAGCGGCAGCTCCCACGACGGCGGCGGCTAAGAAGGCGGCCAAGGCAGCGTCCACAGCGGCAGCAGCAGCAGCAAAATCCACAGCCACCGCAGCCGCAGGGAAACGAAAGAAGGCAGACGACCCCGCAGCCCCAAAGAAGAGCAAAAAGAAGCAGAAGAAGGATGACCAGGCCCAGCAGTCGGTGGGATCTATCCCCATCGTCACCGGCTCCGACGACAAGGTAACAGCCAGACCCAAGGAGAACATTCCACCTCCTCCCTCGGTGCCCATGTCTCCAGGCAAGAAGCAGGCCCAGGGTCTGGACGCCATTGGCCAGAACAAGGACGCCGGCCGAGGCTCCAAGCCCGAGGTGACGCTGCGACTGCGAATTCGGCTGGCTGGAGGAAACGTCAGGGTGAAACCCTCGCAGTCCGTGCTCAAAAAGGCGGACAAGTCGGCGGCAATGCCTGAACCCAAACAGTACGTGATTGACAACCAGGAGTACGACTTTTACTCGACTCCAGACAAGGCCAATGACTGGACCGCATCAGCCGACGATACCACAGTGCTCAACTTCACCCGACTGGCTGAAGACAAGTACGGATACGACCATGTGCACCCCAACCAGGCACTTGATCTCGTGGACGACGACGGAGAGGTGGAAGACGACGACGAAGAAGAGGAGGATAAGGAAAAAGAAGAGAAGGAAATGAAACGCCGACAGCGAGTGGAGGGTAAATACGATCTTAACGACCCTTTCATCGACGACACAGAAACCGCATGGGAAGAACAACAAGCGTCGACTCAGGACGGCTTCTTCGTGTACTCCGGACCTCTGATTGAAGAGGCCCCCAAACCAGTGGAGACCAAGAAGCCTGCCAAGAAGCCTGGGCCCAAGAAGAAGACTCTGGCAGCAAAGGAAACTGAAACCAAGAAGAAAACCACGCCTCTGGCTTCAGCTACCACATCCACAACCTCAACTACAGCCACCACCACAACAACCACCACTCCAGCGACAGCTGAGAAGAAAGCATGACCAAATTCTTAGTATTTAATGAAATCATCAAACCCAAGAAGCCTTTGTAATTGTAAAGCTCGTATCAGCACTGTTTAACGGCATTCTCAAGGTCCAGATTTTAAGCTTTCGGCTAAGGTCACGTGAGCTTTTTAGCCCAGTATAACGGAACACGTCCCTCAAAACGTCACTGTCGGAGGCCCGATGGTTTAGTGGTATAATTCTCGCTTAGGGTGTCCTAGGCAATTTGCGAGAGGTCCCGGGTTCAATTCCCGGTTGGGCCCCATTCTTTTTGCATCTTTTTGATGCCTATCCATTTCTTTTCATCTCACGGAGCTTTGCACCACATGGCGTGTCGCTCCAATCAAGGGGTATGTCCGCGTCTAGGGTGATTAGGTTAGAGTTTTTGTAAACCTTAATTGGATGACACTTACACGCTCAACTTGATGTGGTCATTTTTGGTTACACAAGTTTTTTGGGCAGATAGTGCACATTTTTTCACACTCACAGAGTCCTACAAGTACAATTGCTTTTATCTGATCATATCATCGTTATTCATGCATAAATACTACGAGTGGATTTAAAGTCGGGCGAGAGCTCCCATAGGGTCCCACAGAGGCAGAACCTTGGGCTCCTGCTTGAGGATCTCGAGAATCTCGGGCTCGACGTACTTCTCAGTGGTGACCACCTGAAAGACGTACTCGTCGAACCAGGCATCAGACATCTGGTAGTATCCGTCCTTACCGTTGTCCTTACCCCAGGAGTTCTCAATTCGCCATCGCACGGGCTTTCCGTCCGCATCGAGGTGCACGGCAGTGATGGCCATGGCATGGGTCATCATAGAAGAGCCGGTCTGGAGTCGCTGCTTCTTGGTGAGCTTCATGCTGGTGTTGAAACCCAGGCTGTAGTCCCAGGCCTCGGTATCGAGAACACCAGACTTTCGGTCTCCAAACTTGCCGACATCAGAGCCGAAGAAGACAGCCTCGTTGTTCTTGATGGCCTTGATGGCGGCCTTCTTGAGCTCGGAGATGTCCGTGTTGACGTAGTCGACGTGAGCCTTGGCTCCACCCGCCACGTTGTTGAGACGGTCCACGGTGTATCGCTTGTTGTACTCGTTTCGGGGGTCGTTGATCAGTGAAAAGTACTTCTTGAAGTCAATGCCAATGAGCTCGTACAGCTCCTTGGGGGTCAGCTGCAGAGTCTCCACCTTCTTGGCAGAGATTTCGACCTCCTTGCTATCGGATACCTTGTCTCGGGTGTGGAAGTCCCAGGTGAACTTCTCGTCCACGGCAGGAGGAGTGCCCAGAGTGATGCACAGAATAGTGTGGATCTCCTGGATGAAGTCGGCCTTCATGGCGAGAGCCTCGTCCTTCTTGCCGGCGTTGACCAGCTCCCGCAGGGCCAGGGCGTACTCTCGCAGCTTCTCGGTGATGAGGTAGCACATGTTTCGGGAGTTTTCCGAGTTCCAAGAGTCGGGAAACACGTCGAGAGGCACGAGGCCGTACTTCTCCACCAGGTTGATGATCATGTCGAACTGGCCTCCGTCGTTGACGGGCTCCTTGAACAGCTCCTGCACGAGCCGGGAGTCGAGATCTTGGTCCGCGGTGTCAATGGCGTTGTCCAGGAACCAGTTGGACTTCTCCAGCTTGTCGTAGAAGAAGAGGTAAGTCTGGGAGAACTGGAAAGAGGGGATCTTGAGCTTCTGCTGCAGCTCGATTCGCAGCACGTTGAGCGAGGCGAAGATCCAGCATCGGCCAGACGACCGCTGGTATGTGATGGGGGTGCCCTCGAGCTGGATCTGGGTGTTGAAGACGCCGATGTTCTTGTTGAGCGCGGACCGGTCGATGATCATGTCCTGGAAGTTGCCTCGCGAGATGGCGGCCTGGGCCAGACGGTTCTTGTCCGACTTGAACGCCTGGGTCTTCCAGGCATCGAGGGAGGCGGTGTTGACGGGGTTGGGCGACATTGTTGAGTACCGGGGGGAGAAGGTGAGGTGTTGGGCTAGAAGCGGGGTTCGTTTGCACGGGGCTCGGGCTCTATATATACTTCTCATTGTACTGTGGTGGGATAACTAACAAGGTTGGGACAGGTGTACTCGTGTGAGACCCGAAAGCCGTTCATCTCAAGAGAGTAATACCCCAGAGTTAAGTTAGGGAGGAGGGGCACGAGGGGGAGTTTATAGTCTTTTTACGGTGAGTAGATAACTTGCCGCAGTGCCCTTTACTGTCTGGAATGGCCCGAAATCGTCTCATACAGCTCGAAAATTTCATTAGCCCCATCTCCACCCCATTTGCACGCCACCCACCTCATGTTTCGCGCCTTGTACACAATCTGCAAAGGTTATGCGGCTCACGCCAGGAACATTATCAGTTGACGGATCTTATCAGGAGTCACTAGAGAACGATCGAAAATGGTGGTTATTTGACAGAAAGCGCATGTGAATATAACGAGAGTCAGCAGTCTTATCTTCGCTCAGTCGAAGCAGTTCCACCATCGCCATAATCCGCTCATTATCCTCAATTACATACTCTTACTGCATCATGCTGTGCCGTTTCTTCGGACTCCGTGGTGCCGTCCACTGCTCATGCTACATGTCACCTGCATGCGGAGAAAAACAGAACATCCGAAGCAAGCCCAATGGGGCTGTAAAGCGGTTTAAAGAGTAACAATTGAGTCATAACAAGTGCGGATCGTGCCGTCTGAGTGTGGAGCGTGGTAATCTTCTGAATGGTGTAATGCCGTGCGGTTCCACTGTGTTGAAGACTCTCATCCACATTGATGAGATAGCTGCAGTATGTCTAGAGCAATTGTTGGTTGCGGATTTCAGAGGATTGGAGCCAGGTGTACGAGTAATTACCAACATCCTCTACAGCTTTATATGAATTGTGTCACTATAATCATGAGAGAAGACTGGATGGTAATGTTGGGTACGTAATGATAACCACTCTGTCAGAATGGTTCCAAACACTTGGTAGTACTGTACAAGTAACTACAGAACCAATACCGGTAGATTTTACTGTCGACTGTCTCTACAGTGTACACTTACTGCTTCAGCAACTGTGGCAGACTCTTCACAATACCATAAGCGACTACTGTAATTGAACTGCAATTTAACGTCTACAACTACTAAAACTACATACTACTCATCAATATCAATAAATCAATCTCATTGTATCATTCTATAGGTCAATAAACAATTTTGTGTGTGTATCCTCCGCAAATCCTCCCCTTAGGCCTTCTCCTTGGAAGCAGCCTTCTTCTTGGACCGCTTGGCCTTCCAGTTAGCAATGGCAGCACCGGTTCGCCACACTCGAACTCGAGCCAGGTAGTAGCAAAGAACCATGGCACAGATGTTGAAGATGATGTAGGCGCAGATGAAGCCCACGTTTCGCCATCGGTAGTGGTACTTGATGCCGACGTTGGCAATGAACTCGTCAGCAACGGTGTAAGGGCAGTATCCACACTGAGTAGTGGCGTTGGGGTCCTCGAGGTAGCCGGTGGCCTGGCTCAAAAACTTGCCAGCATACTCCTGACAAGTCTGTCCGCTGGGAGGGTTGAAACGAGAGAACTCTCGGGGCAGACAGGTGATGGGTCGGTCATGCATAACATCTCCAACGTAGGATTGGATGATGTAGGTGAAAGGCGACAGCTTGTACATGAAGGTCCAGAAACCAGGCATGAGAGAAGCGGGCTGCATGACACCACAGAAGGCAATGACGAAGGAGAACATGAGCGAGGTGATGATGGAGGCCGAGGGCACGTCGGGCGAGAAGTAGAGAATCCACAGACCAAACGAAAGGTAGTACAGGTTGAACAGAATGGCGTAGATGAAGTAGAAGTATCCGGCCACTCGAGCAGAAGTACCGAGCTTGGTAGGGAAGTAGACACAGCAGTAGAAGATGGTTCCACCGATCAGGGCGTAGGGCAGCTCGGAGATGAACTGAGAGAAGAGCAGACAAGACCAGTGGAAGGTGTTGGAAGACGACTCTCGCACCTCAAACAGCTCTCGAGACTGGAAGGCAAACGACTGGATCTGGTTGATCAGGGGCACGGACAGAGTGGTGATCATGAAGACGGCGAAAATGGCGTTCTGCATTCCGGACAGAGTGAACTTGATGTCCCAGAAAGAGAAACCAATGAAAAGACCACCGACAATGAGCAGCATGAACTTGGCCATGATGTAGCCAGGAGATCTCCAGAACTGAATCTGGGTTCGTCGAAGCACCCATCGCATCTGAGTCAAGTAAGGAGCGGCAAACTTTCGCTGAAGAGAGGGATCCAGCTCCTTCTCGGGTCGCTGGGCAAGCTCGGACTGCAGCTTGGCAATCTCATCGGTAGTCTGTCGGAACTCCTCCGAGTTCTTCCACTTGTCGTGCCAGTCTCCCTCGGCAGTGGCAGTAGCACCGGCACCGATACACTCAAGAATGTACTCGGCGGGGTTCTCGTCGGGCTGACACTTTCGTCCACCCTGTCGCTCGAAGTAAGAGACGAGGGTGTTGGAGTTCTTACCAATGTCACCAAAGTAGACAGTCTGACCACCCTTCTTCAGAAGCAGAAGACGGTCAAACTCCTCGAACAAAGTAGCAGAGGGCTGATGGATGGTACACAGAATGGCCTGGCCGGCAGCAGCGAGGTTCTTGAGGAACTGAACAATAGCCCAGGCGGACTGCGAGTCAAGACCAGAAGTGGGCTCATCTAGGAACAGCAACAGAGAGGGCTTGGCGACAAGCTCGACACCAATAGACAGCTTCTTTCGCTGTTCGACGTTGAGACCTCGACCAGTCTCACCAACAAGGGACTCGGCGTAGGCCTCCATACCGAGCAGCTTGATGATCTTGTCACAGTAATCAATCTTCTCCTGGTCGGGGACAAAAGAGGGCTGTCGAAGACGGGCAGAGAAAATCAGGGACTCACGAACAGTGGACTCGGCAAGATGCAGATCCTGCTGCTGAACGTAACCAGTTCGTCGCTGGAAAGTTCGATCCAGAGGTCGACCGTTGACAAGCATATCACCAGTGATGACACCAAAGTTGATTCGCTGAGACAGAACGTTGAGCAGAGTGGTCTTACCAGCACCAGACTCTCCCATGAGAGCAGTGATAGTACCAGGCTTGACGTAGCCCTGCACATTGTCCAGCAGCTTTCGAGTTCCGCCAGCAAGAGGAATGACGTAGTCGACATTCTGCCAGGTGAAGACGTCTCGCTCCTCATCGAGAGAAAGGAGTCGGTCCATCTTCTTCTCCATATCGTCGGCCTGGGCCTTGTCAGCAATCACCTCGTCAACATTGGCACCCTCCTTCTGCAGCTCCTCGGGAATGTGGCCTCGCTTGAACAGCAGAACGTCGCCGGAAGAGGAGTGGTACTGAATGTACTCGGAGAAGGTGACGTTGAAGAAAACGAAACCCATCCAGAAGGCAAACAGAATACCCAGGTTACGCCACATGTGCGAGAAGGAGTAGTTGTAAGAGTTCTTAATGTAGTTATCACCGGTGACGACCAGAGAACCGGGAGTGGATCCAGAGAAAGAACAGACCTTGTTGGAGTCGGGCAGACCGGCGTAGTCGGGACCAGCGGGCACAACCTGCTCACAGGTCATGACTCGGTGGTGGAACTCGTTGGCCATCAGAGCCTCGAAGCCGTAGGCCACGGGGTTGGCTCGGTTCAGCCACTTGAACCACACGTGCATGGTGGGCGTGGGGATCATGTAACCGGAGTAGACGACGATGATCAGAATACCGATTCCGGCCAGCGAGTTGGCAACCTCAACCGAGGGAGTGGCGGAAGCCAGCACCTGAAAAAAGGCCGTCATACACTGGGTAGTCACAAACAGAATGAACAGATGGGCAAAGAACTGGCCCGCGGTTCGGTTCAGGTTGGTCAGGAAGTAGACAATCAAGGTGAAACAGATCATTGTGACAAGCTTACCGGGGATATCGGTCAGCAGGGCCTGGAGAGCCTCACCGGCAGGGTGGTAGAACGAGTAACTCTTTTGCTTCACGATAATGGGACGCTGGGAGAAGGAGTGGGAAATCTCGGCCATGGAGGCGAGGGCATTAAACAGAAGAGTGAAGAAAAGAACACCACCTCGGGAGAATGCTCCGGCGGTGGAATCGGTGATGTTGTAGAACAGCGAACCAATGACGAGGGCCTGGATGATGTTGGCAGCCACGTTGATGGTCTGGTAGGCCATGTCTCCCTTGAGACGCTGGAAACCTCGCTGGGTCAGCAGACGCATCTGCATGGCGAACGAGATGATGAAGGGCGACTTCTTTCGCTGACGCTTCATCTTGTCCTTCTGCAGCGAGTCCTGCATGTTCGCGAACGTCTCGTCGGCGTTGTGGGAGCCCACGTAGTCGTCGTACTCGGCCTGGACCACTCGGAACTCAGGCGAAGCCAGCCAGTACTTCTCAAACTCGTCGGCAGTGGTAGGCACCTTGCCAACCATCTCGGCAAAGGGCTGTCGACCAAGAGGATCGGTGACGGCTGTGAGGAACTCGGCGGTCGTCTGTCGAGCAGGACACTCGTAGCCCATTCGCTGGAAGTAGTCCTTGGCGTGGTCGGCGGGACCGTAGTAGATCTGTCGGCCCGAGTAGAGCACAGTCACCTTGTCGAAGAGGTTGTAAATGTGCTCTCCGGCCTGGTAGATGGCCACAAACGACGCGTTGTTGAGAATGTTAGTGGTGGCTCGAATGGCCTGGGAGTACTCCAGGGCAGTGGAGGCATCGAGACCTCGGGTAGCGTTATCCCAAGCAAAGATGGAGGCTCGGGTAGCCAGGGCCTCAGCAATGGAGACTCGCTTTCGCTCTCCTCCAGACACTCCTCGGACGAAATCGTTTCCGACCTTGGTGTTGTAGGTGTGTCTGAGGCCGAAGACGGTGGCCAGCAGCTGGACGTAGTTCTTGACGTACTCCTCTCGGGTGACTCCGTCCAGACGCTGTCGCGGGGTTCGGCATCCGACCGCAAAGTTGAGCGTCTCCTCGACGGTGAGATGGGGGAAATGCACGTCCAGTTCACCGTTGTAGATAATGTCCGACTTGAAGTACTCCAGCATGTGCTTCTGGTCCAGACCGTCGTAAGAAATGTCTCCCTCCACTCCGGTGTATCCTCCGACCTGGCCGGTGATGGTCTTGAGGAAGGTGGAGCATCCGGATCCGGGTCGGCCGAGAACAAGGCACATTTCGCCGGCCTTGAGCACTCCGTTGTTGTTCTGGATAATGTGTCGAGTCTGCTTCTTCTTGAAGGCCTTGGCGATCTGGACAGGCAGAGTGGCCAGAGCTCGCAGCAGCTCATCAACAGAGGGAACAAAGACGGTGGACTGGTCGATACCGTCGGTGGTGAGGTTTCTCCAGCCCACGCCGGCAGAACGCATGTGCACGCCCTGCTCGTGGGACTTTTGCACAAAGCCGTCGAGAATTCTGGCCAGGTCAAAGGTGTCCTCGTTGTTCTTGAGCGACTCTCGCTCCTCGTGGGTCATTCGGCGAGAAATCTGCTCCGTGTACGATTGCAGCTTGTGCAGCGACTCGGGGTTGGACAGCACCCGCTGCAGATCGTTCACGTCCCGGGAGTCGGGGTCCATGTTTTCGGCATCGGTGAGAGGCACCGGCGTGGCCGTGTAGGTGTTATCTTCCGACGTTTCCGACATCTGGGTTAGAGGAGCTCCAGGAGAAGATGATTCGGGCTGCTCGGTCTGGTCCACGTCCACCGGGTGCTCTTGCGGCACGTCCCGCTGGGGGTCGATGGGGGGATTGTCCATGGTGCTTGGAATGGTGATATGTGTGAAGAAGAAAAAGTTGGTATTCTTTTCCGTCTAGACTTTGGATCCTCTTCCAAGCAGCAAGGCTAGAACGGTTAACCCTTTCAGCAAGGTTGGTTGGCGGACCATCTTCATTCAAGTAAAATAGCAGGCAGGCAGCCCGTGGAGAGCCCACAGGAGGCATTGAGAGTACTCACACTTATCGCAATACGTTCGTCAGTTAGCGTCAAGGACCTACAGTGGGCTACGCTACCGTATTTATTTGATCTTGCTGAGCTACTGGAACGCCGGCCTTGGACTTTGTTATGCATATCAGCCCGATCCGAAAAGGGAACTTTCAGATGCATCTAAGTCAAAACATACAATCGCCAAACCCAAACACCGCTGTTATGGAAGCTTGTACGAGCGTCTTAGCGGAAGACACATGTGAGATGGTCTCGACGTATCGTCCAACGGGCGCCTGGAGCTGTCACAAAAACCGCCGGCCTGCGTCTGGCGGCTGCCTCGGTTGGCCCATCGCCGAGCCGTCAAACTTAGAGCGTCTGCCACGGTCGTAGACGTCGCACCATAGCTGCCCCCGGAAGGAAGCAACCAGTTTCTAGCACCTTTCCGTTCCGCTCAGCCGTGCCAGAAAAGCAAAAAGTCTAAGGCATGATTGGGAAGACCTCACGAAGCCAAAAACGCTTGTATAGTCATCGCTTGGTCCGTCGTTTAGAATACGTCATATGCTTGGCTGTACGGGACCTCGACACGTTCGGAGCTCGACGGGGTGGCGATACAAGGACCGAGCCGTGAACCGCCAGGGCACCCAGCGTCGTACATTAAACGCTAGTCGAGAGATAAATGCAACGTTATACATCCCTTAGTCAGGTGGGGTACCTGTAGAGAGCCACTTGGTGGTGGTGTTACGCAGTGTGCGATACCATGGTAGTAGCGCTACTGAGAGTGCTACAAGGGCCGAGTTCCTGGATACGTCGATTGTGGCGGAAGGTCGACATCCCCAGCCCAGCTTGAAACTACCGCTTGGGGCTATAATTTCCTCAACTTGCCTGAACCAGGCCCCTCATCGGAACCAGTCATTTTTTCTGCCCTTTCCGACCCGACCCCAACACCTCAGGAAAGAGGAGACTTTCAACGCTTCCCAGATGGCTATTTGTAAGCATGCCTTCAAGGTCAAGGTTTTCCAACGAATCTACAATGCTGCTACGGAGTACAAGTACTGGAGCCGTTACCTTGAGATACCCACCGAGTCTTTGTGCTCGTCATAGACGGAGTGGCTCCTTTCTTATCGCTCCGTCCCCGAACCTCACCGTCTTGCTTGCTATTTGCAGAACGTCCTTGTTGGCTGCTTGGTCTGTCTTCTGACCTCAAACTCAGCCGTTGATCGGTTTCTTCTCCCAAAGTCTACTTGCCGACGTCTCCACTTGGCGTCGACAGATGAACCGCTCCTTGTCTCAGATAATTCGGGCTGCATGGGCGTTTGGTCACGGTGGTTGCACTGGTTCCATTACTCGTACGTGTGTGGATGTAGAGAAGTAGTACGGTACTTACTCAGTCACCTCTCTGCTCACGGCACACCCTCACACCACCAACCGCCCGACCAAGACAGTTTCGGTTGCCAGAGCTTGACTTAAAAAACAACCAAGACCAAGACGTGGCATGACGGCCCAGCCCGGGCAAAAGACACAAGGACGGCAGATTCTGCACATAGATCAAGGCACTAGTTTCAGACCCTACATGGAGGCATTTGTGACAGCCTCCTGATTTGTAGATCCTCTCTCCAGGCCTATCGTAGCTCTACCGCGGTATATACAGCCATATCCACGCTTATTAGACGAACAGTGTTTGGAGACTCGAGTTTCTAATACTCGTGTTCAAACTCATGTTGAGACCCGTTTTTCACTCTGCTTCGCTTACCTCCAAATCATGTTCCACGCCTTGCAGAAAGCTACAACCTAACCAGTGCTATCAATTCGCGCTCAACACCTATCTGATCTATTTTAGTCTCTCCATTTGCTGCTCCACCACCCAACATCTCCTGACTATACTGTAGTTTCATCGCATTTATCACCTCTCCAAAGTTAGCCTCCACTTGCCTAACTTACCAAGCTGTTTCCTTTTTTCCAGACAAAACTTGTTCCACGGAAACGCCACCGAAGACCCTCCCTCAACTTTGAACAGAAACTGACAGCAGTGCTGACATACCAAACTGTATCAAATCTCTAATTAACCACCCCCAAGGGGCTCAGTACATGGTCCTTATAGCAACTATAGTTGAGGGGGGTCCTTAAACCCGATGCTAGCGACTAAACGCCTATTCTAGTGAGTTCCGCAGCTCGACTAGCGTGACAGTTAGCCCGCTTTTCTTACCAATCCACTCAATCAGCTCAGCCGAAATAAGGGTGACCCCGAAAAACCTCGCATTATCTTGCCCTCATCTGCTTTGCTTCAGAACACCCCCCTATCTCAGTAGTACGGAGGAGCCGAGACACCGAAACACCGACATTAAAAGAGAGAGCTATTAACCACTCTCCGCCAAGCCTTCCCGTTTCATCTTCGTACAGCGATCAGCATCTCCGACACTGCGGCCCACCTCGTAAACACAACCGGTCCGCGGAGCTTAGTAAGCCGGAGTCTTCGTATTGTAAAAAGGTCGGTGTCCGAACCATTATGCAGTTCCGCAAACTGTCTATTTACCTATATCAAATGCAGCCGTCAAGGTGTACACTTTATTGTGTTCCTTTCTCTTCTACCTCCGCTTTTCCTTCATCCGAGCCGCTTCGCCTTCTTGGCCTTGGGCTTTTCCACTCGCCCCACTGGGTTAGTATCGATGTTATAGCTTTAGATCGATATAAAGCCGGTCTCCATAATTGGTGTGCACTGCATCTTGGCACTGCTATGAGCCGAGGTCCACCGCCAGGAATGTTGACATATGGCCTCCCCCCCCTTTTTTTTGCCCTTTCGCCACCCACCTAACGATGGCTGCACCCAGGCTGCATTCCGATGGTGCAAAAAAAGGGAGCCGCCGCATAACTGTTGTTGAGGGTGGGTAGCAACACGTGCGTCACAATGAAGAGCTGCTGCAAAACGCAAGCAATGCTGAGTTGCGGCTACGCTTGCGGCTGAGCTCGTGTGCAACGTAATTGCCCCCTTTTCTGTGTCGGAAAAACCACTTTTTCCGCTGTCTTTGGACCTTGGCAAAGTGACACACTCGTTTAGCCGCTTTTAGACCGTAACCGTATCCTCCACAATCTCCAATATCAACCATAATAACTCACCTTTACCGGATGCGTCGGACGGACTCTGAAACATGCTGGCCCGGCCACCGTTGGCCTTCTGGCTGAACTTCTGCCACTTGTTCTTCGTGGCATCCAGCGCCTCCTCCTGCTTCTCCCACTTGCTCTTCTTTTTCTTAGGAGCCAGCGCGTTCTGAGACTGCAGAGCAGGTCGTTCTCCTGCACGTGACTCAGCTGGCGGAGGAGGAGTCGGAGATGCACTGGAGACGCCTCGGGGAGTAGGAGGAGGCAAAGGAGCACTCACTGGCTTCGGAGGAGCACGAGTCGAAGGAGCTGGTGGTGCCGGAGGCTTGGGAATGCTCAATATGGGGTTGACAGGTTCACTTTCGCCTCCAGCGGTGTCGCTCGCATCCTCGTCGTCGCTCCGGTCGCCACTCTCGCCCTCCACCGCATGCTCCTTGTAGCCACTGGGCTTCTCGTCCTCATCATCGTCTGCATTAGTATCATCTTGTAGCAGCTGAATTAGCTCGAGCAACTCATCCCTCAGGGTCGCCAGATCGGCGTTTTCCGGGTCATCCAGAAGTTCGGTTTGCACTGTTTCCAGCTGATCGAGGTACTCTTGCAGGTCCTCAGACATGATGTCTTGTGTATGATGTGTTGTGAAGTCGTGATGTTTGAAAAAAACTGGCGTGGATTATGTATATGCATGTTCGAACTTTGTTAAGCCTTCAGATGCGATATGATACTGCCATGCTCGAGACCAAGAGCGTAAGTACAGTGCGGTCTACAAACTCATGTCTCACTCATTAATCATTAATTCGTATAAATAAGTACATAAATGTCTGTGGGTCGTGACTTTTGGGGGCTGTGAAAGCATTAAATGAAGATGACGTTGACAATGGTGGAAATGGTCCAAATGGTGATGATGGTCACTCCAATCGTCTTGGTCATGTGCCATCGAGCCATGGGAACCATCACCATTGTGATGACCAGCGTCAGAAACAGCGTGGCGGCAGAAATGATGAGAGTTCCGCTGATTTCAATGTGGTAGCTGCCGTTCTTTACGGCGTTCCCAGGAGAACTCGTGACAATCAAACCAGACACTCCGATTCCCACAAGAACGTTCAAAAGAGGTCCTCCGAAACACGCCGAGAGGGCCATCATTGGGAAACCCATCTTGGCAATGGTTGTGTTGGCAATCAGATCTCCAAGCGAGTTGCCAAAAGCAAACACCGTGAGACCCAGAACGGGGTCCGAGATGCCCAGAATGGCTCCCAGAGCCTTGAGCACACCAACCACAACGTCGGCAATATGAGACACCCACGCAATGGAGGTCAGGAACCCAAAAAAGGCCAGGAATCGGTACTGGCCAGACTGCACCATTCTGTCGTAATTGGTGGCTGCCAACCACATCAGTGTCAGCGAACAAATGGTGCAGAAAATGGTTCCCCAGACTCCTGGCACCTCGTCAAGCATGAGAATGTTGATGATCGGAGGAGCCAGCATTGCTTGCACAATGACGAGAATCTTGTTTCGTCTGGCCATATTGTAAAGCACCTTGTTTTCGCTCTCAGCAGCCAACAAAGGGTTGGTTGTCGCAGTGTCGTTGGACACAAATGACTCGTTGTCGGAGTAAGCTGACACGGGCTCAGATGCGTTGGGAACCTGGGGCTCCTCGACCACAGACTCCACCACGGGAATGGTTATGGACAGGAAGAAGACAGGAACGGCAGTGATAACACTGGTGACCATTCCCATGAACGACTTGGACCAAAAGTCCGTGAGAGTGGGAAACAGAGCCACCACCCAGGCACTTTCAGTCACCTCCTTGACATTGGACCACATGGGTTCAATGGAGGAGGGAACCGGAGAGAGCTCCGTGTCAAGCCGACGAGTAAGGGGCGAGTGGAGCAGATCGGAGTGGTGATCATCACCCTCGCTGAGATTGTTGATACGGTCTCTAAAGTCCAGAGCTCCGTAGAGAGAGGGTCTGATGGGAGCAGAGTCGTGAACTCGATGAGTCGTATGTAGTGGGGTGGGCAGACGCATTGATGAAGTCAGTCCGGTGTATCTGTCTTCCTCCTCGTCCTCGTCGAGGTCCAAATTGTGAGTCACAATTCGAGGAACGTTTCGATGGCTATGAGAATTGGAATGAGAACTGACAGGAGTGATGACAGGGCTGGATCGGTTTGCTAAGGGAGAATAGCTTCGAGACTGGGCGTGCTCGGATCTGAGACGCTCCACAGCCAGAGGAGATCGTCCACGATCAGGAAGACGACCATGTGGAGACAAGGAACGTCCATGAGGAGCAAGGGGGTTGGGGTGAGGCGACAGGTTGGTTACTGTCGGTGTCTGGGGGCTCTTTACGGGAGATCTGGATGTTCTGGAGACATCATCCGCCGAGTTTGTCAGAGACAAGAAACCCTCTCGATCAAACCCGTCTTGGAGCACCGCGTTTGATGACTCTCCAACCTCTTCGTCTTCGACCACGTTGGCCTCTTGACCAGCGTCCAGAAAAAATTCACGAGCTCGGATCTCAGACAGATATGCCTGTCGCTTCTTGGTGTAGTGGTAATGCCACGAGACTACGGTAGCGACGTACACCAAATAGATGACGAGCATGAGCACGCATTCCGATCTGCGCAGTTTTCCGTCCGAGATGAACGCCATTGTGCACAGTACGGCGGCCGTGAAGAAGCCAATGTCTCGAATGAACGACTTTCGAGCGACCTTGAACGGTCTAGCCAGTGCCATGGCTCCTACAACGACTGCGGTGATGAAACTGGCAGCACCAATGAGTTCTCCGATAGCCAGAGAGCCCGATCCAATCTTCATGGATGAGTAAGTGGAGAAGAGATCTGGAGATCCATTGCCGAATGCCAGAAAGGTGACTCCTGCCAGAGACTCACTCATCCCCAGCAGCGAGGAGATGGTTCCCAGGTTGGGGCACAGAAAGTCGCTGGCGGCGATTCCGAGTGTCATGAATAGCGTCAGCAGCCACAGAAGCAGCATGATTAGCAGAAAAGGCCGTTTTCCATACGGCGAGCAGTAGTAGACCTGCATGTAGTCGATGAAGGTGTTTTCGTCTTCCGAGCAGTGCAGCTTGACGAACTCGCACTGGTCGGCTCGCGGAATGTGTCGCACATTGGAGCATTCGTCTTCTGGAAGAACGTCTCTCTTGTTAAGCAGTCTGTTGGCGCCTGAGATGGAATGAGTTCGAGGAATGGCTAGAACGCAGAGCACAAAGACCGACAGGGCTGCCAGAGACACCAGGGCTTTGCGCAGCTTGCCTCGTATTTGCGCCATGGTGAGGTTGCGGGTGTGTCGGTGGTGTGGGGGAAAGTGCTGCTACTTGTAATGTTCGACGTGCTGTTGTCCAGCGACTTATGCTCGAGATATCTGATAGAGAGGCAGATAGAGTTTGGCTGAGGATGGGCCTAGACTGGTGAAGGGTGTGGGTGAATATGACCCCTGGGAGCGAAAATCAGTCTTAAGTACTTTGCAGTCGTTACACGACCTGTGTCACGGGCTCAAATTCATTGTTTCGCCACTTTTACAGCCCCCATGCCTACTCTATGGGTCGTATGTCTTGCTGCTAACAGGCACACGGTTCTACACCCTAATCATGCAGTGGGCCCTTTATTCCGGTAATCAGAGTGGATGTATAATTTTACTGTGCCGTTCAGGATATGGTTTGAGCGGGCAGTGCAAAACTGGAGGATGTGTGGAGAGGTTGCTATTTCGCTTGTCGGACCGGATTGGTGTCACTTTCGGTCTCATTCGTTTCCTTGTCGCCGTCTCGAATCACTAGTGTCGTCATCTATAGTCCCCGCAGCTTATAGGTGCTAGTAAATACAGTAGTGCCTTCCAGCAACCATACTCTTCTTCAAGCTCAATTTCAACCTCGGCGTATTTACCCATTTGCCATACCAAAAAGGCAACTGGGTTCACTTGTTCGGTTAATGTGTGTGCATAGAGTTGTTCTGGAGCATGCACATGGTCTCTGGGGCGCAGTATTTGTGCAGCTGATTGTTCTTGTTGACAATCGTGATCAACTATCTCGTTAACAACATGCAGCACATTTCTTAAAACTTTATTCAGCACATTGCCACAGAACAGCCATCCACTGTGTGTAAATCAAGTGCACCGCCCGCAAAAACTACAAGTACAGTATACAGCCACTCGGGGGCAAAAAGAAAAAGATTACAGCACCCAGGATTCTCGTATGGTCTCCCACTACAATACTAACTAGGCTCTCTGGTGCTTGACTATGGCTGATCGGACGGGAAGCCGTATTTTCACCAGGATATGGCCGTAACCGAATTGCGCCGACCCGGAATCGAACCGGGGGCCCATCGATGGCAACGATGGATTTTACCACTAAACCATCGGCGCAGAAAGTTAAAATTACCAAAAATGTGGACTGTGCTATCATATATATGCTTAGTCATTGGCCGAGATTTTGGCGTCATTTGACGGTGGGGGACTACAACAACTTTTGTATGGCTATCAATAGCTCTGTGATGTATGTCAGAGATGTTCTTGACTGAATGAGTCACGTTCTGTGGACACGAACTCTTGAGCCGTACTTGTACATACCCCACACGACACAACGCTATATCCGGATACAAATGTCACTAAAACTGGTGTGGAGGGTTGAACGTTCGTTTTCTCCAGACCCTTTGTTCAGATGGGCATGTCTTACTTTAGTACGGGCACATAAAAATGGCTGTTGAATACCGGATCAATCGACGTGGGATAGAACGTTGAGGGGTATTTCTCCGTCAAGACATGATTCAAGGACGCGTAAGCACTTGTTGGGTTCAATGGACTAACAGGGAAGCATACGGCACTTGACTGAGTCTCTCGAACTGACTGTATGAGAGCTCCCGTTCCTTCGATCTGGAATAACAAGGTCAAGGGCGTTTGAAGGTCCAAATAATAATGAATCCATCGGCTGATAATGGTGCCTGGGGCGTCTCATGACTCGACGTCCCCCACTCTCTGTGCATCACTGAGAATTTGTAATACGACACTTGGCCGTCCAAGAACAGGATCCACGCCCTGTCGATGCAAAAGGTGTTTTAGTGTGCATGAAGAGGGGATGTTGGAAGTGTCAGGGACGGGAAAACCCCACGACTGAGGGGAATTCGGCCAAATCTCCAGCCAATAAGACATTGTGTTGTAGCTTGATCTGCAATTCGTCTACCGGTGATATTATCCGACTTCCCCACTGTCTTTAGCTAGTTTACTCAGTGTGCCCCGCAAGATCTATTTGGATGCAGTGGAGTGAATTGTATCTGAGTAGGTCTCAGGATTTGGTCTGGCAAGAGTCAGCTCCATAGCGATCTATAGCACGAGCATGACCGCCGATTGCTATAAACCGTACCAGATATCTGCTCTTGGTCAACACAATCAACGCATGTTACATTTCTATCATTCGAACCCCCACGCCTGGAACTAAGGCCTAATACGGTGACTTAAATGGCTCTTTGTCTCACGTCTATCGAATACGTAAAACTTCTGTTGCGAACTCCCCGCCAACCTTGAGCATGTCTTCAACGTACATGAGCTGGATCTCATAGCACGGATTCAAAAGATGTGGGCAGATTGCGCAGATGAAATCTTTCCGTAATAGGAAACACAACTTCGGCGAAGAGATGCCGTGGAAGAGATGCCGTGAAACAGCTTCGGCACGCCCGCGGTATTCTGCCGGAAACAGGACATCCAACCTACCTGTACTTCTACCTCCACCGATAAGAGCGACTTAGAAACTCCACGGTGACAAGGCTTATCGCACAGCCTTGCCGTCACGAGGACAGCGGTCGTGGCAAGACCGGGGTTCCTTGTAATCAAAATCTAAAACACAAACTGCGACTTTGGCTTCTTAGTTCCACTGTCTCAGGACTAAAGGAATGGTTTAAACGCGAGCAGTATGAGCACCAACAGGTCTCTGGTGTTCGCCTTCCAAGCCAGTGTTCTAAACAGAGTCGTGGCCCCACCTAAGGCTATTGTTTCCAACGTAATAACACGCCCTTCTAGACCTCGGTGCTCCTTCCGTTAGCTCGCTTTGACGGCTCCAGACACGGCGTAGGCACCCCACGAAACTCTAGCAGTCCCAACTCTACGCGGCCGATGGCATGCGATCTACACACCATAATGTAGCCGCAGGAAGACTCGGAAGATCGGTGTCCGCGTTTTTCCGACAGGAACAGCCGTGCAGAGATACGCTATGGACGAGGTCTGAAAGTGGTGCACAAAATAGCCCGTGACCGGCTACAGCACCCGCACACGGTCCGTAACTCCCTCCGATATCCGTGTGGGGTAATTACACAGTGTCTCTGTGCCTTCTTCTAATTTCAGAAATAAGTCTGAGTTGGAGAAAGAAAGGCAGCAACTTTAAGTGACGTAATCATCTACAGCCAAGAATGAGGTCTTCCAAGGGCTCTGAAAGCTTAGACTTGTGTCTGGAGCGTTGGCTTGGCGTTCGGGAGCAACCTGTGACCTTGTCGCTTGTTTGTGGTCTTGTCCGCGTCCCCCAAACATAGACGAGATGATGACGCAGGAGCAATCTTGGGCGCATACTGCCAAGACGTGCTTGTATACACACTCTCCACACAGTCCCCATGGGGAGGGAGGCTATCTCTCTGGCAACGTAACAAGCGCTAGAAACGCTAGCTCGCACAAGAGTGTTTCGGAATCCTGATTCGGGAGATGCCGTTCGTTCTCTTGTCTGTGAGTGGAAAGAAGGGGGAAAAAAATCAGGCCGAACTTTGTCAACTCTATGCATGTCAAAGTCGACACGAGACAGATGTATGCGTCTCCACCATGTGAATAGAGACCACCCCCTGGTCCGTCTGATAGCAACCTCCCAGATTCTCTATAGCTGCTCAAGTATGCATGGTGACGTAGTGTCGTCGGAGCTGCTAATCCGTGGACCTACCTCGAGTTTCTGGACTAGTGCGACCTGTTTGGACTGGCGCAAGTATTTCGGAACATCTTTCTTTCTCCCCACACAACACGAAGGGACGGCTGCACTGAACTCAACCTAAAGTGGTGTGTGCAAACCCCGAATGACTGGGGAGTTGTGGGCTGCCAGAGAACAGAACGGAGAGAGAAAATCAACAGCTGACAGTTGAAAAATCACTTTCAAAAGCCACTCGCCGCCACTAGCTCGTCTTTTACCCCATGTCTGGTCCTCTTGTACATTATCTAACCGAGAAGGTTCGTGCCAAACACCTTTAGCTCTGCAGCTCATTGCGTATTTTATCTACACTTCCCCGCGCTAGCTATCTCATAGCCTCCGTTTTAGCGCAAAGGGGCACTCCGAGGACCTTAATAAGACGGCCGCACAAAGGGACACGCCGTAATAGTCCCATATTATCTGCCGCCACAGCAGGAGTAGCTCTTTCGCGGTCTCAATAGGGTTGTGTGTAAAGTCGGTAAAGTTGACATCTCTATTTTGGAGGGTAAGTCTTGTCTGGGTCAGACTTCGGGCCTTCCTTGCATGCAGTTGCCGGGTCTCGTAGCCGCAGCGGGTTAATCCGTTGCTACATTTTCTGACGGGTATATATAGACGGCGATCTCGCTCTCTCTAGAGTTATATTCGATACGCTTACCATGTCTGCCATTCCACCCGAAAAGGGCGGTACCGAGGGGATCGACAGGGTCCCCATTGAAACTAGTAACGACGTTTCAGACAACACCTCCGACAACAACGGGTTCAACGAGAAGCCCTCCAACGAACACGTCGAGGGCCTTCCTCCCGGCATCGGTACCAACGCCGAACTCGATCCCGAAAACCCTCTGTCTCGTTACTCGAGAGAGGAGCTGCTGGAGATTGCGTCTGGGTTTGCAAAGGAAAACGGGCTCGAGGACAAGGCCGACGCTTTCCGAAAGGGCGCTCTGGTGGCCCAGAACCCCAACAACTTTGACAACATTGACATTCTCGACGACAATGACCGATACTGGCTGCGGCGAGAAATCACCCACAAGTGGGATCACCCCATGAAGGTCTACTACATTGTGGTGTGCTGCTCGCTGGCTGCTGCCGTCCAGGGTATGGACGAGACCGTCATCAATGGAGCCAACATTATCTTCCCCGCCCAGTTTGGCATCAAGGAGGAGCCCGGTGTGGTTTCTCAGAAGACTTGGCTGCTTGGTCTGGTCAACTCTGCGCCCTACCTGTGTTGCGCCGTGGTGTCCTGTTGGCTCACCGACCCCATCAACAGACTGCTGGGCCGAAAATGGACAATCTTCTGGACTTGTTTCTGGTCTGGAGCCACCTGCTTCTGGTCCGGCTTTGTCAACAACTGGTGGCATCTATTCATTGCCCGATTCTTCCTGGGATTCGGCATTGGCCCTAAGTCGGCCACCGTCCCCGTCTACGCTGCCGAGTGTGCTCCCCCGACCATTCGAGGAGCCATGGTCATGATGTGGCAGATGTGGACCGCCTTTGGTATCATGATGGGCTACGTCATGGACCTGGCCTTCTACTACGTGCCTGACCACGGAATTGAGGGTCTCAACTGGCGTCTCATGCTGGGATCTGCTCTGATTCCCGCCCTACTCGTCTGCGTCCAAGTCATTTGGTGCCCCGAATCTCCCCGATGGCATCTTGCTCGAGGTGAAATCTCCAAGGCCTACGAGTGTATGCGGGTCATTCGAAACTCGGACGTCCAGGCCGCTCGAGACCTGTTCTACGCTCACGTGCTGCTGCTCGAGGAAGAGGAGCTGAAGCGAGGCAAGAACCGATTCTTCGAGCTCTTCACTGTGCCTCGAAACCGACGAGCCTCCTGGGCCTCCTTCATCGTCATGTTCATGCAGCAGTTCTGCGGCATCAACGTGATTGCCTACTACTCGTCCAACATTTTCATGGAGTCCGGATTCGGCGAGATCCAGGCTCTTCTGGCCTCCTTTGGTTTCGGAGCCATCAACTTTGTGTTTGCTCTTCCAGCCGTCTACACCATCGATACCTTTGGTCGACGAGCCCTGCTGCTGGTCACGTTTCCTCTCATGGCCATCTTCTTGCTGTTTGCAGGCTTTTGTTTCTGGATTGATCAGGACGATCCTACCAACTCTCCAGCTCGAGTCGGCTGTATTGCTCTCGGTATTTACCTCTTCTCGGCAGTCTACTCGTGCGGAGAGGGTCCCGTACCGTTCACCTACTCTGCAGAGGCCTTCCCTCTCTACATTCGAGACCTGGGCATGTCCTTTGCTACGGCAACCTGCTGGCTCTTCAACTTTGTGTTGGCCGTCACCTGGCCGTCTCTGCTGGCAGCCTTCACTCCGCAGGGAGCCTTTGGCTGGTACGCAGCTTGGAACGTGGTTGGCTTCTTCCTCGTCTTGTGCTTCCTGCCCGAGACCAAGAATCTGACTCTCGAGGAGCTGGACAAGGTCTTCAGCGTGCCGACACGAGTGCACATGAAGTATCAGTTCAACGCCTTCCGTGTGAACATTCAACGGCACATTTTCCGCCAGGACATTCCCAAGCCTGCTCCTCTCTACGCCCACGAGGCAGGCATTGGCGGCACTTCTCACTACCACCTCAAGCCCCACCATACCGCCAACCTCACTCCCCACCAGACGGCGGAGCTTGTTGCTTAAATTATTCAGCGTAATTCATTTAGTTAATTGTATTCTTTTTCTTAGATTGATATCGTGTACCAAAGCTGCTCGTCGACTCCTGCGCTGCGGGACAGCATAGTCGATTCTTGTTCAATGGTCAGTAGCGATATGCAGCTCGAATTCTTGGGGAGTGGAAAAGTCCAAGGGACAGTGAGGACACTTCATGCGAGGGTTCTTGGGACGAGTGGACTGGCGGTGAGACATTGTGTTGAAGGAGTGAGGGTGGCACGAAAGATCAAGCCCCATAGACCTGTATAAATACACACATATACAAATCAAACAAGCTGCCACTACTGGTAGCCCCTTTCTTGGTCAGCTGCATGTTACCCCACATTTTGTTGACATGCATACGTTTTCGCTGCACGGTGTTTAATCACAGCTTTTAGACCTTGTGATGTCGCAGGCACATTAAATTGCCGACTAACAAAAGATGGGGAACAAAGAAACACCCGTGTTTCTGATACAACCGTGCTTGTGCTGTGCGAGCGAAGCATGAGTCCAATTGACCAATCACGTATGTTGACACGTGCCAAGAAGCCCCAAATCTAGGCTCACGAGATGGATTCACTCGTTCGGCATGCTGCTGCAAATACAGTACGAGTAGAAGTATTACACCGTCCACATTGCACCACATCCAGGCACATGAAACTGTATCCGGGTCCTCGCTGCAGTTGCCTCTTAAATATAATATTGCTTTCGTTATGTTATGTAGCTACCTATTCCTGGGGCATGGCATCCAGAAGCTTGCGCATGTCGCCCCATTTGGACTTGAGGTTGGTGTGCTGGGCATCTAGCTCGCCGTGGTTGCGCCGGATCTCGTCCAGCTCCTGCTTCATCTCCGTCATCTGTGACTGCAGCTGCTGGTTCTCGGCCACCAGACGCTCGTTGTCCTGTCTGAGATCCATCAGAGCCTCGAGATCCTCGTCGCCGGTGATTCGCTTCATCTCATCCACCTGCATGTTGAGAGTCTCGTTCTCGTCCTGCAGAGATGCAAGCTTGACCTTGCCCTGCACCATTTCGTTAGCAACCTCGATATGTTCCTTCTCCAGAGCCACCAGAGTCGACTCGATTCGTCGCACCTGCAGAGTCAGCTGTCCGTTGGCAAGCCGCAGAGCCTCGACCTCCTCCAGTCGCTCCCGCTCGAGACGATTGATCTCGAGATACTCCTCCTGGTACTTGTGCAGCAACAGAGGGTGGATCTTCACGTCCATGGCGTCCCGCACAAACTCGTTGACTCGGAACACATCGCCGGCTCCCTCTCGGTAGACATCAAAGATGGACTCCTTGAGGAAGGGCAGCAGATGGTCGAACTTGAGAGCCAGAATTGTGTCGGCGTTCTTTCGGATCAATGCCACGCCAAACTTGAGAATGGCCTCGACACCCTCGGTCATGATGATGTCGAAGATTCGCAGCACCATGGACAGAGGGAACTTGTATGCAAACAGCGTGAGGAACCACTGAGACGCGTACATGGACGACTTGACTCCCTGGCGCGTTAGATGGATGTGCACAGAGGGGACCTGGTCCTCCAACAGCCGGTCAAACTGGTACAGCTTGAGATGCAGACCGGGCATCTCCTGCAGAAACATGGTTCTCAGCTCGTAGTCCTTGAGCAGCCGCACCAGCAGACAGAAGGCGTCCACCTCACTCAGCGTCAGCAGCAGAGGAGTCGTGACAAACGCCATGCCCTGTGTGTATCCCACCTCGGGGTCGAACAGACTGTATGCCTTGATGACATTGTAGAGAGAGTCCGGGGAGGTCTCCATGACAAACGACGTTCGCGACAGGTCTCGTCGAATGGCCTTTTCGTGGGGGGTGCTTTCCTTGAGAATCTCCGTGTAGAAGTCTTGCAGAGCGGCGTTCTTGGAGCTTGTGATGATCTGCCAGATTATGGACCGCAGCTCTGTGGGGAAGCCTGCGCTAATGGCCTCCTTGAGCTGTTTGGGGTGCTCTTTGGCCACCGTGGCGTAGTCCTCGATGACCCGGCTCCAAAAGTCCCAGTCGATGAAGGGGTTTTCCAGCGACTCCTTCTGTCGCAGCTGTCGGAAGTCCTCCTGCAACAGCTCGCCGGCCTGCAGCACCGCCTGGCGCTCCCGTTCCTCCTTTTCGCTCAGACTGTCCTGGTTCTGCTGCATTCGGCTGTACATGAGTCCGTAGCCCTCGGCCACAATCTTCTCGTCCACCTTGGCAGGGTGCGCGCTGGACCGGTGGCTGTTGGCCAGCGCCGTGATGTTGTCCTCGCTCTTGAGACTGGTCTGGCTCTTGTTGCCCAGGAACCAAGAGAACGCCGACCGCTTACGTGGTGGCAGGCTGGGGGCTCCATGACGAGGAGGCAGTGTGGGAGGAGTGTCTCCCCGAGCAGAAGCGGCTCCACCGTCGCCGTGGGTAGCGGGCCGATGAGGCAGCGGAGGAGGAGGCGCCGACGATGCTGGAGAGGGGGTCTGGTCGTATGTAGCATCGGGGAAGGTGCCTGGTGTGAGCGACTCTCCGTCGGAGGTTAGGACGTTGGGCGAGGGCGAAAGAGCCGAGGGGGTTGTTGTCGAGTCCTCATCTCCCCCTGAGGCGCCCGGGAAAGATCCAGGTGTCACTTTCAGTGACGTGGGCGAAGTCGGCTTGGGAGTGGCGGGAAGATCCTCGTCGTCGGCTTTGGCAGTGCCAATCGAGATGGTCGATGCGTTTCCAGCAGCTTCGTCGGCTGCTGCACTAGCTGGGGCATCCTCTGAGCCCAAAAGAACATCTTCGGTGTCTTCGTATCTGTGGTCGTCTTCAGATTCCGTTTCGGAGACAAGTTCGGGTTTCTGGGTTAGTGTGTGGACCTTGGGGCTCGGTGGCGACATCGGACTGGCCTCAGAGCCACGCAATTGCGCCACTGGAGAGCTTTTTGGGCTCGTACTCACTTCACTCATGGTCGCAGGGTGTTGTGCGGTGTGCTCCGTCTTTGTAGTGAGGTTGATGGTCTACCTCCTGCATGGTCACGTTGGACGCTGAGAGTCCCGTTGCCTGAGGGATTACCTAAACCTTAATTTATTGTCTCAGCTGCACTCATGGGAGTGTTAGTTAGAAGGTGACCAGTTCGGAGATGGAGTCCCAAACGGAGCAGAGCCGCTATAATTGTATAGAACTCGGGCTCCGGGAGTCAAGTCCGAGAGCCAGCAATTGAATTGGTCCGAAATTTGTTTATATCCGGGTCACCAGGGTGAGAACAGCGACAGTCCTAAGTGCTTGCTGTTGAACGTCGTATTATGGGAAATTTATTTCGTACAGATCGGACCTCTGGCACGCGATAAACATGGGATTCATAGACAATGGGCTGCTATACAGTGGATACAGTGCACCAATATTATTTTGGACCAAAAGGGCGCTAGCTCCAGCTATTTCCATACAGTCTTTTACATTGGTATACGTGTGGGGAGCACAATGTGTATGCATCTGGAAGTACGGCGATAGATACGGAGATAAGTGACAGTACGAGTGCGGTATGTACATACGTGTTTGGTAACGCGACTGGTCACCATAGTAGGCGGCAATTGCAGCGCCTGTATGGGATCTACGAAAGAGTAAACACGATCTAGCTACTCATCTACTTGTATAGCTCTACTCGCTCAATCAATCGTAATTCTTTCATT
This sequence comes from Yarrowia osloensis, assembly GCA_900519015.1. Lineage (NCBI taxonomy): Eukaryota > Fungi > Ascomycota > Dipodascomycetes > Dipodascales > Yarrowia > Yarrowia osloensis. The sequence goes on from ULGU01000010.1 coordinate 417,282, forward strand.
AGTTAATAAATACTGACAATCTCAACGGACGAGTCCATGTGAGTGTTCTCCTGGGAGCTTTCAATGCTCAGAGAGTAAGAAGAAGCACTCGACGGGGACTCGGACAGCGAGGGAGGCGTCGAACACAGGTCCGAGACGGAAATGGCCTCGGTTCGGGCCTGCACAGCAGGTAGCAGACTCGAGCCCTGGAGGAAGTCGTTCCAGTTGGTTTCCACCATGCTGGCGGACATGAGCGACTCGGAACAAGAATCGCTGGAGTCCTCCTCTGTAATGACTCCACGAGTCACGCCAATATCCCTGAGCATCATGTTGACCTTCTCAGCGTCAGCATTGGGAAAGTGGACTCGCACATTGTTCTGGTTGACGGTCACGGGCAGCTCTCCGAGAGACGCGCACACGGTCTTGATGTCCTTGAGGAGCACCTTGGTCTCCTGGACAAAGGCGTGCAGGTCTCGCTCCAGCTGGTCTAGAGACTCTGTGGTCAGCTGCTCGGCCTCCAGAGAAAGCTGGGGAGCAAAGTTGAAGTCCACAAAGGTGCCTGTGGAGGTGGGCTCCATGCAGGCGACCCAGGACGAGGACTGGAAGAGGGGCTCCTCGTCGATGACAGACTCGACCTCGACGGGCAGAAAGTATCGAGGGAAGTACTCCTGGGCAGCGGAGCAGAGATCCAGCTCTCGCACTCTCAGCTGGGACGTGACCTCCACGATGCTTCTTCCTCCGAAGGCCGTCTTTTGCAGCTCATGGATACCCTTGCAGGGCATGGCCATGGTAGCGTACAACCTTCGGCTGAGGGTGCATGTGGTTTCTTTACGATCAAAGGCGGAGCTGAAGGCGCGTCGAAGAGCGTAGCCTGCCAGAGGGTAGGTGATACGCTTTCGGCAGCCCGGAGCTCGCTGGTAGTTGTGGCCGTTCTCAAACACGCGGCTGATATGACGGGCACAGTTGTTGGAGCTAAAGTGCCGCGTGTGCATTCGGCGCGCGTGGAGACGGTGTTTGCTGAACATGTCGAACCGCTGGCGGAACGTCAATGGACGGCCAGCCTGGGCGTACGACAGCACCTCTTGGTGGGCCTGTCGTCGGGCCTCGCACCGCAGGGAGATGTTGAAAGCCAGGCTCTCATACGTCTCGTGGACGGTGCGGGACAGGTCCCGGGTGACGTCGCGGGTAAATCGGACGAGGTTTTTCAAAAATGGCATGGCCAACAGACTGCGGTGCCGTTATCCCCCTATGGCACGGTGTATGGCACGGTGTTCTAGGTGGTTGGGTTTGGCTGTACGGGCCCGATACTGTAAATATTTCCAGTCGCTTAATATGCGGCCGGGTAACTGGTGCAGCTGGAGTACATTTTGTTAAGCTCATCGGGGTGTCGGAGCCGACTTTTCCGACGGCCCGAAACTCGGCGAAATCGCGTCTTTTTCGATGCGTTGCGGGTGATAAAGCATTTCGACGACATGTAGACCCCCCGCGACTTTGCTCTCTCTCATGTACTCTCCAGAAATGGCAGTGCAGCTGGTCCAAGTGGGGGACTTGAGAAACTCAAATGCCGGTGGCAAAACAGGATGTGCGTCATCCGCTTGTCTAACGGAGCCGGCTTGCAGGTGAGACGTCCTTAGTGCATGTGCTTGGGTGGAGGGGGATGGAGCTTGTGGAGGGTGTGGAGCGGTGTTTGGGTGGTATTTGACGAGTTTGTTGGTCACGTGTGGTCTTTTTTACTCTGGCGTCAGCTTTTGGCCGAGTTTTTAGCACTTCTTAAGCACTTGTAGTGTCTGTATGATAGGAGTGATGCTACACCAATTTAGCCGATACACCTGTACATAATGTCCAGTTGAAACACAATACAAGTATTGGTACGTAGTAAAAGTGTAGTGGATGAGACGGGAGAGCGTATGGGCGAGATCAAATGGCAGCAGCTGCTGATCTTTTCCCAGCTCCAATCTCCTAGCGCCATCAGAGAGCCGTTTTTGCCAATTATGTGACCACGGTTAACCAAAAGTCTAAGTGTACTTGCGTGGTGTCAACTACACTGGGGGCTGCGATAAGCAGGAAATAGGAGAGCTACGAGCCATCCGAAAATCAAGAAGAAGAGATGCTGGGGTGAAATCACGGTATCCAAATGATAACAACGAGAGGAGTTTGCTGGTCCCGGCACATTCCATATAGGACTGCTACTAATCGAGCTACGGAGGGCTACGTGACGTATGACTAACCCTTGAGCGAAACAGATATATCCCACTTCCCTGAGAACTCACCGCCTCAATAATCAGAACCCCAGATGGCTATAAAGCGCCCCCCACCTCTTTGCCGAACGCATCTCTTATCATTTTATACTCACTCCTCGTATCATGCGTATGCATCCGCCTTGAGCTAGGTCACGTGCTGATCAGGGAGCAAGGAGTTTTTTGTGACACAATGAAACAGTGAATCCATCTCGGTAACCCTTCGATTAACTCACAGAACCTCACCCACAAACCACCCGCCTTATCCAGAGCCCTAACCTCAGACTTTGGGGGTGTTTCACGCCTGAGATATCTCCCCCAAGGCACGATATGTTGCTCAAGGTTTTCCAAGCATCCTAACCGTTCTTCAATCACACACACCATTTCACACCAACATGTTCTCCTGGAGCAAGCTCAGCGTGCCCGTGGTGGCCTCCGTCATCATGGCCTCGACCAGTGAGTATCTTGCGATACCCCGCTGCCCTTCACCCTGCTAACACAGCCTACTTTTGGTTCAAGCCAATCATCATGTGAGTATTCAGCACTTCGAACAGAGGCGAGTACTACAAGTAGTAGTTCCCTAAGACGACGACAGCAGACTTTTTCGACATTCACAGCTTCTCTTTCGACATCACTAACCAAGCGAACAGCTGGCAATTGACGGAAACCTCAAGCCTGGCGTCAAGATCGACCCCGAGGTTGCTGAGAGCATAGAGGCTCGAAAGGCCGCTCTGGCTAATGCCCAGAAGGTCGACATCCCCAAGGGCGGTCCCCTTCCCGAGGACGGAAAGGAGTAATTGACACATAAACAATTGATACCTTAACTGAGCGGTGTGGAGGTGTAGTTTGGGAGCTGATCTGGTGCGATCCGGGGCGATCTGGGGTAATTAATACTTCACAAGCACGGTGTGAATGCGACAACACGCTTGATCAAAGTTCCTGAATCCCTGAATCAGTTTCAGTCCCGATTCCCGTACTTAGTGGCTACCGTACTTCTTCTCACGCCCTCATCCACCTCCCTACATGTAGCATCACCTTCTCTCACATCTCCTCCACGCTACACTCATTCACCAACCAAAAACATATATACATCATATTTACATGAGACCGGGCAGACGAGAGCCGGATCAGATTATTTGTTCATCTTGGAGACGAAGTTGTTCTCCTGCAGAATGGCCTTGGCTCGGGCCTTCTGGGCCTTTCGGGCAGCTCGCACGGGGTCGGCGGCAAGCTTGGCCTTCTGCGCGGCGGGATCAAGAATGTCCCATAGCCACTGGGGGTATTCCGAGTCCTCCAGAGCCACGGGATCCTGGCCGTTCTTTCGCACGTTGCAGCCGGTGAGAACGGTTCCAGCGGCAACGCTGGAGGGCGTCTTGGGCTGCGAGGGGGTGGAGTATGCACGGGAGATAACACGGAGGGGCGTGGCCCGCGATCTGGTCAGGAGTCGAAGCATGATGTGTGTAGTTGTGAGTGGTGACGCTTGTGTCGTTTTCGCCATGCTAAGTTTTTCAGTTCACGAGCACCATGTTGAGGGTTAGGGGAGATGTAGAGTGGATTATTAGGTGAGTGGGGAGAGAGATGGAAGTGACTCCGAAAGACAATATATGGCTCATATTTTCTCGGCTGAGCAATTTGATTTTTCCAAACTCGATAAATCACCAGGTTCACCTCCTCGTTCTGCTCACCCTCCATCGCTGAATAAGCACCTTAGAGACGCACGAGTTTAAAAAATTGTGAAGTTGGTGCAAGGTGAAGTCTCTGAAATTCATAGACCCCTCCTAAAAACACACAACACAATGGCCAAGATCAAGCGAAAAGCCAAGCACACCAAGCGGGACAACCCCATCGCCCGAAAGGCCACGCAGGCCGCCAAGGACGACCGCAAGGATGAAAACACACGAACCACCAAGATTCTGCCTCTGCTGGAAAAGCTCAACGGCGGCAAGGCCGCAGACAAGTGCACGGCCATTGGTATGATCACAGCCATGGTCGAGGACCCCAAGCTGCGACAGATGCTGCTCAAGGAGTCGCTCATCCAGACGGTGATCGACAAGCTGCTCCCCGACGCCTCCGAGGAGGTGGTGATGGAGTCGTACGGCCTGCTGCGAAACATTGTCCTGGAGGAGGGCTACGACGTGTCCGTGTTCATGTTCCGAAAGAACGTCATCAAGATTGCATCCGACTCTCTGGAGAAGATTGTGGCCACCTGCCAGAACATTGCCAACGGCTCCCAGCAGATCCCCAAGGGAGATCAGTTCACTCTGCTGTGCGAGTTTGCCGAAAACATTCTGTCCCTGCTCACCAACATGGGCGTGACTTCCGACGACATTTTCGACGCCATTGCCTCTTCGCCAGCAGGCGTCCAGACCGTGGCTGCTCTTCTCGAGCTGCGAAAGACCAAGGCCGAGCTGCACCCCAAGTTTCCCGCAGCCGTGCTCTCAGCCGCCTTTGAGTACCTCTACACCTTCTCCGAGTCTAACCCCGACTTCTATAAAACTATTCCCTTTGATTACAAGACCTATCTCGACGATACCACTCTGCCCATCGCCGCCCAGGTGTTTGTGTGGGGTCTGCACTACAACATTTGCGTCGAGAGCCAGGGAGTGGGCTCCAAGGGCCGAGACGCCTCTCTGTCGGAGATTCTGTCGCGGCTGCTCATCATTTTCAACTCTAACTCTGCATTTGCCGACCTGCAGGCCAAGCAGGACGCTGGCTCCAAGGACGGCACCGTGGTGGCCACCGACAAGAAGGACATGGACGCCATCGAGGCCCGATCCACCGTGAACGCTCTCCAGGTGATCCTAGAGCTCATCACAGACATTGCCGAGCAGGTGACCTGGTCCGGAGTGACCGAGGAGCCCGAAGACGTCGACGAGGAGATGGAGGTCGATATCCCCCAGGACATTGACTTCGGCCATGGAGACAAAAACGGCGCCGAGGGAACTGCCGCCACCTCCACCATCAACCTGCTTCTCAACGAGGCCTCCGCTGTCATCGAGAAGGCGCTCACTTACCCTCCGCTGGAGTCGCGAGCCATGGCTGCTCTCAACAACCTGGCATGGACTATGGCATCTCACGAGCCCACCAAGGACTCTGAGCAGTGGCAGGGAGCCGCCCAGCAGCTGTGGACTAACGTGTTCTCCATGCTTGAGAAGTACGAGGCCGCGCTTGCCATTGACTCTCTCACATCTGCCGTCGGTGTCCTTTGGGCCGTGGCTGCTGCTCTCGACTTCAAGATTGAGTCTCTGACCGTCGCCCAGTCTGACTACATCATGGCTCAGATCGAGCGAGTCACCAAAGCCACCGAGACACTCACTGCCGACGAGATTGCCGACTACCATCAGCGAGCTGTTGCCCTGGTGGGTCTGCTGGCCATGGCTACCGGCAAGACCGGCTCTCAGGAGTCCATTGCTCTGGTTGAGAAGGTCGCCGAGTACCTACTCCAGCTGCTGGAGGCTCTTCCCCAGACCCAGGAGCAGGTTGCTCTGCAGGCCGTGGACAAGATCTTCGACATGTTTGGCGACAAGCACCCCTACGACGAGCCCGTCTTTGTCAACAAGGGATACCTGCAGCGACTGGAGCCTCTGCTGCCCAAGGTGCGGCACATGGCCAAGAAAATTAACAAGAAGCAGAACCCCAGTTTGCGGGAGGACGCTGACGCTGCCACTCAGAACCTGATGCGATTCATCAAGTACAAGGCTGAAGGCAACTAATTAGACTGGTTGGCAGAATTGGACAAATAGATTAATGACGATGCTGTAATGACGAATAGAATGGTGGCGGCTTTTTTATAGACGTCTTTAATTTGTATTTCCGGTACCCTCTTCTCCACAAGTACCGGAATGTTTGTGTACTGCTCTGTATCAGAGACATCTCCTTGACCCTGCAACCTAATTTTGAATATATCTCCATGCATGACATTTTCGAACTCTTTCGATCTCACGCAAACACACACACTAACACACAATCACAGCCATCATGACGGAGCTGAAGATGTGCACCGTTTGTGCCTCCAACCAGAACCGGTCTATGGAGGCTCACAAGGTTCTTAAAGAGGCCGGCTTCGACGTGGAGAGTTACGGAACCGGAAGCGCGGTGCGACTGCCAGGACCGGCGTACGACAAGCCCAACATCTACGCCTTTGGCACGCCATACGACGACATCTACAGCGAGCTTAGCGCACAAGACGAGCGATTGTACACAGCCAACGGCCTACTGACCATGTTGGATCGAAATCGGAAGATCAAGACGGCTCCCGAACGGTGGATGGAGCACAGGAACGTGTTCGATGTGGTTTTCACCTGCGAGGAGCGGTGTTTTGAGGCCGTTTGCGACGATCTGATGGACCGGGGAGAAAAGCTGCAGCGACCTGTGCATGTTATCAACGTGGATATCCGTGATAACCATGAAGACTCGGTGATTGGAGCACAAGGCATCTTGAAGCTGGCCAAGAGTCTAGCGGAAAGCAAGGATCTGGATGCGGAGATTATGGGAATCATGGACGCGTGGCAGGAGCAGCATCCTAAGCTGCCACTGATGCATGCTGTTGGCTACTTTTAGACGGAGGACGTGAGTCTCACTATTGTATAAATTATATGTATTTAAGAATGCTTCATTAGATTAAGACGATGATGGGGATGATGATGATGTTTACTGCGTAGCTTCCTTTCGCTTTCTCCACTTTTCGTTGGTCACGTCGGGAGTGTCAAGCATCTTTCGCTTGCTGATGGGAACGTAAGGGATCTTTCGGGCAAAGCTGCCAGCGCCGTTGATCACCGCCACGCGGTCACTATCGCCATCCTCAGCTCGGGGAAATGCTCGTTCGCTTCCGGTCCGCTCAGCAATGTGCTTCATCATGGCTACACTGAGAGTGCTCTGGAGCATGACGTCGTGCCACTGCTTGAAGTTGGAGTTCTCCAGACGCTCCTGGGGCATGGGATTGGGAGAGATCCACTCGATGGGCTCCTTAAATGTACAGTCGTAGAGAACCAGAGGAACATCGTGCGCCATGTCGTACACGGGACGTCCAGGGTACTTGTGAGGATCCAACAGGTCGGTCACGACGCTGGGCTTCTCGAGTTTCTGGCCCACTAGGAAAAGAATGGCCATCATGCATCGAACCTGGTGCCACAGGAAGGCTCGTCCCTTGAGGTTGAAGTAGTAAATGTCGTCCGAGAGCTGCTCGATCTCGGCCTCCAACATGACTCGGTTGTGGTGTGCCAGCTGCTTGGATCCGTCCACTTTGCAGAAGTTGCGGTAGTCGTGCTCACCCAGGTACAGCTTGGCGGCCTGTCTCATGAGATCAATGTCCAGATCGCCCTTGTGGAAAAAGTATCTGTAGTGTCGGTATTCACAGGAGAATCTCGCGTCGAAGCCCTCGGGCAGTCTGAGAGCCACAGAGTAAACTCGGATGTCTGGGGGCAGCAGCTGGTTTAGAATGTGGATGTAGTTGAGCTCCTTGTTGTCGTTAGCGGGATCCTTCTGCTCCTCGGGAGACAGCTTGGATCGCACGTTCAGAGCAATGACCTGAGAGAAGGCAGACACACCTCGGTCGGTTCGTCCGCATCTGCTAAAGTCAATGTCAAGCAGACTGGCGGCCTCGGGGATCAGTCGGCACCGCTGCATGGCAGACAGAATGGTACCCTCAATGGTGGGCAGAGGAGTGTCTTCGTGTTGGATAGCCAGGCCTCCGTAATTCCAGCCGAGATAGGAAAAGCGGATCGCGATTTTTCGAACGGGGTGCCGGCTAATGTCGTAGCTCTCGTTCCGTTTGGCCCTGGAGGCCTTGACAGGAGGGGAAGGCACTGCTCCCTCGGAGGAAGAGGGATTCTTGCCCTCCAGCTCGAAAATGCGGTTGATGAGATCCGCTCGAGTCCATTTCTGATACTCGGCCATTCTGAAAACTTGGTGTGGCGTGAACTTTAGCTGTCGAGTCGCTTTGGGAGCGGAGAACAGCCGTTTTAGTGCAGCTATCAGGGCCATGTCAAGAACCAAGCTCGGAATTTTTCATCTCTAAGTTGGGAGTGTCGGCCTGCATGACAGCTGCGCACAATGTGAGGCTAATGGAAATAATTTGGCAGTGAAGAAAAAAGGCAGACCAAGCCGAAAACTCGCACAACACAAAACACACAATGTCCACCGACTGGAAAGACTTGCCCGTTGAGCCATGGCTCATCGACACCATGGAGCAGTTCGGATTCACCGACATGACGCCCGTTCAGGCCTCAACCATCCCCATGTTTGCAGGCAACAAGGACGTCATTGTCGAGGCCGTCACTGGCTCAGGAAAGACGATCGCCTTCCTGGTTCCTCTGATCCAACGTATGTTTAACCTGCTAAAAGAAGGACCCAGCGTTTCCGGCAGAGTCTACTCCGTGGTGGTCTCTCCTACCCGAGAGCTGGCTCGACAGACGTTCGAGGTGCTCCAGTCCATTCTGGAGATGGGATGTCCTGAAGCCGACGCCAGCGACAAGATTGTTTTGGAGAAGAAGAAGAAGGGCAAGGCTGCGCCCACCATGCCCAAAAAGATCCGAGGCCAGCTGATCATGGGTGGAGATCTGCCCTCTCACATGGATCTTAAGAACTTCCTCAGAGACAAACCCCAAATCATTATTGCCACTCCCGGCCGACTGCTGGAGCTCCTGCGAGCCCCTCAGGTCAAGACTACTGCATTCGATTCGCTCGTCCTGGACGAGGCCGACCGACTTCTCGATCTCGGCTTTGGACGAGACATTACCTCCATCATCAACATTCTGCCTAAACAGCGAAGAACCGGTCTGTTCTCCGCCACCATCACAGACGCCATCCAGCACCTGGTCAAGATTGGTCTGCGAAACCCCGTCAAAATCGTCGTCAAGGTCGGCGGTAAGAAGGAACAGAAGACACCTCTTTCGCTGGGACTGTCGTACGCTGTTCTGGAGCCCCGTGAGAAGCTAGCTTATGCTCTCAATCTGCTCAGCATCTATCCTTACAGAAAGGCCATCGTCTACCTGCCTACTTGTGCTGCTGTGGCATACTACCAGCAGATGTTTTCACACCTTAACGAGGGACGAGAGGATCCTTACGAAATCTACGGTCTTCACGGAAAGTTGCCATCATCCACCCGAATCAAGATTCTCAACAAGTACCAGAAGACTGGTGCCCAGGCTGTCTTGATGACTACAGATATCGCTGCTCGAGGTCTCGACATTCCCGAGGTCGATCTTGTGCTCCAGCTCGATCCCCCCTCGGATGCTGATACCTTCCAACATCGATGTGGACGAGCTGGTCGAGCTGGGCGACAGGGCCAGGCTATTGTGCTTTTGCACAAGGGACGGGAGGAAGAGTACGTGGATCTCATGAGAGTCCGAAAGGTGAAGCTTCGACCATACACCGGACCTGGATCTGAGTTGGAGGGAGAGAAGCTGGACCAGGAGGCCACAGAGCTGTACGCCAAGCTGAGAACGTGGGTGCTGGGAGACAGACAACGTCACGATCAGGCTCTTCTTTCGTTTGTGTCTTTTGTGCGATTCTACTCCAAGCATGTTGCTCAGTCCATTTTCCGAATTCAGTCGCTAGATCTGCCCGGACTGGCAGCCTCCTATGGTCTTTTGCGTCTGCCCAAGATGCCTGAGCTGCGAACCAAGGACAACGAGAAGCCCGAAAACACGTGGTTGGGCGAGGAGATCGATTTCGACACTTACTCGTACAAGAACCCCGCCAAGGAGGAGGCCCGAATCAAGGAGCTGGAGGCTCACAAGGAGGCCAGAAGAAACAAGGTCAAGATTCACAAGACCAAGAACGACGTCCAGAAAGCCAACCGAGCGTGGTCTTCGACGCTGCAGAAGAAGGAGGAGAAGTCTGAGCGTCACCAGAAGAAGCAGTCGGTGATCAACGATAAGATCAAGCGAGACTTTGAGGACGCCAAGGACCTCAAGCAGGAACAGGAGACCAAGGAGGTGGTCGATGACTGGAAGGACATGGTCAAGAAGAACAAGAAGCGAAAGGTTGATCTTCCCACCTTCGACGACCTGTAAGATATATAGACACTTATTTATGCTATCGTTAATACTGGAGATGGGTACAAGTAATTTGGAACTTTGATGTGCTATTAGTCGTAGGAGTGGGGGCGCTGCGCGGTGATTATTGACTGCAACAACACAATTTGCCACAAGGGCGAATCATTACGTTACAACTCCTTAATCACTTATTACTGATAAACAAATTAACAAGATCATTAAATTCATTAAGTAAATCATTCACAGCTACATCTACAACTCACTACGGGTCTGAAAATTATGGGGATGGGACTAAAAAGTCCAATCGTATTAGCCCCGGAGGTTCGGCGTTCCAGCCTACGTCCTCCAAAATACTATGTAATCCGACAGGCAACGGCTCTTATAATCCCACTGTGAAACTTCCACGGGTCTTGCTCCAAAGGTCATCGGCACTAACTTTTGCTCTGGCTCTTTCGGCGGCCTCGGTTGCGTTTTCCATCTTCACCGTAATCCGAATGGATCAGGTTGCACTGCGCGTATCCAACTTATCCCGTCAGCTTTCCGTCCGGTCCATTTCAAATCCAACTTCGAGAACACGAGCTCGAGACGAGACACGGGCTCGACAAAGTCAAGAACACGAGCTTGATATGAGAACACGGGCTCATACGGGACGATAACTTGCGAGAACACGGGCTCGCGATGAGACCACGAGCTCATCTTGCGGACTGATTCGAGAACACGAGCTCGGGGTGAGATCACGAGCTCACATGGGACGATGCGAGAACACGAGCTCGCCATGAGAACACAAGCTCATAGGAAAGAGTCGAGAACACGGGCTCGAGTATGAGAACACGAGCTCATCACAGGAATGCAAAGTCGAGAACACGGGCTCGATATGAGATCACGGGCTCATACTGGAATTATTGCGAGACACGGGCTCTGAAGACGAGGCACGGGCTCAGTCTTCATCGAAGGTGCGTCGAGACACGGGCTCGAGGCGGGGTCGGTCGGTGGCGCTTTGGCGCTGCGGCTCACGGGGCCGCAGGCTTTTATGGCACTTTGCTGTATAGTCAATTGCGAAATCTTCTGCACTAGCGGCTGCGGGGCAGCTCTTTACCGTCTTGTTTCCGTAGTATTTCTGGGGCTGTGGGGTGATTGAACTGTGATATCTTTTTCCGTTTCGTTTCCGTAGTTTCCGTAGTTTCCGTAATTTCCGATTGCGTGTTTCCGTAGTTTCCGATTTTGCGTAGTTTCCGTAATTTCCGTAATTTCCGTAATGATGATCCGAATGATGCCGTCAGTGTCCACATGAATATGTTCCGATGAATCATAACCGGCGTGGTGCCGGAGGGAGAAGGTGTAGCTCCACTGGTGCAGTGGAGCACCTCTGAGGAAAGAAGAAGGAAGGAAGGTGGACGACAACCGCCTTATATACCTTTTGGACAGCCAGCAACTCATGCACGAGGTTGTGGGGAACTGGCGCAACAAGAGGCTTATCGGCGATAGAATTTGGGTCGCATATCACGTTGTGCATTGACAAGTGGGCAGTGGTCCCATGATCGCAGGCAGCAGCAGACGCAGCAAGCATGCCTCGGAGGAGTGGAGGAGACGGGCAAATGAGAGAAGTGGGTCATGGGTGATTTGAATGTGTTGCGCGCACAAAATCCACCGTTTCACCCGCCACAAAAAGCTCTAAACTGAGCCTTAAATGGCTGGTTGGAGGCTGAAGCGATGGGGACAACATGTGACGTAGCCTCGAACTAAGAAGCTAACCCCATGCATGGTTTGAGGGGTTGGGTGGCCACGACACGTTAGGCAAGACCACATGGGGTGACCATTGGAAAGCGATCGGCTGAGTGGATGCAAGCAGCAAGTGGAATGGCTGGATCCACGATGTCTCGACCAGCCCTTGTGGAGTGCGTGTTCGTACGACAGACCAATGAGAGGTGATTTGGAGGCCACTGTTACATGGTGTCATAGGACAGTACCAGGTATAATTACTCACGAGGCTGCGTTTATTCTTAGCAAGTCTCAGAGTCTAGAATAATGAGTCCGTGGGACATTCATTGTGCCAGTGCCCATTGTACTGTATCTTTCTTTGAAATTGAGGGGTGCGATATATCAGGGTGGGTGGACGAGATACAGAGTGGAAGGAGTATAAGGTGATGGTATTGAACCAGCATGGAAGAAGTCGGCCTTGCTCTTACCTCCATACTCCCCCCACTACCACACTCGAGTTACTACGACATTGCTCTCCATCATAATCGTTATTACTTGCAACGTCGTGGACTCTCCACTTTCATGTCTCCTATCAGTCGCAACTGTAATAAGCACGGAGGGTGTCGATTATGCACTCTCATGTGAGTCAGCCTATCGGGCTCTTATCAGGTGATTGAGTGATGAGCGACTTTTTGGTGGATCGGTACAAGAGCTAATGGTGGATTTTTTGAGAAATTCAGACTAGTAGAGTAGTACTCGTACGTAGTACATACTGGTGTCGGAGCGTTGTCAACAAAACACGTGATTCCTGAAACTCCGCTTCTTGCTGTGTCTTCGTTCGCTTCAGACTCCCAATTCTGTTGGGATCAAGTCAATTGAGCGGAGCATACGAGAAGACACGGCAGACAAACAAGAGGCACAAGCAGTGAACACCATGTCGCACAGAGTGCACCAAAGGGGTCTGAAATCGTGTAAAAGCGGAATACAACCGTGTAAACATGCTCTTTTACAACCGTCGTTTATTGCAACACCCTCTCTCCACCCCCTATTGCGAGATTACTGACTCGTATTGTTCCCGCACAGTTTGTACTTATCAAGGAGGTAATTTCGACCCTGTGCCGTGTTTGGTTTCCGGGCTTGTTAACCTGTTTTGTTTTGTTTTGTCTATCAGGGTTGCAAGCCGGAGAGACAGAGCAGCGCTCCCATTGGTCGAAAGCCTGCATGTCGTTAGTTGAAGATTGTTGACGCAACTCTAATCTGTCAAAACAAACCATCCCCTCCGCCTGTCTACGGGCACTAACCGCTCCCCGTTAGTTTAGGGGGTCGTCTCGAGATCCTGACGGGGTCTCACAAAACACGACCCACGCGGTGAAGAAGGGTCAGGGCAAGATGTTTAGATGGCGGACTGGAGGCTCAGCGAGAAAGCGATTCTCGTTCAGCCAAATAAACTCCTCTCTGAAAAGGAAAGAATACTACGTTGACACAATTGTGAGTATTCTCCAGGGGGAGACTCGAGGATTCAAAACCAGTAAAATCCTTCGTGGGCCGCTTGAGGGGCCCCGATTGGGAGACGCGTTGGTGGGCCGTGAAATATGCAGATAAACTGGTCTGTCGCGTGACCCGCGGGAGAGTCGTACGTGATATTCTCAGCGAAAATAGCCCTATAACGCGCGAAATACGGCCTGCCCCGTAGCTCGCACGCTCCGTATCACCTGCTTCGAAAAAGCTCACCCCCTCCTCCCTCTCCTCTCCCTTTTCAGCCACCCCATGCCTGCGAAACTTTAGTTGTGGCACGCACCCAACTAACTTTGCTTCACATTCTTCAGCATTCTTTAGCCCGTCAACTAGTCAAACTGTATCCCCCCTGTTGTTGTTGACCCAACTCTTCCACCTACGCGTCACACCTTCGTCAACTCCACACCATGGCTAAAACAAAAATTTACTACACGCCCAGCGACATCACTAACACAAAAACCCTGCACGACAACGCCGCCACCGTGCAATTCCTCACCTCGGAGCTCACTGAGAGCGCAAAGGTCGCCGCGCTCGTGGCCACCGAGAGCTGGCAGCGACTGGTCGAGTGCGTCGCCCACACCCGGGGCCTCGACAACAAGGAAACCAAGGCTTTCGTCGACAAATGGAGCCCCGACAATGTGGACATCAGTCTCAGCGAGGAATTGTCTAATGGCAAGCGGTTCCGAGACGAGGTCGAGCTCACCCCCACCGGCCGTATCAAGAAGAAGCGAGTGGTGGACCCCAACATGCCCAAGAAGCCCATGACCGTCTTCCTGGCGTTTTCCACCAAGAAGCGGGCCGAGATTCGAGCTGCTCGACTGGCTCGAGGCGAGCCTCCTCTCCAGAACTCGGAGATGGCCAACGAGGTGGCCGAGCTCTGGGGCAAGCTGTCCGACGCCGAAAAGGAGCCCTACCAGGTGGAGTACCAGAAGAAGCTGATCGACTACCAGAGCCGAAAGAACAAGTACATTGAAAGCAAGGCCGCCAACGTGGCTGCCGCTGCTCTGGCCGAGGAGGTCGAGGAGGAAGAGGTCGAGGCCGAGGAGGAGGCTGCTGAGGAGGCCATTGAGGAGGAGGAGGAAGAGGAGGAGGAAGAAGAGGAGGAAGAGGAGGAGGAGGAGGAGGAGGAAGAGCCTGAACCCCCCAAGAAGAGCAAGAAGTCCAAGGACAAGAAGAGCAGACGTTCCTCCAAGTCCAGCAAGGAGTAGACTGGAGCCTGGCCGAGGAATATGTAATATTAATGTATTAGTATAATTATTGTGAGTGAAGGTGTTTTGGTGGCGATTGGGGGGTTATGTCGCGTTTAAACGCGTGCTATGGAGCAGCTGCAAGGGGACCTGGTAGAGTCATAGATAGGGGGCTGTTTAGGTAATGTTTTGGTTCATGGTGCAAGAGAGGATGGCCCCTGTTCCATTACTGTATAGAGACCTTGTCTCACTCCCGTGTGTTTGTACAGTACTTGTGCTATTACCGTACCGGTAGCTTCATTGTTTACTTAAACGAGGGACGAGTTCGGAACAGGTTCTCAGCAAGTAGTTTCACTTATCAACACAAAATACATACAGCTATGAGTACAAGTGCACAGTCACAGGCTACAATCTTCAGTTTTTATCGTACAATTTGTACTTTTATCAGTTTATTAGGATATCAAATCAGTAAGTATACATCATACCGAGCTTAGATGAGCAGGGCAGCGGCGGCAACACCGGCAGCGGCGACAGAGACACCGAAGGCAGCGGCACCGTTAGCCTGGGCAACGGGGGCAGAAGAAGGAGGAGCCTGGATCTGGCCGTCACCGATCTGGGAGACAACGGCACCGTTGTTGTTGCCGGCGGTGGGAGCGGCGGTGGCCTTGTGGCACTTGTCATCAGAGCAAGAGGTGATGGTGACGAGCTGGGTAGACTGGGCAGTGACGACACCGGTCTTGGTGACGACGGTGCCGTTGGCAGCAGCGGCAGACTCCTCACCCTCAACCCACTGAACTCGGGGAGCGAAGGGGACAGCGCCCTGCTTGCACTCATCGGAAGACTCGACGGTGTACTTGTAGGCTCGGCCCTGAGCGGCACAGGCGGTCCAGGTGAAGTTGGGGACGGAGAGGTGGTCCTGAGCGTCAACAGAGACACCGGAGGTACCCTCGGCACCGACGGAGCCCTCGGGGAACTTGACGGCCTTGTCGTTGGCGTAGAGGACACCATCCTTCACCTCGTAGGTGGTGGGGATACCTCCGGTTCCGACAATGAGCTGCTTGCCGTCGGAGACGACAGCGTCGTTCTGGATGTCAGAACCAGATCGGATGGCGACAAGAGTGAACTTCTTGGCGGAGACAAGGGCGCAAGCGGAGGCGAGGAGGACAGCGGAGAACTTCATTGTAGATGTGTAAACGAGTGTATTGATCGAGGGATAAAGAACAAGAATAGTAGGCGACAGGACGGGTCTTTATAGTCCTGGGCTTCCCCCGCCCAGCCTTTGCTGCCGGCAAACAAACCCTGCATCCGCTGCATGTTTCTTTCGTGTCGTGACAACGTTCGGTGCTAAACATAAGGTCCTACATTCCCAAGGGCTGATCAGCAATGTATAACTTTGAGCTTGGCAACAGGTGACGCTTCCGTTTCGAATTCTTCAGGGGGCCGGAAGAGGGGGGTGTACGACTTCCGATCTCGAGGAAAAAACAATTGCTCCGATGGCCCAGCTTACGTTTTCTGCTTCTTGCTTTACGCTACAAAAAGGCGTCAATTTGACACATCGGGTTCATCTCGCTTATGCATGCCAAGGAGCTAGCGAGAGGCGAAGGGATGGGGCCCGGAATGCACGTGTGCACCCACGGAGAAATATTTGATCGCAAAGAGCCAGAAGCAAAAGTTGTCTTGCAGTCAGAATGGCCGGCGCAGTGTAACATTGATCTATTTTGAATTGGCAGATGCGAGCTGTGGAATCTGAGACTCGCAAACTCTGCTTCTTTCTGCCCGCTCTGTTTTTGGCCTCTTCGAGCCCCCACTCGGGTCAGACTTGAAACCTTACCAGCCACGAACAACACTTCGGACATTGAACTCTCGGGTTCTCTTGTCTCTCGACACGTTGTGTTCCACCACGTCTCCGCATACAGCAAGCACCGTGTGTGTGGGTGAGGTCATTCATGTGCCCTGATATAGCTCTTGGCGATGCACTGAGGCATTAACACAAGGCCTCGCAAAAGATTGGCACGCCGCCCAATGTCTGTGTATGTACATACCCGTCAGAGGTGGCTCACTGCTTAGCAGACTTGTCATACATGGCGCCTAGCCCCTGCCGAACCATACAGACTAATGTCATAGCGCCTCGTGCTATTAATTCTTAGTCCACCCCGTGCGTGCGTGAAAAAAGTAACAACAGACCTTAGCCACTCATCTGTCGTTTCCTATTGAACCTTGAGCCACGTCCGATACATTCTTTCGCTCCTTTCTTACAAGGGGAAGACGCAAGCAGAAGTTCCAGAAAGCCGCAGAGCGTGACTTGCGCGTATAGTGAGACATGTTGGCGGACAGTGTCCGCCTGTCACTACTTAGACAGTCGCTCAGAGCTCCACAAAAAAACGTTGCACTAACTCATCCCGTGGGCCTGTCAAACTAGCCACAATCTCTCTAGCCAGGGGTCATCGGGATGTGCATTTAGTAGCTCCATGGCGAGCCTTACGACCCTCTGGGTTCGTCGAAGCGTAACTTTACCACGTCTCTTTTTCGCGTGCTGTATAGATTCACGGCCTCCCAGAGAGATGCAGAGAAGCGCTAGATTACCAATCAGATCGGGCAAAACCCACGTATGACACTGGAGAAATCGAATTACATGCCCAGGATGTCGAATCGGCTGCCAACACGTGCGTTCCATGCAAAATCTGCGTGGTGATCGAAGCTGAGTTGTTGACAGGAAAGACGCGCAATCCAAAGACAGAGTAATAAGTGATCATTTATGAATAGGAAGTGCGCCGCAGCAAATGACCTAAAAGTGTCCGTAAACATGTGCAAATGGGTGATTAGGTATCACAACAACCCGAAGAGTGCAGAGGCAACCCAGCATCGGCTATTCCTTCCCTGGTGGCTGGATACGCGTCTCATCTGAGCCGGTGTTACTCTGCAGAGGGAAATACCGAATAGGACACATGAGGGATCAAGACGGAATGGCATGATTTTGTCGGTGGGCTCGAATAACTTGTTCAAGTTCCCGTTCCATTCATCCACGGCTCCATTTGTACAGGTAGATTCACAGCAATCCCTTTGGCTGCAGATGCCCCTGAGTGTATCCTACATTTTCATAGGTTTCTTGTTATACAGGTTAATTAGGAAGCACATGTATTGAGAGGTATATTATAAAAAGATAGGCCGATTGGAATGTGGACCCAGAGTCGCAGCGACCAGATTAGCAGCCCTGCTTACCGCACTTCTGCTGGGGAGTCTGGCACTGGTTCTTGGCCTGAGCAGTCTTGGTCACGGTCTTGTTCACGGTCTTGGTGACGGTGACGCACTTGGGCTTGGGAGGAGGACACTTGTGGGCTACCTTGGCACACTTCTTATCGTGGATCATCTCCTTAAGCTTGTGGATGTCGGCAGGGCTCTCGGCCTCGGCAGTGATGATGGGCTCGGCGACAGGAGCAACAGGCTCGGCGACGGGTTCCGCAACAGAGGCGACGGCGAGGGCAGCAAAAGAGAGGAGAATGGCGCTGAACTTCATTTTTGAAAAGAGATTGGAGTCTGGTGGTCGATGGATGGATGAGAGTCGTGTTCCTTGATGTCCATACAACGGATTCGTCGCTCAGTTAAATACTTCTCGAAAACCACCACTCCCCGCCCTGTTCAGGGGTGTTTCGGTCGCCTGGAAGGTCCTACCACTGGTACCTGGTCACGCAGGGCCTACCCCTGAGCGGTCTAGCTCCCATAGCTTCCTCATTACGCTGTAGGGGCTATTGTGTAGCTCAGCCGACGATATCTCCTGAGGGTGAGATGTAGAGCTGCAGCCAAAAAGCACCTGTAGGTGTGGACCTGCCGTTGGTTGGACTTTGGGTACACGTTAATGAACTTGACGGTTTCGAACTGCCCCTACCATCTGCACTTCTCTTTATGCCAATCGACGCGTTCAGAGTCAGACCCTCTCAAGACTTCATATCGCAACACCGAGCCTATACCAGTGCGAAATGACTAAGCGAATCACACTGACCATTCGGCACCTCAACCAGACCCACATATCGTATAGCTGCAGCTGTCAAACCACCCCCAAACCACCCTATGGACGTGTAGTTACCCCGCGCTTATGCACCTGAGAGTGGCTCGAGCCTCGCGCCTAGAATGCAGTACAGCGAGTAGCGGCAAGTCCAGGCTACCCCGGACCATGCGAGGGAACTTTTTTCACAGCATCTGCACTTCTCAACATGTTCTTTCAAGTTTCTGTGCTCCTAGTTGCCCCGTATACCATCGGGATGTAACGCTATCATAGCTATCAGCACTAAGGAGTGTACCCCGCAGAGCAACTGGAAACAGCCGGAAAGGCAGTAGAGAGATGTCAGATTATGACACGAACCACTCGGTAGTACCTCCCAGGTTCATACAGGATCCACCTTGCCCTTTCAACCATTACAGTTCGAAGGAGTGCAGCTCTCCACATGGTGCAAGTCCAGCAGCTTGGAGTTATCATAGAGATGCCACTATACTCTGGGACCGTACCGCGAGACTTTAAATCGGCGCTAACGCATCTCTAGCGACAACTACATTAGTTTAGCGCCTCCAGCGAACCTTGGCCTTCGCTTGCCAGGGGTAGTCTTCTTGTTTGCCTGTCTCAAGCGGCTGTCTGAGGCAGTCTAGCACACGACAACGTTGCATCTGGTCTGTGGAGGAAGCCGTGGAGAGCGCAAGTATCCCTCGAGAGCGTACATGGCCAAGAATGTGGATTCCGCATCGAGTAAGGGTCCCGAGATGGTTCCAACGATAGATGCACAAGAGTGCGCCTCTAGTGTGGAGCTGTAGGAACTGTGAGTTCTAAATCGAGTAGCGCCATTGCGCCTGCTCGATTGGTCTGGGGAAACGGTGCACTTTGGGCCCGCGAACTGAAATTGTTCCGTGAACCGAAAAGAAGCCAGGTGAGACAGTGTCAATGGGGGTGGAGCTTGTTTGGGGTTGCACGAGAAGCCGTATAGACTGGCCGTTGTTGTGTCAAATTGCAAATAATATTTTACCTGCTAGTGTAGTAGTGCGGAACTCGGGCTTCCGAAAGTGCCCCAAGGATGAGCGGAACTAGCGGCCAATAACGAGCCATGTTGCCATGTGCGTGAGAATACAGGAACAGGTTTCGACAGCAAATGTTTGACTCCAAAGGTTATGCACGCCTGCATTGCCGGACCCAGCAAGTCCGTGGGTCGTGGCTCCACAAGTTTGTAAGTGCACGTAATTATTCAGGCTGGTCAATCAAATGGTCCTGACTCCACTGCTCTTTCAATACAAATACGGTTCCAATCAAACGGACCTGTCATCCGTATTTTCGCTGGCCAAACAACCAGGGTCTCTTTCCCGGAAACCTAACTGCTCGCTTAAGTGGGTCGCTCCACGCTGGATAATTGAAAGTGAGCGTCTTGCAGGGCTATCATCGACTTTTCCATCGACGGTTGCTCCCACCTCAAGCATCGAACACAAATGGTTTTTTCTGAATTTGCGATCTGTGTCATATTTCTACGTCAAAAACACCGGACTAGGTCTTAAAAACGCCCCGCCACCGCTTGCTCGTATGCCCGATAAACAGAAATGGGAGCACTGCGCTGCTGCTCCCCGCTCTTTGTTTAACGGTGCTATTGATTTTCGTTCCCAAACAGCTAATTTGTCGCTCCTTTGTTGATCGCAAAAGTAGAGCAATACTGAAGAAAAGGCAGTGGACAAGCACAAGAGAACCGCTTTCGCAACAAATGAGGATGAAGACCGTTGCACGTTTGCACAACCTCGAGCCGCGGCCTTCAACAATAGGCACCTGTCAAGAAGAGCTGTGTGTTTTTTATCCGTTACAAGTATCGTGCTGGTGGGTTGAAGCTAAAGCTGTCAGATGAAAGTAAGAGGCCTGGTCGGTCGGATACATCTCCTCCGCTGGTGTCTTGTTCCGAGGAAATAGATAGTGGGCGAAATGACCATACTAGTACCAGCTCATAGAATGATTCTGGCTCCAATCGTTGTATTGTTAGTGTACTGCCGAGGCCTTTCGTACACCCCAGCTTCTCCGCGTCTCCGTCTGGTGATAGCCTAAATCCACCTGAAGCCTGTAACGTGCAACTGAGACGGTGCAGTGTGTCAAATACCGTTTGACGTCTGTGGCGGCATCGAGTCGCTGACACAAGTAACCCTGAGCTTCTTCTTCATCTGCACATTCACCGGCAACCGTTCTCGGGCTTCTTCAAGTGAGAGAAGCCATAAAGACCGTCTTTCGTTCCGCCTCGACCCTTGCTTAACAACCTCAACGATCTGACATCTCGACTCTTTCTAAACAACCTCCACACATCTGACACTCGATCCCTTTCCAACTAACCGCTGGAACATCATGACCCACGAAAAGCCGCCGTACGACCCGCCCAGTCCCTGTGAAGACGCCTCGGACGCCGATACCGACTCTGCGACAGTAGGAGACAGCATTCCTTCGCCCAGCTCCAAATCGCGTTCTCTTTCCGGCTCACCACCGAAGAAGACTCCGGCAGTAACTGACAACCTGGCGACCACGTTGTACTCGCTGTTTACAGTGGAGCAGCCCCGTAAGATCCGACGACTCCAGTACGACGATATCGACATTGACGGCGATAACGACTCGTGCCCAGAGTCGGACTCGGACGATGAAGAAGTGCATGATTTGTACAGTCCTATATTCCGTCGTCGCAAGTGGGAGGATGTCGAGTCAGACGACGAAGAAGAAGACGGAGTGTCGTACCCCCCGACCCACCGACAGAAGCTGCGACCCACATCCATGGCCAAGGTCCTGGGACTCAACATGACTGAGCTGGAACTGCTGCGGTTCTACTTCCATGAAAGCAGCCCGATTCTGTGCGCCGCCACCGGAGCCTCGGACTCGATATGGATGGGCAACGTGCCCGCGCTGTCCAACCGAAGCCCCGCTCTCAAACGCGCCGCAATGACCTTTGCCACTCTGCATCTGGGAAAGAACCGACAGTCCGCCACATACTTCCTCCATGACGGCACCCAACACCCGGCCTCTCGCGGACGTCCGGACATGAAAGAAGTCGCTGGCTACGTGCCGCTGCAGGACCGGGTCACGGAAAGAGTGCTCCTCGAGTTCACCGAAACGCTGCGGGCTCACAAGAAGGAAATCCTACAGACGGACGAAAGCAACTGCGAGGCTGTTCTGGTCACCTCGGTCGTCATCTACTTAGTGGCCATGTCTCTGGGACCCTTCATCCCCCTGGCCAACTTTGACGGTGGCTCGGACCTCTTCTCCATTGTGCGAAACCTGCGTCTTATCACCACCATCATCACTGGACAGGAACCCCAACTCCAACCTCCCTTCCAGGCACCAGCCGAAGGAAGCGTGCGACTGCCCAAGGAAGAAGCCCTGTGGGAAATAGTCGAGCTGGTGGAACTCAACATGGATTACTCGCCGATCGAGAAACGACGAATCAAGGGCGTTCTGACCAAGGAAATCAACTCCTTGATCCAGCTGCTGAACATGGACATCACCAACGACAGTGTGGCCCATTTCTCGGCCTGGTGCACTTACTGGCAGCCCGAATTTTCCGATCTCAAGGAAAAGGCCAACCCTTATGCTCTCATGGTCATCTGTTACTACGCCGCGTACACTCACATGTGGCACATTCTCTTCTGGTGGGCAGACCGGTCGATAGAGGACCTCTACTACATCATGGATCACATCCCCGAAGAGTTCCATGGCTACCTCCAGTGGCCTTTAGAAATCGTGCAGACCTACGAGTACAGCTATGAAGACCTGTTGACAGGCAGACTTCGTGAGATGACTCTGGTGTAAGAGAAACTTAGCCCCCATCGGTACATGTGACGGTTCTGGTCGCATACATTCACCAGACACCTTTACGTGACCTATTTATTTGTAACAACCACATATTTATTAATACGATTATTTGATCATCACCAGCCACAATGTATCTGTGCAAATACTTCACTAAATACAACCCACTCATGCATAGCACTCATCTATGCACAGTCACTCACCCACAAGTAGTCCAATCATTGTGTATTACCATTACCATATCACCGACTAACCGCCCTCTTTCTATCAGATATAAATATTTTGGTACGCCGATATCCAATCCGGCTTACATGGCGTAAGTCTCGTTGCAGAACCGAACTCCAGTCTTCTTGGCAGCCTGCTCAGCAGTCACGACAAGCCCGTTAGGACCACAAGCAAGAATCCACTTGCCCTCAGGAGCGCTTCGGTTGAGGAAATACGCACTGGCTGTGTCTGCGGGCTGTGGGCGGCCATCGTGGTATGTAATGCTATGGACGGCTTCCCGCTTTCCATTGTCCTGGTCCTTGCCCTTGTTTTTGTGCGTGGCTCCCTTAGCGCTGTCTTGGCTGCTGCTTCCTTCATCTTCGGACAGCAGGTCGTCGAGCTCGTCTCGCTCGCGATCCTCGTCGCCCTGACCGATTTCCTCCATCTCCATCTCCTCGGACAGGAGACCAGCAGTGCCTTCGGCGTCCTTGGCGTACACCACACCTTCTCCCTGGAAGGGGTCCTGGCCGGTGATGTAGATGTCTGTGGGCGTTGAAGCCAAGCGCGACTCAATCTCGCTGACTCCAGCCTTGTTTCGCAGCACCCACACCAGCTTATGTGCAATGCCGGCCTTTGCTAGGGTCTGAACGACAGGGAGAGCAAAGGAGATGCCTGCTCCTCCTGCAAACACCAGCACCCGGTTTGCTGTCGAGAAGAAGTCGTCGGGGAGGGACTCAAAGGGTCCGTAGACAGAAAACTGCGTTCCAGCAGCAGCGTGGGCCAGAGAGAACTTGGTGGGTCTCACAATGAGCTCCACGTGCTCGTCTGAGGGAAGAGAAGAGATGGTGTATGGATGTGTAGATGAAATCCAAGTGAGAGGGTTTCTGAGACTTCTGGAGACTCGAATATGGGAGGCCGGAACGAAGAACTCGGGCAGAATTCTTCGAGGGAGAGTGATACGGTGCAGGTCGGGACCCATGGCTTCCGTCGACTCAATCTGGACGGTGCTCGATGCCAAAAGTCGGTAGAGCAGCGAGCTGCCCATGAAGAGAGCGACCCAGGCGAACAGCCATGCGACTCCGGGTCTAGCGTGGAAAATCGTCGCGATGGCCACGAACCAGGCAGACAGGTAGTGGATGGTGTAGAAAAGCGAGTACATGCGTTTCCGGAAGTAGGGCAGCGAGGTGACGACCATGAGCAGGAAGACGGCCAGGATGACGAC
The DNA here is from genome assembly GCA_900519015.1 of Yarrowia osloensis. Taxonomy (NCBI): domain Eukaryota; kingdom Fungi; phylum Ascomycota; class Dipodascomycetes; order Dipodascales; genus Yarrowia; species Yarrowia osloensis. The sequence goes on from ULGU01000010.1 coordinate 441,122, forward strand.
GCCCAGAAAGTTGTCCCACTTGAACACCTTGTAGAACTCGTTCTTGTTGATGAAGTGGGCCGTGTAGAGGACTCCGTGGATGACACCGACGAGCGTGGCCAGCCGGCCGAGCCATTTGTGGAGTGGCAGCAACGTCAGGTAGAAGGTCCGAGGCAGAGGAGACGGTCGGATGGCCAGAAAGACAATGAGCGGCAGCAGGGCGTAACAGAGTCGCCCGAACCGTTTGGCGGCCTCGTTAAGCTCCTCGACGTGCACGGCGCCCATGCCGACAACCAGAGCGGTCCACAGCAGCACGGAGAGCCACAGGGGGAGTCTGAGATCGCGTTTGGTGCGTGCCCGAACCTCGGGTTGGGTTAGGTTCCGGACGGCAATGTAGGACACGACCAGCAGCGAGATGACGAGCAGAAACGTGCCGTACTTGATGTTGGCGTTGTGGTGGTCGCCATGGCGTTTTTCGAGCATTTTTAGCGGAGGGCCCGGGCAAAAAGTGGTGACGAGCTGGCCAACAGAAAAGCGTGTAGATGGACTTACTCTCGACTACAGTAGGTTTCAAGGTTAATCCGTGGGGAGGTTTTATGTTGGCGCGGTCTTCAGGGGGCTGTGCCTGGAGGGCAAGAGGACCGGTAATGAGCAAATATGGACTGTTGGGGGCGTATAGTTTAATCGCAGTGTTTTTTTGAGCGATAAGGTGCCCCAAAACACGGTCTCGGTGCCCTCACATTGTCTTCTTTTTTACTCACATTTCGCTGTAACATTGTGACAGAGCGTACATACAAAAATACAGCCATACGTTAAGCGAGAGTTAGCCGCGAGCGTGCGTACAGTATATAGGACGCGTACGCCGAGTGGGGTGTTACAAGATTAAGTAAATGGATAATGGTCGTCTAGGCGAGGGAGTTGAGCGACGCAATCGCAGCAAACGAGCCCATCGCCGAATTCGCGCCAAAGAAGAAATTCTGGGGTGACTTGTGGGCCGACCAGTGTCAAAGTGAGACCTGGACTTGCCTCGGAATTGTCTCCATGCATATTTAGGCAAGAACGGTTGTTACTGGTCATTTTGGAGTCAGTATTCGCAAAAGATCTGCTTCTATTCGCTCATCGCCATTTCACCAGTCTCTCACAGTTCTTCCGCGCTTCGGTTCTCTCCTATCGTACAGTCTACATTCCACAGTCAATCTTACTAATCAATTTCCTTCGTAATACCTACTCCTTGACAAGACCAATGGCGTTGACAGGGATGACCTTGACGGGGGGAGCCTCAAGACCCTCCTTCTTCAGCTTGAGAACAGACTCAATCTCTCGCAGACGAGCCTTCTCCTTGGTATGATGCAAACACTCCATGTAGTCCTCAAAGTTGGGGAGACACTGAGCCCGGGTTTTGGCATCAGTCTTGGCTGTGCAGTGCATGAACGACTGCCATTCTGTGTTAGTTGGTGATCCTCGTGGTTCTGAATATGCCATCGTTACATTCGAGGGTGATCTGAATGAGGGTATCAGGTTTCGTTTCGGAGCAAAAGCCACGCAAACAAAAGGTCGTGAACGCTTGCAATCTGTCGCCACGTCACATGGACAAAAATCCAAGATCATTCCTCCACAATGTCGCTGTTTTCATACCGCCCTCGTTGGACTGAGGGTGAGTCTCTTGGGGACCTGAAGAGAACGGGAAAAGCGCGGGGACAAAAGCTGCTCGATGTAATTGCCATACTCACCCGAAAAGCATCGGTTTCGACCTCCAGTCAAACTAATTCCAGCAGCAGTCATGTTGTGTAGTGAAGTGTATGGAGGGTAGATTTGGTCTTATTGGTTTCTCGTGATTGGCCCACAGCACATGCAACCCTAACCTACTCCCAACGTTGATGAGTAAGCCAGTAATATAGATATGTGGGAGGCGATCTGGTGAGACTTGTACGAGCGAGAAGATTGCTTGATTCTCTTTGCGATGATTTGGGAAGCACAATTATGGCTCCTAATTACTTGCAAATACAATACTGTACTGTACATACTTACCTATGTGGGTTTCTTCAAGCAGTTTGAAACCTCTCCCGTTGCCTATGATCAAGTCAGTATAAATAATTGACAACCCACTTGAACAAGCAAGTGAATAGTACACGGATCACTCTTTTGAAGTGCAATCCCTCAATGGAAAATGTATCAGTCATTTGTACCATCACACAAATCACCGCCCACTGACACGCGTACATCACAGACCAGGCGTACATCCAATCACACATATACTCGGCGATATAACTCACGTCAAATAGCTCCCATCTATAGCTCGTATACAAGGAACCGGTAAGATTAACAGCGCCACCCCCGTATCACTCCCCTGAACCAGCCCCAACAGTACCGCTCTAATTTCAGGTAATTTAAGGGTAATCTCCAGCTCTCGTCTGCTGACCAAGACCCAATGAGCTTATTTGCCACAGGTTGGAGCGGCGGGTCACGTGACCGCCGAGATCCCCCGGATCGGACACTCTACGGTTGCGGAACAGCCTCTATTTGTAGCCCTATGACGCAGCGTATTGCATAACCGTTGAAACAAGACGAGCAGCAAGGCGAGAGTGAGGCGAGCAGTGTGTAAATTGGTGCTAAAAAAATAGGAGCTGGTGGCAAATGGCTGAGCCTCTAGGGGGTATCTAGTCTGCTGGAGTATTTGGAGTTGCTCCAGTTAGGAGGCTTCATTTGCATGGCGTAAGCTCGGAATGTTCTAGCATGAACCAGAAGTGGCAAAGTAATGTGGGTTGAGTAACCGACAGTTGACTGCTGAGCAGATCTCTGTGCTCGTCAACACCCACTGTTCAGGCTAACAGCGCTACCCACCATTCTAGTTACCCTCTCACGTGCCCTGATTTATGCCTCAGAGAGTTAAAAGCTTAAAAATTCTGCTACAGCTCACACCCAACTTAACACTCACTTTCATCATTCATTTTCACACACCACATGTCCAGCACCTACAGTTCGATACAACGACATCGCAAAGACACGTCGTCGTCCGGATCCAACACGACGCCGCTGGCGCGCCGCAGGCGGTTCGATGAGGGCCCGGCCGACCCGGGATCAGCCCCACATCTCGACAGCTTTGTGGTGCCCCCCACCCGACACGACGACGGCACCAAACGGCAGCCAGGACGACGCAAGCAACGCTGGAGCCATGGCGAAAACAAGGTCGCGGACCTGCTGCAGATGCCCACGGCACTAACCGGCCATCTGACGCCCGAGCAGGCCGAGGCGTACGCCATCTACTATCGCATTGAGGAGATCAGCCAGCAGCTGCGGCTGGGAGATATCGTGCCGCCGGAGGACGAGCGGTCGCCGTCGCCACCGCCGCAGTATGATTCCATGGGCAAGCGGACCAACACGCGAGACGCCCGATACACACGCCAGCTGGAGGAGGAGCGCCACCGGCTCATCGAGCGGGCCCAGAGACTGATTCCCAACTACCGGCCGCCCGTGGACTACCACAAGCCCGCCAAGACCCAGGAGGTGGTCTACATCCCCGTGAACGAGTACCCGGACATCAACTTCATCGGCCAGCTGCTGGGCGCCCGAGGAAAGACGCTGAAGAAGATGGAGCAGGAATCCGGCGCCAAAATCTGCATTCGAGGCAGAGGCAGTGTCAAGCAGGGCAAGGGCCGCACAGACATCCCCTTCCAGTCCACCGCCGAGGACGACCTGCACTGTCTGATCATCTCGGAGGACGAGGAGAAGATTGCGCGGGCGGTCCAACTCGTCCAGCAGGTCATCGACACGGCCTCTAGCGTCCCCGAGGGCCAGAACGAGCTCAAGCGGTCCCAGCTGCGAGAACTGGCCGCTCTCAACGGTACGCTGCGAGACGACGAAAACTACGGAGGCGCACCCCAGTCGTCCTCCGGAGACGAGATGGACGACCGCAACAAGCGACGCAACAACTTCATGTCGTCCATTGTGTGCCACATCTGCGGCTCCAAGGGCCATTTCGCCCGTGACTGTCTGGAGAAGGGCGCCAACGCTGGCACGTCTGAAAACGCTGACAGAGAGTACGACGCTCTGATGCGAGAGCTGCAGGGCGAAGGTGTTATTGACAACGCTTCTCAGCAGCAGCAGCAGCAGCAACAGTCCATTGCTCCTCCTCCTCCCCCCAACACTAACAACGTGTCTAAGCTGCCTCCTGCCGTGACGGGCTCCAACGCCGCTCCCATCAACATGCGGAAGCCCATGAGCGAGCGGGGAGGGTCGTTTGATAGATTTGACCGCGGTGGGTTCAACCAGGCCAACCAGCGCGAGCAGCCGCAGCAGCACCACCAGCAAAACATGCACAACACTAACGGCAACAACTTTGAGCGGTACGACCGGGGGTTCAACAGCTCGCACTCGTCCAACTCGTCGCCCGAGCTGCCTCCCTGGCACAGACCCACGCCTCCCTCGCAGCCCGCGGCTCCCCCGTGGCTGCGACGTGACAACTACAAAAAGCACGACAAGGCGTCGGTGCAGCAGTCGATGCAGCAGTCACCCTGGAACCGCGACACGCGCCAGCAGCAGCATCACCAGCAGCAGCACCAGCCCCCCGTGCACCACCAGTCCATGTTCAACAACAACCAGTCGCCCATCGGGCCTCCTGGCATGTCGTCCGCGGGCTTTGGTGGCTACGGAGGGCCTCCTGCAGGCGTGCCGGGCATGTCTGTGCCTCCCGGACCTCCTGGTCTCTCCAACGTTCCGCCGCCTCCCCCTCCCCCGGGAGTGCCTGGAATGGACGGAGACCAGCCCATTCGTCATCCCCCGCCTCCTCCTCCCGGAGTGATCGGGCCCCCAAAATAAAAAACTACTAACATGTATACTAATGGATTTGGATCTTAGACTGGCTTTTGTAGGTTGAGTGATTGTATTTGAGCGCACCAGATTGTTCTTGTAGAACTCGGCTGTATACTGGCTTTTTTCTGACAATTTTTGGCCGATATTGGGGGTTCTTGGACCGTCTTTTTAACAGTATTTTGTCTGCAATTTTTGACTGTATTTTGACTGCAATTTTTGACTGTATTTTGACTGCAATTTTTTTCAACCTTATTTTTTTGACCATGAAGAAGTGCCGTATGGACTTGTAGCAAATGGTAAGAACTTGGACGAAGAGCTACTTTCACCAAGAGATGACTGAATCAGTACACTACTGTACTCGCACTTATACCACACTCACGCTAGTTAAAATGATTCTATTATACATATACAGATAAATACATACTTGACACTGACAATCAAGACTGATTCTGAAGCTTCCACTTTCGGGCATTCTCCAGGAGCTTGGAGAAGGACTTGTCTTCCTCGTCGGTGGGGAACACGTAGTCGATGTACTCCTCGAAAGTGCCGTCCTCCAGCTTTCGCTTCTTCTTGACGGGAGTGGGCTTGCGCTTGTCGAGGTCGGCCTTGGACTTGTCGTCTCCATGCTCGTCTTCAAACTCGCGCCACGACTCAAACAGAACCACCCGCTCCTCTCGCTTGTTGGCAGCCTTGAGAGCGTCCCAGGCCTCGCCAAAGATGCCTCTCGCGCGGACCTTGGCTTCCTCGGTGACCTCGATCTCGGCCTCTCCCTCGTCGTTGTACTGCAGCTCTTGGTCCTCGGCAGGAACAGTGACTTCAAACTGCGCAAACGAGATCCACACCTTGATGTGACCGTGTGTTCGATCCAGCAGCTGTCGGTAGATGGCTCGGGCTCGGTCGTAGTTCTCCTCCTCGGCCTCGAACTCGATGAACCGCTTCCATACAAGCTCGGGCATCTCCATCTCGGGCTGCGACACTGCAAGCTCAAAAATGGCTCGCGCTCGCTCCTCGTCGCCCAGCATCTGCTCCAGCTCGGCGTACTCCATCCACGGCGCCGCAAACTCGGCAAACTTCTCCACGTACTTGTCGTAGAGCTTTCTGCACCGGTCAAACTCCCGCAGCTTGGCCTCCAGAGCAATATAGCCCTTGTACAGAGCAGGTTTTCCGCCAGACATGCCCAGTCCCCGGCCCAGAATCTTCCGAGCCTCCGCCAGATTGCCATGTCGAATCTCAAACTTGGCCCACAGTAACCACACCTTAGCGAAGGTGAACTTTTTGTGAGGAACGATAGATATGCATGTTTTGTAGATTTCCCGGGCCTTTTCAACCTCCTTGTTCTCCAGCTCCTCCCAAACGGCATATTTGATCCACAGGAATATGTACCGTCTCCAGAGACGTTTTGAATGCGGAGGAACGTTGGAAACTGCCCTTTCAAAGATCTCGCGAATCTGGTCAGCCTCAAGACCACTTTCCTGACCCAGAGTGATGTACGAGAACCACGTATCGTAATCCGAAGGGTCCTCCTTGAGCTGATCTTCGTACTTGGCTCGTCGCTTGGTGAGAACCACATTCTCAATACCCTCTCTGGCTCCGTACTGTTTCTCAAACGCCGTGTAGTCGGCGTATAGCTTTGCAGACTTGCTTTTGGGCAGCTTCTCCAGACCATAGGTGTACAGAGCTCGAGCTCGCTCGTACTCTCTATGTCGAGTCTCAAAGCTAGCCCATCCTGCCAGCAGACTCTCGTCCAGAAAATCCACGCCTCCATGCGCCATTTCCACCAATGTGTCGATTCCCAGAGCATATACCTCTCGGACGGTGTCTCTGTTTCCTGCCTCCATCTCGAATTTGGCCCACTTTGTCCATGCTGGAGCTCCGGGGTGAACAGTGACATAGCGTCTTAGAATGCCCCGAGCACGGTCAAACTCCCGGTACCGCTTCTCCATGTTCACGTAGGCCGCCCAGGCTGTCACCGGCAGTCTCCAATGCATCCATCTTTCAAACACGGCTCTGCAGCCGGCAATGTTCCCCAGCGTTTCCTCAGTAGCCACGTAGGTGAACCACAGCTTGTCGACACGTGGCAGCAGAGTGACGGCTCGGTCCAGCAGATTGCGTGCGTGGTTGATGTTCTTCTCCTTGAGCTCGCACTGAATGTACCGGATCCACGTCGGCACATGGGTGGAGTTGACCTCCAGCGCTCGTTCAAACACGGATCTGGCACGGGCAAACTCCCGCTGCTCGAGCTCCCACTGCGCGTACCGCATCCACTGGCCGGTGTTGAGTCGGTTTCGTCGTAGCGCGCCCTCATACTCCTGTCGTTTGCGTCCTTGGTACTCGGCCAGCTCCTCCAGATCGGCAATCTGCTCCGTCTGCTGGAGAGGCGTTTCTTTGCGCTCGTACGCCTCGAGCAAAATCTGCTCGGCAGAAATTTGCAGCGAGGCGGGCGCTTTGTTTTTCACCCTTCCTTCCATACCGGCGTGGTGTTTTGAGTGTGTCGTCAATCTTTTTGGCGATGTTTCCGCCGAAGGTTTTGTTTGCAGGTGATAAGTAAGCTTCGCGAGGTGAGGTGAGGTGAGAGGTGAGAGTGTTCAGACCTGTTGAATTACTGATTCACAGTAATGAATTCAACTGACCGATTCTCCAACATTCTTTTCGTGTAGCTCGCACATGTCGAATACGCATTTTATTCACCCTCACTTATACCACAGTCTGTCTGCTTATCAATATCACCCTCTGTCTATCCAGCGTGTAAAGCCATGTTTAAAAGTACGTACAACTACACAGGCTCAGCCACAGCTCCGTGGCCACATCTACGACTACAGGCCGTTACCGACCTCTGCGCACGCCCACTCCAACCCTTACTCTAAGCTGTCATTATCAATACATCAGTTGCCACCTCGAAGGGCCAGGACCAAATGCAGAGAGGCGCCGGCCTCAATCTTGTTCTCGGCAATGGTCTTTTCGTCCTGGAGCTGCTTTCCAGTGAAAACGAGCCGCTGCTGGGCAGGAGGAATTCCCTCGAGCTCCTCGATCTTCTCCTTGAGAACGGAGATCTGGGTTAGTGGTGTTGGTGGGGGTGGTTGGTGGGAGTGGTTGGTGGGGTGTAGGGGGCTGGACAACTCGAATCAATCGCGTCTCATTTGAGGTGATTGTGACAAGGACACTTGAATCATGACGTCTCTGTCCCCATCATCACCACAACCTCATTGTGACACGCGAGACCTCTTTGCCACAGTTCTTCTTCAGCTCATACTCACCTGATCTTCGGGCTCAACGTCCATCTCAATCTGCGTTAGTTTCATCGTCACACTCTCGTCGTAATGGCAGTCCAGCCGTCATCCAGATCGCGGCTGCCGTGTCGTAACATGTGTGTTATCGTGTGTCGTGTGGTGTAGGACTCACCTCCTTTCCAATGAGTGTCTGAGTTAGTAATGTGCTAGGTAGATGAAGCGTGGAAGAGATGGCGTGCACAAGCAGGCATTTTGGACCTCTCCAAATGCACACATCTCGTTTTTCTCCCCTCATCCATACTCACCTTGATCTTGATCTTCATGTTGCGTGGCTTGTAGTGGTTGAGGTTGAGTTGCAGCTGAAACGAGTTTAAGTTGCATGCGAACATCTTTTGGCATGCACAAACACTGAAGAATCTCGAAGGTCAGCCAGCACCCCGATAATGTCGTTTCCAACGCCCTCCACCTCGTCGGCCAACTACGACGAGGTCTACGAGCCCAGCGAAGACTCCTTCATGCTTCTGGACGTGCTGGAAATGGAACAGAGCTACATCAACAGCCATCTGTCCTATCCGGTGGTGACGGAGATCGGAACCGGATCAGGTATCGTCACCACCTTCATGCTGAAATCAGTGGTCCCCAAGGGCGTCTTTGTGGCCACAGACATTAGCCCCTTTGCATGCAACCAGGTTTTGGCCACGTCACGAGAAAACAACGGCTCTCAGTTCCTCGAAGCCCTCCGAGGTGAACGAACCACCATGATCCGACCACACAGCATCGATCTGCTCGTCTTCAATCCGCCATATGTGCCCGACGACAAGCCCGTGGATCCTTACCCAGAAACAGACGGCGACTGGGTCGATTGGGCTCTTCTGGGAGGTGAGGACGGCATGCAGGTGACCTGGAAGGTGCTGCTGGATCTCAAGACGATTCTGTCGAAGAACGGAATCGCATACATTCTCTTTTGCGCCAGCAACAAACCGGAACAAGTGGCTGCTAAAATGAGACAACTGGGGTGGACAGTAACTCGCATTGTGGAACGGAAAGAGGGAAGGGAACTTCTTAGCGTCTACAGATTTGAGCTGGATCAGTAGACATTATTGCATATTCAAGACATTTAATATACTTGACACATTAGCTACATTGTAACCACACTTAACACAGTCACCCCATTCACCCCATTCAATCCGTACATTCATTCATTCATTATCTATTGTGTATAGTATATCACTCCTGGATATCGGCCAGAAGATCCCGCTCACAAGCCTCCTGATCAGTCTCCTTGAGAGCATACACACTCTCGTAGTTGTAAATGGAGAGCCGGTCAAAGAAGGGCTTGAGCTGCGCCAGAGACGTCAGAGAACCAATTTTCTGGCCAAACAACAACGGCCTTCGCTTGGAAGTCTCCTCCAGATGAAGATCGTCGCTGCTGACTGGCGTAGACTCAGCCAGCTGATCCAAAATTCCGTAGGGGTGTCCATAGATGGCATCACTGGAATCGGTGACAAACAGCCACTGATCGAGCTGGAAATCCTCCTGGTTGAGCACCAGCACGAGATCCAGCAGCTTGCAGGCGCTCATCACAATTCGGTTGTCTGTCTCCTTACCTTGTAACAGACCCTCAAAGATGACCTGCAGGTTGTGAGCCACCAAGGGCCAAATGGGGACCAAATGGGTAGCAGAAAACCGCATGACAATAGCTCGAAGAGCAATGAACAGCGACTCGAGCTCAATCTCGTCCAGAATGCCCTTGATCTCCTTCATGTGGAGCACAAACTGGTCCTCCTGGCCAGAAAGCAACAGGTAGCACAGACGGCGAACGCTGTTGCCTCTCGATCCCCAGTTGAAGACTCCGGAAGAGCCCGTGATTAGCTCAGACACCTCCTTGGTGCACGTGGACCACTTGGACAGAATCTGGGGCCAGGGAGCCTCGTAGACAAAATTGTCCTCCACGAAAAAGTCATGCACGGCGTTCTTCCACACCTTGACGGTTCCGGGAATCTGCGTGATGACTCCAAGCAGCTCGAAAGACCGCTTGGGGATGACGACATTGTTCACGATGCTTTGCAACACAGAACTGACCTTGTCCTGGTCGATGAGAATCGTTCGCAGAACAGGAACCACCTTCATCAGAGTCTGCTCGTCAGTGACCTGTCCGACAAGCTTCACCACAGCGTCAGAGATCTCCTTGCTCACCTTTCGGTTAGCAAAGTTGCTGCCGTCAATCTTGACACCAATGACTGTCAGTGTCTGGACCGTGGGAGACAGAATCTCCTTGTAGGGCACCGGGTTCAACATGACGGTTCGAGCGAAACCCATGTAGTCGGAGTAGATGTCTTCCACGGCGTCGTTTGACAGAGACTTGACGTAGGCCAACAAAAAGGAGGCTGTGGACTTTTTCTGGTCGTCGGCGAGACTCTGAAGTAGCTGGCTGACCGACAACTTGGGTCGAGAGCCGTCCAGAACATGCAGGACCTTCAGAACATGGGGAAGATCGTCCTCAGACAGCTCGATGAGCATCTGCAGAACCTCGCCTCGCTCGAAGGAAAAGAGCTTGTCGAGAATCTTACGAGCCCGGAACTTGAGTCGCTGACCGAGGTACACGACACTGTCCAGAGTGTACTCCTCAGCCTCCTGGCCGTCGACCTTTTGCCAGAGATTGAAACAGCTCTTGACTGCGTTCTGGAAACACAGCAGCACAATCATTCGGTACCCAGTGCCCTTGGTGGGCTCCTCCAGAGACAGCACGCCGTTGACTACGTTGGTCATCCATCCCGTGGAGTTCACATTCAGCTCCTCATGCGAGGCCTCCACCTTGGTGTACGCCAGATACAGCGTCTCGAGACAGTATTCCAGACCTGCCAGGTACGGAATGATGGAGTCTGAGAGAGGCGCAGTAACATCTGTCACAGTGTTGTCCACATTGGGTTTCTCCGTCTCGTCGTCAACTTCGACCAGCACCTCCTTGGAACCGGTGGATAGGGTCTGCAGGGAACCAACCGAAGAACCGTCGACAAGAGCACAGAGTCTCTCGACAATGGCGATACTGATCTGGAAAAGATCCGTGGAGTAAATTCCAAGCAGACACTCCAGGAAATGGATCCATCCCGAGCTGATAATCACGCCCTTTCGAGAAGACAGACCGTGGAGGACCACCGCAATGAAGACACCCGGAATGTTGACGTCCGAGGTCTCGGACACCAGGGGGATGTCGACAGGCCCGTTCCCAATGAACTTTTCGCTCTTGGAAAGAGTCATGGACAGATCGGAGGCCTGAAGTGCCTTGGCTAGAACAGCCAACACAATGACCTGAAGCTCCGAGTTCTGGTTCACCAAGTCAGACAGCTTAGTCACCAACACACGCACCAGCACCTCCCAGTTGGCCTTGGAAGAGGGGAAAAGCGGCGAGTCGAGCAGAATGGAACACAGCTTGAGAACAGCAGACAGAGCTGAGCTGTATGCCAGAGAATCCACGGCCTGGAATTGCAGAAAGTGCGCCATCAGGTTGGCTGTCCAGGTGGCGTAGGTTGGTTTGCCCTCGTAGTACTTGTTGAGAGCAAACTCTTCCACTTCCTCCTGGTTGAAGTGGAACTTTGCCATGCTGGAGTTGTTGGCAGACAGGACCTTGGTGAGAGCGGAAACGTGGTATGCGAAAAGAGCCAGATCGTCGGACTCCTCAAACAACAGCCTGCCCTCTACAACTGGCCGACTGAAGAATGCAGACTGCGAAAGAGGGTCTAAGAGAAGTGAGAACAGCTTGCCACACGAACCACTAGAGGAGACTGTGTTGAGCCAGTAGGAGCCGGCAAGAGACTTCTCCGACGCAAAAGCCAGCGAGATGAGCTCGTTGGAAGACACGTCGGAGGCCAGAAACTTGTTCTTGCCACCATTGCTGCCATAAAGCTCCAGCTGAGAGGTGGGAAGAGGCAGCAAATCGAGGTAGAGGAACAAGGGCCGAGCCAGAAGTTTGGAGAAGTTGGGCGCCGAAAGCGAATGCTGCCAAATGGCCGAAAAGACCTGCGACTTTTCATCGCACGGTTTCGAGAACAAGATGCTCAGGGCAGCCTCCACTTCTCTGTCTTCATTACCGTGAGCGGCCTGCAGGGACCACAGCGCCTTAACGAGCTCCGCATTGTGGAAGGGACCGTTGTAATATTGCGAGTTGGGGGTCAAGGACGTGAAAATGTATCCGACCAGAGCCAGCAGATTTGAGGGGAACAAAGAGTATAATCTGGTCCATCCCAGAACTGCCACGGGAGGCAGAGACGGCAAAGGTGACATCGAGAAGGGTCCAAACTTGGCCACAGCCTCGTCACCGGCCTTCTTCAAAGTCTTTTCCAGCTGCTCAGACTTGAAGCCGGAAACCTGCTTGGATTGGAGCTCGGAAATGACAAGAGCCAGCTTGGAAAAGATGGCGGGATTGTTGCTGCCTTCAGCAGTCACCTTCTGGAAGAACTCGTCAGCCAAGCGGGTGGACGTCTGCAGAAGTAGCAAGTAGACGTCAGCAGCTCCATATCCATCTGCCCACTCGCCGTTGTAGTACTCCTCGATCTTGAGCTCGATGGTGGACACCTGTAGATCGTCATCTGAGAGCGTCGAGTGTTCCACAGGTAGAAAGGCCCGCTCAGGGATGAGTTCGATCAAAATAGTGGCAATTTCGTTCCACTCCTTCCACTGGGAGAACCGTCCAGACAGCAAATGAGTCAGCAACGCCAAAGGAGCATGCTTGACGATCATCTCTTCGTCCGACAGGTTGAAGGTCTGGAGTGTGAATAGTGCCAGCGAAAGAGAGCCGGTTTTGAGCATCTTTTGAATGTCCGCCCAGATGTTGATAGCTTCCACTGAGTCGACAAACGCAGAAGCAGACAGCACGATTTCCTGGTAATCGGGCCGCTTTTCGCAGTCGTAGACCGACTGGATGATGGGAGTCAGAATCTCCGGAATCACGGTCGATCCGATTTCCCACCGGTCCATCAACGACAGCGAGATTTTGGACGCCCGCACAGGAGAGTGGAGAGCCAGGATACCTTGAACCAGCGCGTCTTGGCCGTGGGTTGTAAAGTACTCCTTCATTTTCACGTCATCGGGGCCCAAAAGCCATGCCCACAGTCTTCGGTTGAGCGACATGTCTTTTCTAAGCACCGCGGCACAGGCACTGGTCATGAGCAGCGCAATATCGCTTTTGGAGGCCAGATCGGTGATCACGGGCGAATCCAGAGGCAGATTCTTTACCAGCAGTTCCAGAAAGCCTCGCTGGACCAAAAGCTGGTCGTCCTCGAGACCCCGACAGAATGCCCGGATCAGCAGCCCACACTCTGGGGAGACGGCTGATTGTGCTTCGTAAGATAAGCTGTGGATGATTTTGTCGGATTCGTTGATCCCCTCGACCTTGGAGAACTGCGGCAGCTCTTTGTATGCATAAACCAGCGCTCCCTGTCTCTTGTCGGGCGCAGACACAATGGTGAGGAAGAAGCACTGCCAAAAGTACGGCTCGTCGTGAAGACGCAGCTTGAGCTTTTGGATGAGATCGAAACACGCCTGGAACGACTCACTGGACTCGTCATCAATACCGGGAAGCAGCGAGAGCAGCAGTGGCCGAATTGTCGTTTTGAGCGTCGCCTGAGGCAGCTTCTCCACAATGTCCTCCTGGAGAACCTCGATCAAAATGGGCTTGACGTTGATAGATGCATAAGCCATGAGAGGCAGCAGTCCTGGGAGCCAGACGCGAATTCCCTGCGCCACGGGATCCACAGACTTACCGTCCAGACTCTTGTGGTACTCGCCAATCCCTCTCAGAATCTCGAACACCTGTCGGTACACCTCGAGGGTCTTCTGATGAACTCCAGACGGCAAGTTTGGCAACAGACACCAGGCCAACTTGGAGGCAATTTCGCTCTGTAGCGGCAAGTAGGAAGGGTTGGAATGGCTCTTGAGCGCCTTCTGCAGCTTACCAATGAACGAAATGTAGTCTGCCCATTCGTCGACCGAGTCCCATAGAGCCAGCGCCTTTTCCAGGGCCGACGTGTATTTCTTCATTTTCGGGTCTGTGTTAGCAAGAGTTGCCCTCGAACGGTCTCTGGCGTCTGTTTTTGTGTTGGATCAAGAGCCAGATCATCTCGCTGGCCCCTAACGCGTCCATGAGCTGTCCTCATGTTGGGTTTTGAAGGCTGCAAAAACAAGAGACACGAAGAGAAATGCGTCTGTGTACCCTTTGACCACCCCATACTCACCCTGGGTCGCATCTTTGGACCAGAACGGCAATGGCGATATTGACCGAAACATGTTGGTGATACCCTATGATGTAGCTGACAGAAGGTTCAGACACCACACATGAAGATGCGTGTGCATGACGTTGGATGGGGGGGTGTGAAGTTGTGACACGGACACGTGAGGGAGAAAGGAAGTGTGCCTGATTTCGAGGTTAGCAGCGAGACAGTCTGCTGCTTTGTGGTACTTCAACATCTGACTAATCATCCACGTGTCACCAATGTACCCTAACCCACAATGGGAGTGACACGTTTCAGGAGTTAGTTGGAGTTTACTTGCAGGGTGAAGTAACAGCTCATGTATTATGTAAGCATGTAAGAAATGAACCAAATCGTGACCAATTGCCCAGGCAGCAAGATAATGATGGTGAATAAACTCCAATACACACCTAAAAGACTACATCTTTTGTTTTAACTCACCTCAATAACCAGCTTTTGCTGTTTAGAGATAACACCTCACGGTGTGTACTGGTATTCTTCTCTTGAACGTGGGGATCTTTGCGGAGGCTGACAAACCATTGCTGAAGCTTGAGAAGCCAAGATTAGCAACAAGATGGGTCTGTTGCTAAAACAGAAGAAGAAAAGTCCTCAGATGCAGCAGCTAAACCCCATGGACATGTGCAGTCAAGGGTGGGTCCAATAACGACTGCCAGAACGGGTTATCGACGGACGAAGAGAAAAGAATGTCTCAATCACGTTCAGAATGACAAATGTAATCAATTATGGAACTCCTCTTATCTGCGGCTGCCATAAGTCACCACTAGCGGCTCTTCTCGTATCATATCTCTTCCCGCCGTGAGCACGACGCCCTGCAGGAGTCCTTTTGACGAATACCTCGCTAACTTTCAGCCAGGTATATTAATTTTTGCCGCTTTGGGGTTCCGGCCCGATCTCAGGCTACCAGAATCGCTCCACCCGCGGTCACATATGCCCCACGCTCATCAGCATGTTGAGGAATCACAGTGGACGCTCACTTATGGACCATGTCTTCCAGGGGTCTCCAAGTAGCAATCTATAGATGACCTAAGGGCTGTTGAATAATAGATCTGGTCTATGAATGTCAGCGGTCAAAAAGCGCTCACAGCTCGCGAGCATATTTCTTTTTTGGACGCTGACTGGCAGAGTCCCGCGCGAATTAAGGCTGCGGCTCGAGTCAAGTTCATCTACAGGATTCATGCAACAATAGCGTTGATGAATGGGCTGCAAAAACATTGTCTTTTACCTGGGGCCGAGTTCATTAGACTCGATCGGGATTAATGAGAAATGTGATAGTCGGTGGAGGTGGACGCAGAAGAAAGAGCCTGGCAGACAAGGCACCATGGTGACAAAGCAGCATGACGACATGTAACCGCTCCGCCCTCTTTATCCGGAGAACTGCGACTGTCTCAGACTTCAGGTCAGCCACAGACTGAGGTTTTCAACCGGCACCTCAGCAGAACACTATTTTTCATCTGTGAAGACCCTGCGTGGGTTCAGACGGTTCTGAGGAGAAAGGTTATGAAGGAGCCGCCGCTGCGATTAGCCTCGGAGTAGCAAACAGCGGTTCGATCGATTTGATCGTACCATTTGGTGTGGGAGAGGTTAGCGATTATTCTGCTTGGATAGAGCTCTGGATGTTATGTGCTCAGCTTGGACAGAGCTCTAGACAGGAATATGTCTAGCTTGAGTACATCACTCTTTTGACGCCCAGAGCATTCATACTCACTTCGACTCATTTTGACCTCTCTCCGCTTGAACTGAATGATTGGTTTCTTTTTGCCTCTGTAGCACCAACGTTGAGGGTGCATCGGGACTGTCGGAACAAGTTGGTTCCTGGTGGCTGTGGGCGTCTTGTTCGGACACGGTGCGTCTAATGAATTAATTTGATATTATTAAAAAAATCATAAATTTATTCGATCGACTTCGACGCTCTCTTCATGATGTCATTCCTACGAATAAAGAAAACAAGAGCCAATGCACTCCTGATTATCGCTTCTTTGTATGTGGGACTCCGAGCTTGGGTGGATGCATACCAAGTCAGAGAGGGCAACTCAAGACACTCAAAGAGACATTTTTGCAACCCGCTTTTCTGAAACCGATGCAAGGCCCCGCTCCAGCGACAGTGACCTGATCCACGGATAAACTAATGGGCTTAGCCGCTTGAAAACTAAGGCCATGGCACATGCATTCCGAACCTAGCTGGCTGACGGTGGTTAGGCACAGCTCTGCAAGCCGCTGCAACAGTCTGCAACTCCAGTTTAATGCGAATTGAATCCAACTTTCTGTCTGTCTGTCCATTCATTTCATATCAGGAAGACGATCGCAAAGTTTGAGCTAGCAAACGGTAGACTCAATGGTGGCCTTGTCTCACCGCTCGCAAACTTTCTGCTGGCTCGACGACTCTCTTGTTCTAATGAAACTATGAGATTATTTCAACGGGGGAAACATTGGAATATCGTGGCTGTGTGCCCTAACCACGCCCTCAAACAAACACCTTCCTACCACCTCTTAGCACACCTGATTGAGCTTATGACACAAGAGCGTTCGAACCTTGGCCGAGGATCCACCCCGTGACTCAGATGGTTCAGCGTCGTCACAGAGCCGACCTTCAGTACACAGGCTCAGCTCGTCGAGTAGAGCACTCGCAGTCGCAGAAACCTGCGGGAATTCACTCCAAGCTGCCCTGCAGCCTCCAACAGTGCTTTTTTTGTGCTGACATTGTTCATGAAGATATTTCTTTTTACTCGTGGCCCTGACAAGGTTACACATTTCGGTTGCTATTGCCGGCACGATAAGCTACCATGCCTTATGAGCCAGCGTTGGACTGCACGGTGTGGGCTTGTACCTTAATGATCAGCCCTGTCGGCCACTTTTGGGGGCGATGGCGCCAATTTCCTTGTCCATAGCGAGCTAGGGCTGGACCGGAGCTTTCCCTTGTGTCTTCAAATCCCGATGCCGCTTATTGCTGCTCGTTGCTCACTCCGTGGTGACGTCGATACTGTACCGTCACCTGCTTCCCAGCGCTGTTACCGACTTCTGAAACGTCAATTCGCCGTCATGCACTCCTATATTGCACACATACCGGGTCTTTTCAAAACCCCGATGCTCCGCAGACCCCTACAGGACAATGCTCCTTGGTGTGGCATCTGAGCGGTGCAATCGTGGAGAGATGGCATGTACAAAGGAAGCAGATCGGATTGTTGTGCCCAGCGGACTCCTACGGCAAATAAGCGAGTTCCCGTGCATCTCTCAGGCTCCAGGCGGTGGAGGAGGAGGGTCTGAGGGCGTCCTGTATGTGCGGGTTGCATTGTGGCGGTCCAAATATGATCGCTCTACATGGCTCACCCATGTGGGGGTGCAGTTACCATTCTGGGCAGTCTCTTCACATTCCAAGCATTCTCCAGCGAATAAGTGACTTACTGTCAGTGTTTTTCCTCTTCAAATTGCTTGCTAGAGCAAACAGAGCTCGCCAAGCCCACCTCGTCGTTGCTCTCGTGCTGCCTATAAGTCACCGAGGAGTTCGAAACCAAAGAGCTATAGGGGCTATCGATCGCCTCCTTGTACACTGTTTCTCTTTGGAGACGACTGGATGTCTTCGATCCACATGCAAACCCTCCGGCATTAGAATTTAATACTACAGGGCTTCAGACTTTCATAATCATTTCATATTGAAGCCAGGGTGGGGAAAGCAAGCGTGGTTTCAGCCCGAAGCGAGTCCCATGTGCTCGGAAGCAATCGTCACGAGCACGGAAAACACTGCTATGAGCCAGCTAATTCCAATTGCGTTCGCGCTAGCAGCTGTCAAACCAACACACTTACGACCAACATGGTTGGTGTTTATGCCGCCAAGCAACGCAGTAGCCGTGTGCCTAAAATAGAGCCTGCTGCACGCTTATATCCCGAAATGGTAACCGGCTTGTGCCAGCCCTTCATCGGCTTCGTCCTCCACTCGCATGCGACTTCATGCAATGGATCGAAAGCTGGGGAGCCGGTTCCTCCTCGACTCCTGGTCGGTTGTCTCGATTTTTTACATCATTCCAGCCTCCAACAAGGCAGACAATTCTGTCAAGAGCCGGCTGGATGCCTAGCCATCACGACAAAACAAAGTAGCAAGCTAGAGAAGGGGTAAGATTGGCGCTAAGGCTAGCCTGGCTTGCCACGAGGCTCTATGATAAATGAGCTGCGCTAGTGCAACGTTGATTTATAGCTCTTGTCTGTCTGACACTGTTGCGGTGTTGTCGTCGGCATGGGTTGGACGAGTTATTTTGACCCGAGTCCATAGAAGTGATCAGTAAGCCAACCTGATTGGGATTGCCCCCGTCCCAACAAGCTTGGGATGCATTGACGCTAATCCCGCCCGCACAAACCGTCCTATAGGTTTAGACCCGCTTGGCAGATGATGAACATGCCCTATTAACTATATCGCGGGTGCGGTTTTTGGATAACAAGTAATGTGGAAGGCGCCACACAAAGAAAACGCACTCTTCCGCACATTAGACTGCTTCCCTTAGCACCACGGAATTTGCCCTACTTTCTCTCTTTATCCAGTACATGCCAAGATTGGGGCTAGTTTGGAGAAGCTGGGTCAACAAGGAGCCTGTCACTGTTTGACATAATTTCCGCACAAAACCCAAATAGCCGCTAGCAGAGAAGCCGTGGAAGTCGGATTCGGAAGCCGTTGACGCGAGGTGGAAAATCGGGGGAAATCGGAGAAATCCAGGGCGACGAGAAAATCGACCGCTTGGAACGTGCCCACAAAATTCGGCCTCTTGTCGGTACTCCATCTTCTCTACTTCTCCTGTCAGACTCTTCCACGGTCTCTCGCTCTTCAGTCTGGCTATCTCTGACACACAGCAATGTTGCTTTTTGTGGGTCCAAGCTTTGGCATGGTTTGATGCTTTCCGGACGCTTTCCAGACTTCGCTATACTTTCCAGCACACTTTGTCTTTACTTTCTCTCACTCCCCACACTCCCCTCAACGTCTACACCTTCCCGCAAGGTCAGAACCAGGGTGCATAACCGTGGTCGACAGGGTCTGGGAATGTGGAGATATTTTTAGGGGCCGAATTGGTGGAAAATATTTCACGCGACGTGAGCAGTGACGCGAATAGTGAGACTGAAGAATGAGACAGTTAGACAGGAGCTATGGTCTTGGACGTGACTTGTTATGCTTGTAGTCTCACAGTGAGTGGTTATAGTCTTGGAGTTGGTTATAGTCTTAGAGTGAGTTGTTCGAGTAGTCTCACTGAGAGATGCTTAGAGTCCAGTTCAGTCAGCTCTAATCGCTGACGACGTATACAACAGTAGACTTTGGTCATGCTTTTGATCGACATGAGTGTGTGTGAATTACAAGTATGTGTGTGTAAATAATGTGTGAGAATTGAGTGTGTGAGAAATAAGTGTGTGCGTATCAAGTGTGTGAGAACCAAGTGTGGATTTATTATATGTGTATCAGATCAAGTGTGAATCAAGTCAACCAAATGAACAAGTGAATCAACTGAGTGCTCCATTTAGCGAAATCCCCAATCAGTTGCTACCTTCAAACAAGACTCGACTAGATGTCCAACTCCAACCCTCCCCAACTCGTACGACTACCCCATCCACCCATGACATACCCCACAACAATCAGATATTGCCTCACCACCACTAGCATGGAAATTACTTGTTCCGATAACACACCTTGTAGAGATACCCCTCCCCCACAGACACAGCCTCCAGAACCGCAGAACCGCCCACACGTCCTGCAAGGGCGCCCTGAACATACCTTCCTGGAGCGGTCTCGAACTTTGGAGGGTTGAACGAGTTCGATTTCTCAAACTCTCACTCACAAACTCTCACTCTGTCGAACTCTCACCCCCAGCTCAAACTCTCAAACTCACTCTCTCTCCCCAACTCCCCCTCGTCAATCCGACCGTGCAGTAGAGATAATGCAGGCCCTGTCGTTTGCATGGGTCGAGTTTGAGCGGTAACTTTGGCGGCGAAACTGTGTCGTAGCCCCGCCCGATCGAGAGGGACGTTTCGATTGAGTTGATCCGGAGGTGGCAGTCCTAGTTGGAGTGAGACTGCGGAGGGTACTTGTAGGGAGAGCATGAGACTGTGGAGAAGGTCATTTGCTCAAGTTTGTTCAACCAGAGTCAAATGAGTCGATTTTAGCACGAATCCGATTTTCGGCTTCCACCCACCCATTTTTCCATCCACCCTCCCACCAACCACAATATCCCTCACCCTCCAAACATCACCAGTCGACATGCAAGTCATTGCATTTGGCTGCCTTAGCGAAAACCCAATTTGAAGAGGAGGGGATTGAGTAAGTGAGTAAATGCCGCCCACAAAGAGCTCACGTGACTGAATTTCGTCATGCGATTTGCCGGGGGCGTCAGTTGACCGGATCAGTCAAAAAACAACGACATATTCGTCTTTTTCTCGAGCCGTTAGTCTTGGCGTCTCAGTTGCCGTGCCCTGTACAATTGCCGTTTCCATTGTTTGTCTCAGAGTTCACCAGGTGTCCAGGGTCGACAAGTGGGGCAGCAATGTAAACACAACAATGGACGTGGTGGGGGTATGACAACAGTCTGTCGATACCTCCAAGTACGGCTTTGTCTAGAGTTGAGCAGGCAGATCTTTGTCTAAAGAGCAGAAAGATCTTTGTCCAGACAAATCTTGGCCAGACGGATCTTTGTCTAAATGGTCTCCAGTTGGGCTTTGTTCAAGTGAGAGATTTTCGATCGAGGCTGTTCGATACAAGGGCTGGATTGGAGTACGAATTACGAGGTTCCGGGGTGCTTGTAGGAAGAGGTTGGTTGGTGAGAGCAATTGTACGACATGCACAAGATCGAGTTTTGTACAGTAAGTGCGAGTCTCGACGAGTCCAGACTTCATCGTACCTGGTACTCCCACTCACTTAATCAGCATTCGTCATCACCAAGACAAATTAGCACGGCTGTCGACCAACACTAAGACATCTCTAGACCCGCTAGACCCTTATATTTAAGAACACAGTTGATCGTCATTGGAGTTCAAAGTCGGATTGAGAAGCAGCCAGAGGGGAGTACGGTGGTACGAGTACGAGTACATACATTACAACATAGTCGTACTTGTGGAGACAGTTAAAAGTGCTTATGGGTTGGACTGGTTCTGCACAAGGGGACATGAGTGGGTTGTATATGACTGCACTCAGTAAACAGTCTTTTCCAGATTGACCGACTAAACTGCCGGTAATCGCATCCATAACTGTCTTAACCAGTTTTGCAGCTTCCTGACACTCCTCAAGTCTCAGCTTGAGTCTCTCAAGTCTCGTTTATCGCCAGCTTTAATTGTCATGGTTTGGCTAAACCACCAAACTGCATCCAGTGTCTGGTTACAGTACGAGTAGTGGATCGAAGACGTCGCCCCAAGTGTTCAGTTAAAGTCCCTCTTCGACTCAAAGACACTTCCTATATACAACCGACTCATCGCCACTCCAGGACCCTTGCTTCCACTCTTAACCTCTGGTTTCTCTCCCTCGAACCTCGGCTCTTCAGCTCCGGCTAAACCTGCCATCTAGGTCGAGTCTACGTTATCGTATAGTCTCAACTGTGCCTTGGCGATCCCTGTAGATCTTCGCTGGAGTTTGTGTATACGGTAATATCTAGACTGAGTGGGTTACGAGACAGCACTGGCTGAGATGGAGAGAGAGTGAGTGTGTGGAGGATGAAGTAAGCAGTTAGCAGTTGAGCAGTTGAGCAGTTGAGCAGTTGAGCAGTAGATGAACAGACCCAAGAGATGGAGCATTCGTAGCTTAGCAGTTTTAGCAGTCAGAAATTCAGAGCTCAGCTGTGACACACTCTCTCCATCCCAGCCAGTCACGTTGCAGCTGCCGAGAGCCTATCTCTCGAGCCTTGCACAATCCCTTTATATTCCTCAATTAAGACGATTCGGCACTCGACCTGATCGACACTGCACCTCTAACAGGCAGCCAGAGAGGTGTCTGAGTTGCCGAGGCTCATTGCAGCACGTGGGAAGAGCATAAAATGTGTTCCAGGCATCTGAGAAGAAAACGGAGAAAAGATCCAGAATCTTTGAGCTGCAAATATTACACAGACATTATTTTTAACCGAAAACCTCTTCAGACAGCGCTTTTTTTTAACCCCATCATATCATGACCCCCACACTCTATTTTCGCTTAGCTCCACCTCCCTTCTAAACTCCAACTCTGTCTCTCTCTGACCTTTTGAAAACATCCTCAAACTTCCACAGCCTCTTTACAGAGCTCTACAGTGGCGAGTTTTCGACTGTACCGAGAAATCCCGACGAAAAAACTCATCTAGGCTTTCATATACGAGAAGCGGAAGGTTCAAGCCGAGATGTGCGAGAACAGCACGAGTACGAGTCTAAGCCGACATTTACAAGCCGAGATGCTAGCCTTCACATGGAACCCTTACATCACGTTTGAATGTGTCAAACCGTCTTGACAGCTGACACTGCACTACTTTCTCTCGAGAACAGCTAGCGGCTAGACAAGATAATATTTCTCATTATGGGCCCGGATCCAAATCAGGGTTTGAATGTGATCGTGTCTCGAAATTTACTGGGCTAGATATGTCGGTTCGGAGATAACCGGAGTTAGGGTTCTACTTCTGGAATTAGGTTAGTGTGTGTCCAATTCTGATCCGCCTTATTTTTAGTATTGCCACATCTCACTCGGTTTCAGTGCTAGTCAGAAATGGACTAGCTTGTCAAAAGCAGGTGGCTCTGGGGATTATTTTGGTACCAGCCACAGTTAGTTTTGAGCCAAGTTGGAAACTGCAGGTTTCGCAGAGAAACGGTCAACTTGCAAAGAAGTGGTGTACCCGGAAAGAGTCGGTCTCATTCTCGTGGAATAGCGCTTCCCATTGTAGTTTGGTGGTTGTGGGGGTGGTTGTGGTGCTGGTGGTGCTGGCATCACATTTATAATTAAAAGTCGAAGAGATTTGATAAGTGAGGTCCACAAAATACAAGTCAACATGTCTTAGAGCTGATTAGTATCAACTTCCGGCACTCTCCTGATACTTGAAACATTGTCTCCACCTCTTTTGGGTCGTCTATGGAGTGTCTGCATTCTGGTCTATTACCAAGTCCCCAATGAGGGGAGTTGTTGGACATTGGGAGAGACTTCGCTGGGGCTCGATAGGCTGTTTCAGATTTGCAACAGCTGCTCGATAGACCGTTTCAGAATTGCAACATGAGGTGGACTCTTTGTATGCTCCAGACTCATTTGTCAAAGCTTTGAACTCTCAGAAGACAACACTACAGAGACCACAGCTTCTTCAAAATGTAGAATACAGACACAAATTTGCAGAACCTGCTTCTGGTCGCGCCGTTTATCAATTCCCTTAAATCGACTTTCATCCTGGACCCCCCAAATTTGCTTAGTAAGCACATTCTTCAGGAACCCAAAAAAAATACACCGATCAGCTGAAGCTATGGGAATCTAACCCACGTTGTTTCCTCCACTGCCAGTTCAGAGAACTTGACATGGACAGGAATTGAACCTGCAACCCTTCGATTACAACCGAGTTGACTGGAGTCGAAAGCTCTACCATTGAGCCACCACATCAGTGCGTTGGACCCTGTAACAGATCATGTCCGATTACCTAAGCCTTCTGAGTCATGTGACCCGGTTGGTCCCAACTCCCAGTCGACGATAGTCCAAGCTAAGAGAACTCTGTTCCTATGAGAGCTCGGAGAGCTCTCATGAGCTGGATGTAACCCTGCAGAGAATCTGAGGGTCTAACCCGTCGCCCACTCCTGGTCCTGTCGTTGTCTCTCTTATTATATATAGGAGAGTAGTCCTCTATTGTTCGGTAAGCACTCACCACCCAAAGGTTGGTTACTGAACGATACTCATGGCTGCTCTCTCGAGTTAGTTAGTTAATGTATTGTCTCTAGTAACCTCCTTGCTCATAACCCCTCAGCCACTAGAGATTCTCGACTCTCGTCACCGTTCCGGGACGATCTCTTACAGACCCGGCCTTGGCTGAGAGGGATGGTAGTGTAAAAGAGCGGATAAGAGGCGGAAAGTGGGTTAATTTTGAGGCAGGAGTTGATCAAATGAAATATATGGCCAGAAAGTACCCCACATTCGTTTTTCCACTCAATTCTCCGTCTACAGCTCATTTGGTGAGGTTCTTTGCAGTAGGATGGGAGGAGGTTTGGAGAGTTTGTTGAGGAGGTTCAGAAGGGAGAATTGGAGTGAGAAACAACTTGAAAAACTGGCCTATTTTCCAGGCGTCTAGTTGACCTCAATTGAGCTTACAGGTTCACTTTGGACAGTTTGACTGGAGTAAGGTCGCGGAATTTGCAAGGTGGTCATGAAGTTCTGAAGGACATTTGGGCCACAAGTTATCATGTCTCAGAGTCCGTTTCATAAGACTCTGCTGTTCTGGCAACATCATTGTATCAACCTTTGGTGATTAGTATCGAATTCTGCAGATAACACCGATTTTTCTGCCAAAACAACCTTGTAAATCACCTGCCAGACAGTACCCTTCTTCACAATCTTCAGTGTACAGTACAGTATTACAAGTACTTACATACATTTCGCACAGTAGTTTCAGTATTACTTCTTCCGTCAATTGCAGTTCCCATATAGCTTGGTTCCGTCAATTGCAGTTCCTTTACATCTTCACTCTTTCGTGTCGCAATAAATACCATACATCTCCGTTCTAAGCAAGACCCCCCAAATAAACCATGCATCCCTTCAACCGTCCATTGATGTAATTGTACGTCAAAGTGACTCCCTCGTTTGCCTTGCCCAGATCTTCCTCCTTCACGTCGTCTCCCGCATTGGACTGTTTCAAAGCCACTTGCACACCCAGTTTTTCTCTGTCGACAGTCTTGGCCCATTTTTGATGCAGAGGCCAGAGCGCGGCAAAGGGGGTTTTGCCTGTATTGACGTCAACAAGCGCAGTGACGGATCCACAAACAGTCTGCATCTGGTCAAGATTGCTGTTTTTGGGCAGAAAGTAACAGACGTTGTCCGAGAGGTTGGAAAACGCCGTGTGGATGGTTCTCAGCTCCAGCGGTTCCATTTTGAACAGGTCAAACAGACCTCCATGCGACTTGTAGCTCGGACCACCCCAGGGAGGACTTCCAAAAATGATATCTGAAACGGACGCAAACTCTGGACGAGCCAGAACCTCCAGACAGTCTCCGACGACAAACTGGATCTTGTCCGAAACCCCGTAGACCCAGGCGTTCTGTTTGGCGCACGTGATGCTGTCGGGCTCAATGTCGATGCAAATCACGTGATTGTAGTAATGCGCCAGCTGGATGGCGTTTCCGCCGGCTCCTCCAAATGCGTCCACCACCACGAGCTCCGGGTCCGGAAACCGGCTCCACAGATGCTGGGCTACTTGTTCGGCCACCAGCTCGGGCGTGGTGCTGAACCACTGGGCGTTGTTGAGCAGCACTCCCTCGTCAAACTTGGAAAACAGAAAATGGCGCTGGTTGTAGTAGTTGGAGAGAGATTTGGGGAGCGTGGAGTAGTCGGGCCAGTACGGAGTGTGTGCGGATGTTGAGGTCGAAGAGGGATGTTCGATGACGGCTTCGAGTGCAGCTGTTTCGTTCGAGTCGGGTTCTTCGATAAGAGCCGGAGGAAGACTCGTGTGGTAGATAGTAGAGTCTTCGGGGGTAGCGGGGGTGGCTGAAGCAGCTGGTAATTGAGCAGCTGGAGATGTAGCAGCTTCATCAGAATCTGAGTCAGAATCACATTCGGAGTCAGAGGAGGAGTCAGAGGAGGAGTCACATTCGGAGTCACATTCGGAGTCAGACGCTTCATCTCCATCTCCATCTCCATCTTCTTTGTCAGAGTCTGAACTCTTCTCACCGCTGTCACTCTTCAAGTCTCTTCCTGGAGGAGCATATATCGAGTCTTCTTCAGGACCGTCAGATTCAGAGCAGTCTCCATCTCCAGGACCGTCAGATTCTGGGTTAGTGGTGCTTTTCAATGACATGGTTACAAGTCACAATGTATCGAGTCTTCTTCAAGTCTTGCAATGGTACAGTGAGCTCAATACAGTGAGCTCTTTAAAGCCACCCTATGGGTTCCTGAAGACGTAGCTGTAACACAAATTCATTTCACGTGACTCGATTAGGGAATTGCGCACAAGAACAGAGCCCTCAACGGGTTCAAGGCAAAGTGCGAGTACAACTGCTCACTTCTCTCTGTCTCGAGATGCACTGGACACGACCATAGAAAACATGACCATAGAAAACGGGCATAGAAAACATGAGCCAAAGAAAACATGAGCCACTTAATGGGTCAGAAAGATCTCGGACATCACGTGACCTGGCTCAGAGGACACGTGCCAGCCATCCGTGCCAGCCATCCGTCAAGCACGTGACAGCACTCAACTCAAGACAACCCGCAGATCAGAGGAGTACACTGCCCGCAGTGTCGACGCATTGACCTGCACGTGACCTGAACCTGACCTGAACCACCATCACGTGATCTGCACGTGAGCTTCTCGTGACCATCACGTGACAACCCCCTCCACCCTCCCTCCCCCCACACTCACCAATCCTCTGTCGCTTGAACCGCTGAGACTCTGTCTGGTCCACTCCCCTCCTGAGAAACGCGGCGACGCCGGAAATGCCACTGTTTTGCTTTTTTTTCGCCATTTCGTTGATTTGGCCAATTCCGCTAACCTCAGAGTCCTTGTTGTGGCTCTGTTGTGGCCCTGTTGTGGTTCTGTTGTGGTTGACATTTTTCCCATCTCTGGATCATGATTATGCACGTTTTTTTAGACTTTGTCGATTTAAGGTTTTGATGCAATATCTTTTTTTTGAAATTTGAAATTGGAAATTTCAGACACCACAAAACAACACCCCAGCATGGTCCGGCTCAAGTCGCGATATCTGCTTTTTCAAATTGTGTATCCCTCGGACACGTTGTCGCCGTCTGAGGATGCCAAGACGCGGTTTCTGAAGATCCACCGGACGTCGGATGCGTCTGTGATCAACGCCCGCAATCTGACCCAGATGTTCAAAGACGAAATGGAGGAGCTGCACGGCGATCTGGGCGCCGGCTCGATCATGACGACGCTCAATGTCAAGTATTTTTCGCCCGTGACGTCGACGGGGATCGTGCGTGTCGGTCGGCAGTTTTTGCGCGAGTTTTGGGCTGCTGTGACGAACATCACCGAGATTGACAACACGCCCGTGGTGATCAATGTGGTGCACGTGAGTGCGACGATCAAAAAGTGCGAGATTGCGGCGATTGAGCGTAATCAGCAGATTGTGCGGTACTTGCAGAGGGGGGGTATGGCTGTGAAGGAGGAGAGGGTGGATGTTTCGGATGAGGAGTGAGCCACGCAGAACGAGCGAAGCGAGTTCTGAGTGGCGATTTTGAGTGAGCTAGTCTGAGTGGCGATTCTGAGTGTCGATTCTGAGCAGCGATTCTGAGCAGCTGTTCTGAGTCAGCGAGTCCGACTTGGCAATTCTGACTGGCAAGTCTGAGTGAGCTAGTCTGAGCGAGTCTGAGAGAGTCTGAGAGGTGAGAAGGCAGCAAAGAAAGAGCGACGAGAAGTCAGCGAAGAAAGGGCAAAGAACAAACATGCAGTCCCGATTTGCTCGCTCTTTGTGGACGATCTACGTTCGCTCGTTCTTCGTGACAAGTCTGGGTGCAGCAGTCAGTCAAAATGCGTCAGTTCTGAGCGACTAGACTCTGAGCTGGAGAGGAGTTGACTGAGCCACTAGCACCAACTTCTGAGTTTCCAGGCGAGCAGCAAAGTTGATTCAATCGCCTCAAGATCACAATTCAGTCATCTGGAGCTAGCCAGAGCAGCTATCCCGAGCCAGTCTCATTGCTGTGACTGTCATCGAGACACTCTTTCCTTGGTTGACGTGATCACGTGACGTCCGTGGAAGTCCTGAGGAGGCAACTCTGAGTCTTGTGAAGAATGCAGTCAAGTCATTCTCTGCAAAGTAAACGAACTGGACAGTGAACGAACATGTGTTTAGACGCCTGGAACAGTGCATAGACTGATATATTTATTTTTGAACTGGACAAGTGTAGAGACTGAGGTGGATT
This sequence comes from Yarrowia osloensis, assembly GCA_900519015.1. Classification (NCBI taxonomy): domain Eukaryota; kingdom Fungi; phylum Ascomycota; class Dipodascomycetes; order Dipodascales; genus Yarrowia; species Yarrowia osloensis. The sequence continues at coordinate 469,432 of ULGU01000010.1, forward strand.
GAAGTGTTTTTTGTACAGACTGGGACGGATTGAAGTGTCTGTAGTAACTGGAGAATAGGTGAGTCTCTGTACAGTACAGTACTGGTACATAATCATACTTGTACCACATTCAAGCTACAGCTGTGTCGCACCACATACTAACAAGACTGATACGAAAGATGGCAACGGTTCGATACTCAACTAGAAGTACTCTTTGTTGGAAGAACTTCATCATCAACTGAGTCTTCCACTTCTTCATAGGACAATCACTCTAGGTGGTAAAGGCCATAAGGTAGCTCTCAGGATGACTTCCAGAAACACCCGAGATACAACTGCCATCACCTCCCTCCAAGAGCATATACAGTAATATCAATTTGAATCACACCACGCGTCTGAAGCCTGAACCAAGCACAGCCGTAAAAACAGGATGCTGTCACCTGCTACATCTTCCAGGACTAACAGATCGGTCTTCAGTCTACTCGCTCTTCGTTCTGGCTGTTGGACGCTGATGTGACTCAGGACGAAATGTCACTTGTAGCAGTCGACCCACATTTCATACTCAGAAACGGTGTTCTTCTTTCGGTAGTTTTTTTTTCCAGCTCCAGACTTGTATCCAGCTCCAGAATTCTCTATAAGCCCAGAGCCGATCCTAGTGAAGGCTTAGACAAAGCAACAATCAGCCTTGATCCATCTCATAGTGTCTCATCGTTATTCGTTTCTTTCTGACAGAGCTCGAGCTGCCCTTCTGGAAACTCGCCTCAGTGACCAACGAGATGGTACTATCAGCTAAGCGGACCACTTTTAAAGAATGAAGCCACTCAGCAGCAGCATCTCTTATACGGTAGCTTCAGCCGGCTTTATCTTCTCAGCCAATCACCTCAATACAGATTTATTTCGAATGTCCAACCCTTCTACCATTGCTGTTGCTTGTTCTGGTGAGTGTCAACAAATTAACATAAATCAGAATAATCATTGACCTTCTTTAAGTATGCTCATTCATTTTGTTGACACGTAGTCGAGGTAGCGTTCCAGGTAACAAAGCCTAACTAATACACCTCCATGGATTCTCAAAACCAACCCTGTGAAATGCCTGATACTTCACCATACAAAAACATAGACCACGGCATTGTGCAAAAAGAACATATACCGTCGACTCCCCATCTTCCCTGCTCAAATCTCCGGTAAACAAAAAAGAGGTCCCACCGAGATTCGAACTCGGGACCTTAAGATTTGCAATCTCACGCGCTACCGCTGTGCCATAGGACCAATTTTTATTCAACTTATCACATTAATTATAAATATGAGGATTACGTAATCCTCGGCCTCGAGCGATTTTATTATCCGGGGACGTGGATCCGTCTTCCTTCGTCCGGGTGTGCCCCCTTGTGACACTGATTTAGCAACTTGAAGTTGCATGGGGCCTTACTGTGACCTCTGGCACTGATCGCCACCATATAGGTTCAATCATCCGAGTATCACAGTTAAGGCAAACCGTTGGTGATTCATATCACTAGAATTGGTAATCGTCGTCGTCCGGCCCGGTGTTGTCAGGGCTGTAGAAGTGGGAGAACGGTTTGGTTTTGTTACCTGGTTTGAGCAAGTACTTGATGTACTGCCGAAATGCAATGAAGAGTGGACGATTGTGGCCGTCCTTGCCTTGTCGTCGGAGTTCGCGTTCGAAATGGAAGACTCCGTATGCGATTCTGGGTTTGTCCGGTTCCTTGATTCGTTTATGCGAGATGGCAATTTCCGAGAGATCGCGGATGGGGGGGAGGTGAAGGTCTTGAAGGGCTTGCAAGACTACGGGACATTCGCAGAAGAGATGTGTGAGCATGGACATGTGTTTGCTGTCGGGGTCCAAGTCATTGTGGTTGCAGATACCACATCCTTTGGAGTTGTTTCGGAAATGGGGAAACTGTTCCCAGTCCGTGATTAGGACGGTGAGTTTGCCGAGGATGAGCTTTTGAATGAAGGCTCCTAGGCGTGGGGCTCGGCAGTAAACCAGGTAGAGGCTCCTGCAAGATTCTTGCCATAATTGTTGTGCCCTGGCGGGGTCGTCATTCGAGTTTTTCATGAAGATGTTCCTCCAGTGCTCGTTCCAGATAGGGGAGTAGTGTTCCTTCCAGAGCCGTTTTGCCACGGGAGGGGTGAAGGGTGTCGGGCCCCAAGCGCCTTGTGAATCAGTGGTGTTGATTTTGATGAAGGTCTTGTAGTAGGCCACTTCAGCGGGGGAGGGATATTTTATGCTTCGAAAAAGCGTTGGAACAATTTATCCTCGAAAAAGCTTTTTCAGATTTAATGTATCTTTAGAATAAAAAAAAAATTTTTTTGGCGATGTCCAAGTCTACAGAGGGGATACAGGTCTGTAACTAATCCGGTGTGATAGTCTTAGCCCTCATCAACCATCCCCAGTGTAACTTTCACTTCTAAACCTCTCTACTCGTAGTATACGGCTACTCCCTTTTTTCCCCAAAACGTGAGCCTAAGGAAGTTTCAGTCAGAGAAGAGGCTTGAAAATCACACCGTGCAATTTCGCTGGATCTAAAAATAAACACCGAGCCTACAGCTGAAGATTCCCACGGTCATTAGCAAGACTCAAAATGAATTTACGAAGGCAACTGATTGTACCACAGCGTGTTCAGACTGCGACCTCAAATGTAAGGTGTAACTTGAGCTAAACAGATGGAAGAAAAAATTAAATCACCCATATAACAGCTTGACAGAATGAGGCTTGACAGAATGATGATGTTTCTTGTTTGATTGCGCTAAAGGAAATCTTCCCAGTAGTTAGTCCTGACGTTTCCTCGTCAACACACTTTTCTCAGACTCCAACACGGTTGAAAAATGTATGATGACTAGCAGATCATGAGCGAAGCGAATGATCTGTCTAAATTTTGGGATAGGTCTTTCAAACGTTTGGGATGGTCCTTCAATCGATTGGGATGGGCCTTCAATCGTTTAGGATGGGTCCTTCATCCTTTGGGATGGGCCTTCAATCGTTTAGGATGGGTCCTTCATCCTTTGGGATGGGCCTTCAATCGTTTAGGATGGGTCCTTCATCCTTTGGGATGGGCCTTCAATCGTTTAGGATGGGTCCTTCATCCTTTGGGATGGGCCTTCAATCGTTTAGGATGGGTCCTTCATCCTTTGGGATGGGCCTTCAATCACAGACCATTCGCTTCGCTCATGGTCTGTGCTGTCAATTTACAAAGCACACCATTCTATAGCCAGTCTACGATTGTGTAACAAAAATTAGCCCAAGTAAAGCTGCTGCCTTGCAATATTCCGAACAGAGTAGAGTTTTGTGTTTGTCGTTGAGTACGTTTAGACGAGGCATTTGTTGGCTTTCTTTGAGCAATGCCCCAAAGGTGATGCATCAATCTATTCGGGCGTTATCTGTTCATGAGGTCTTTGAAGATTTTGGTATGACTCTTGATCCCAAGGCCATCGGGATCTTGGTCGACAACCAGGCAGCCATTCAGATCTCTAATGATCCCCAGTTCTATCCACGAACTAAACATATCTAACGACGGTATCACTTCACTCGAGAGGCTGTGAACAGCAACGAGGTTACTGTGTCGTTTGTGGAGACTGGTAACCAGCTGGCTGACTTTCTTACCAAGCCACTGGTATGGACTACTCTCAATCCAACTCTTCAGAAGATTGGAATGAATGCACAGACTGGACGTAAGTCAGACACCTGAACGAACCAGTCTAGGGGGATGTTGAAAACCATATGTGTGATGATTAGATATTTAGTTTAATGTAACGACTTACAACCCACTTTACAGGACACACCGTTCCGATAGTAGTGCCACCAGGAGGGTGGTACTTGTCCATCTATCAGAAAGAGATTCCAGACCAGTAGATAGCTTCTATCTACAGGACAGACATCAGTCAAACACCAGCATCACCATTTACACCCATGTAATGGTGAGTGCAGAAATAGTAACCTACCGGTTCTATTTTCATTAGATAGAGATTCCGCCAGTAATTACGGCTCTTTTCCGACCATTAATTACGGCTCTACTTCCGCTGACATTCGCTTCGCTCATGTCAGCAGTGCAGAAATAGTACCCTTCCGTTTTTTCACTTCTCAGCCGACGATGATCATGCACGCCTGGAGCTATACTGAACCCAAATGCGTGCTTATTTGAGTGATCAAACGGATTATTGGCCCAACAAGAACACATTGTAGTTTTCACGTGACCTGGACCAATCTGATCATTCGCCATTTCTCTCTAATCACGTGCACAAGTTTTGCACGTGCGGAACTCACTACAACGAAACACCCCTAACACTCATTAGACGTGTCTCAGCCGCATTCAGCCGCATGGAGATAAGGTTTCAGAATAAGACGAGTCGGGTTTCTTTTAGTCGGTCATTTTTGGAGATAGCAAAGAACTGAGCGTATCAAAATGTTCCAGACGTCTTAAGGAGTCCAGATATATATTTTTCACCCCCCCATCACCACTCCCTCCCCCTCTAACCCCCTCCCACCACTTTCATGCAGTCAGCATCTTACCTTTAACACGCCAACCTTATTCCACACCTAATCCCCGGATTCCAACTTGTCCTCCTACAACTCACTCACCCACCACACGGCGGCAGTCATGGCTCTAGGAAACGACATTGAGAGCGCGATTGCTCAGAACGAGGATTTGGGGGGTGACATTGATACACAAGAGACACCCGAATCCGAAGAACTCGTCTCGATTCCCCAGACGGAAATGAATGCTCTTCTCGGACTCGATGACGAAGACGAGGATGATGACACAAACGGCTCGGATGACGACGACGACGACGAAGACACAAACACCGCCACCACGCCCTACGTGTACGTCCCCCTGAACTGCAACTTTGGCGAGCGGTACCCCATCCTGACCGCCGAGGACAAGTCCCCCTTTCCCCACCCTTACACCACAGACGCATGGGGTGATGTGTACACTTCTCCGGTGTGTCTGGAGGAGCAGGGCGTGACGGGGGCGTCCGAGGCGATCCGCCACAAACCCGAGTGGTGGCGAAAGCTGGACGACGACGCCATTGTGACGAAATGGCGGGCCGAAATCGTGGAGCAGGGCGTGCGGGAGGAGTGGGCCGATTACGTCATCAAGGAGCTCACGGAGTTCTACCGGCCCATCTCCGCCAAGTTTGGACACAAAGCCGGGCCCATTGTGGCTCGCGAGATTGTCCAGGGAGACGGGCTTGTTTCTGACGCCACAAAGAGCCAGCTCAAGGCCAGTGTCAAGAAGCTGCTGGAGGACGAGGGAGAGCCGGACTGGCACCCCGGGTCCAACGAGCAGGTGCTCGATCTCGTGCATCCGTCGCTGTTCCCCGTGGTGTACGAGAAGACGCGGGTTCTCAAGGCCGAGCAGCCCAATCTGGAGTTTGAGCTCGGCTCCACCGAGGGTCTTTTCCCCTCGCTCGACACGTGCGTCAAGGCCCCCGTGTATGACTTCAAGACGGACATAAACAAGAACGACGTGGCTGACTACGCCATCTCCAAAAAGTACCAGTGGATCCCCACGCCGTTCCAGGTCGGCGACGACGGCAAGGTGTCGGTGCAGTCGTACATCAACAACCTGCACCCCGTGTGGCACAAGGATCTGTATCCCGTGCTGGCACAAATCTTCGAGGACTGTGTTCCTGCTCTTGAACACACTCTCGGCGCGTTTCTGTCGGGCCAGCTGCGGCGAATCGACCCCATGACCCACTCCAACGGCTACTACTCCGACGAGGAGCCCGACTTTGAGGACGAGAACGGCGAGTGGGACGACGCTCTGTGGGAGGAGTGGAACGAGAACCGGGTTCCTGCCCCCAACAACCCTCCCGAGAAGGTGCCGCAGATGGCCAAGACGTTTGAGGCCCGGGGCCATACCCTGAACGTGATCACCAAGCTAGCCAACATCCACCTGACGCCCGAGAACCCGTCGTACCCCGGCGGCACCTGGCACGTGGAGGGCACGATCAACGAGAACATTGTGGCCACCGTACTGTACTACTACGACGTGGAGAACGTGACGGAGTCGCGGCTGGCGTTCCGAACGGCCATGTCGGACCCGGAGTACGAGCAGAGCGACGAGCGGGGCGTGCGGATGGTGTTTGGCATCGAGGACGAGCAGAAGATGGTGATGGAGCTCGGCAGCGTGGAGGCCAAGGAGGACCGCGTGGTGGTGTTCCCCAACATCTACCAGCACCAGGTGCAGCCGTTCGAGCTGGCAGACAAGACCAAGAGCGGCCACCGCAAGATTGTGTGCTTTTTCATCTGCGATCCGCACGACAAAAAGGTGCACACCACCGCCCGGGTGCCTCCCCAGAACTCGGCGTGGTGGGGCGAGAAGGTGCGGTCGATCGGTCTGCTCGACAAGCTGCCCGACGAGCTGTTCAACAAGGTGCTGGACGCCCACGACGACTACCCCTGGAGTCTTGCGGCCGCCAAAGAGGTCCGGCTGGATCTCATGGAGGAGCGGGGCAAGGCTGTGGAGGAGCAGAACGAGGAGGAGTTTGACGGGCCCATGTTTGGCCGGCAGTTTTCTCTGTGTGAGCATTAGCGGTGGGTGTGCGGTTTTGGACTTTTTGAATGAACAATGATTAGTACGTAGGTGTAGCTCACGGGCGTAGACGAAGTGCAGGTACAAGTACGTGGACAATGTGCACGTGATTAAGATACCTAGCGGGTTCTGGAGCTCACCCGAGAAAAAGGGCAACCTCGTCACTCCCAGATCACTAACAAGAGGATCTGGCTGTTGGACGTGAATACAAGTGCCCTCTGATTTCTCATCGTGTGCTCAAGACTCTGCAGGTACAGTAGCGTGCTCTGGATGGATCGTATGAGGCCCAGATAGGGAGTCTGGAAATACGCGATCAACAGTGGCAAATGAAACATACCCATGTTTCTGCACTAGTTGTTAACTTTGGTGGGTGGTGTGGGGGAGTGGTGGGCTGGAGAGTGGTGGGGTGGAGAGTGGAAGAGAATATGTTGATGTTGTGGGTCAATTTGAAGGCCCCTGTTGAGGTGATCCCAGATATATTTTTCTTCCGTCTCTGTGACATCTCTATCGTGTTCTACAGACAGATCAACTTGTGGCGACTTTCAGTTTCACTTAGTGGAACTATCGTGTGGAGCTATCGTGTGGATCTATCGTGGTAAGTTATCCACACTTTGTCTTATGGCCATCTGGACCTACTCTGGACCGACTCTGGACCGATGTAGATCAACGACGTAGTATATAAACTGGTATCTTTTCAAAGACCTCCCTCCCCAAAATGCCCTTTTCTTACTACGCCGTTGCGATTGGAAAGTACGTGGGAATCTTCACGTCTGCCAGTGGAGCCACCGCGTCCGTGTCTGGAGTGTCTGGAGGCAGCATGATGGGCTTCAAGACGCTGGGAAGTGCCGTTTGGTGGCTGTGCACCACGTCGGCCACTGCTGCCGCCACTGCCGTGCTCGGAGCGGTAGCCGTGGGTGCCATTGGGTATCTCATGATGGCGTTCAAGACCGAACCTCCTTCCTGCAGCTGGTGGCAGTTGACGTGTTGAGAGGGAGAGAGGAAGTGGGTGAAGACATGATGTGAGCAAAGAGAGGATGTGAGTGAATCAATGTTTGTGTATTGCAAGTACGGAGTACTCCGGTGTATTTAAAAGTATCGGAATAGTTGTAGTTGTGCGACAGATATGTCTGTAGATAAGAAGCAAATACGGTCAGACTACTGGGTCAATACTACATCGGACAAGTGCTTTTGTCGTCCAGGACAATACAACCAGTCGAGTGATCTTTGTCTTCTTCAAATGCCTGTCCGATATATCTACAAGTAACATGGTGCTACTGTAGAAAGGTTCACCTCCTGTCTATCTAACAAGGTGCTTTAGGGGAGAAGTGTCTGACTTGCTGACACTGTCTTGAGTTGTCTGTTTCGTGGGCTCGGTGAATGTCGGAATTGCAATTGATCTCTGTCTGTTGTCTACGTATTTATCATGGATAAGAGTCCAGATTACATTAGCACACTACTGGTGCTAAGAGCGCATTGGTGTCGGGCTAGCGGAGACTGGGCATTGTTAGTTTAAACTAGGAGATGATTTGACAGTGATCTTTTGAGCACCAAAACCAGTCATATAGCAGAGATGAGCTTCACGAGAAGTTGATATAACATTGCCGTTAGAACCATTACGAATGGAAGTCTTGTCAAGGTAATTCCATTCAACAGTGATTTTGTTCAACTGTAAGAATGTAAAGTCGGTGGAGAGCACAAGGTGGTTTTGTAATGTAAAGTGTACCAACAGAATGCTACAAATCGAATAGTATGATCTATCATATCCCTTTACCTATCTGGTTCGAGATTTGACAAGACTTCACCATCATACCCAGACTAGGGCTCCATCTGGACAAGCTGTGGTAGAGAACATAATCTGCAAGACTCAAGTCAATAGAGGCGAAAATGGTGTTAGCTATTCTTGTTTTATTTCTGCTTCTTTAAATCAGATCAGCTTTCTTCTCTCATCTGTTCTGTCTTATTCTTCTTTGTTACATGCTCTCTTCTTTTTTCTTCTTCTTCTTCTTCTGCCCTCTGTCATCCTTGTTGGGCATATCTCCCATCTTTGCTCTCTTTGGGATCATCTCTGGACTCCTAACTACAAAACAGACCAACACCAGACTGACTATCAATCTTCCCATCACCCCATTCGAGCACTCATTTCAAAACCCGAGTAGCCATTGCCATGCATATTCAATGCAAGATTGAGCCTGATAAGAATCTCCCTGATACTCCATCAACAACCACAATGAACTGAGAGGAAAACATCCTGGAGGGGAGATTGCCAAAACTACCGTGCTTCCCCGAAAACTGTTCAGAAAAAGTATTCCTGTATCAAGTATTCCTGCAAGAAAAAAGATTCCTGTATGACGAAATCAAGTTTCCAGTCTGAACAGTATCTCTCAGTGTCATCCTCTCGGCTGACGATACGACTTGACTTCTTCCATCAGTCTCGTGGCTAAGACAACAGGTACGCCCTGGTTATAAATGCGTATACTCGCATGAATCACCTCATCTCAAATATGTTGCAACTGATGACGGCTTCGTTGACTGCACAACGCTAGCAAATATCCACATGCACGGGAGATGTACAATGTGGGCCTGTGGTTATGTCTATAGTGATACTTGACTCTTCACTCTCCAGGCTTTAAAAACTTCTCGTCGACATCTCGTCGACAACTCGTCGACATCTTGTCGACTTCTCATGACAATTCAGACAAATGGCCTGGCTCATCGAATACAGCTTCAGTCGACTGGGCTTCATCCCTACGACAAGACAATCAAGTTTGGCGAGACCACTAGCTATTACCAGTATACGTATCAACAGACCTGAATGAACTCATCGAAGCCACCCAACTAGACCTGCGCATTCGCGACCCTGTTGAGACGATAGTGGGTGTCAGGAAGAACTTGAGCTGCAACTGTAGGAAGTGGTAGACCTGTCTGGTCCCAAATGTTCCTTTTGGATAAGCTACTGGCTACTCTTATGGGTGACTTACCGGCTACCTGTGCTATCTACTTGTAAAAATACACCGATTCAAGCCTGTAGCTCATATACCATCGTCCGGGAGACCGGGTTCTGTGTTCCTAATTTCAAGCTATACATGAACTTGCCAAAGTGCTTTGCAGAGAATCGATCCTCCTGATCTCTTTTAGGGGGTTGGTGTATCAGTAGAGACACTGTATGGTGAAACCCCGTGTTTTGAACACATCAGGTTTGTTCGTGTCTTGTCCAACTATTTACTGCCATTCTGCACACTTTGGTCTCTTGCATATCTTTATAATATTCGCTTAACAGCAGCAAATCTCTTTGTTGAAATCTAAGGGACACAGAACCCGGTCTCCCGGACGATAGTACCGTCAGGTTATGATAATGTGAAGGATGGACGCAGAATTAGAGACAACAGAGATTGCTGCTGAAAGTGTCAGCAAGTTTCATTAGTTGGAGCTAGCAGACAGACACAATCTGGTTTCTTTAGGAAGGAAGAACAATCGAGGTAGACTTGAGAAGAGGTACCGGAAGTACAGTACATACCAAATGGAGATGTCGACTACGGAGTACCCGAGCTTTTGGCTGACGCAGGTTGTGGCTGCGGAAAGACTTGAGACTCCTTTTCTACTGTTCTCTACCGTCATACTCAAACTACGGTATCCTGTAAAGGCTCCGTTTTAAGACCCTCTACATTGAAAAGTACACCACACCTCCATGAGCCACTTTGGAAGTATGGGAACTCCACCAAAAGAAAGATCTCATCAAGAGCTATCGAACGAGACCAAAAAATAATGGAATACATTGCCAGGAAAGGCAAAAAGGTCGTACCCGGAATCGAACCGGGGTTACTGGAAGTCAACGATGAGAGTCAGAATCCAAGGTGATAACCGCTACACTATACAACCGTGAGAAAGGATGATTTCTGGCAGGATCGAACTGCCGACGTTCTGCGTGTTAAGCAGATGCCATGACCAACTAGACCAAGAAACCGAACCTTGATTTTCTGGAAAATCTAGCCTACTTAGGCTTGAAAATCACTTTTTTCGCAAAATAGAGGTGATAGAGGGATACGGATACCGGGAGCTAACAATTTGGGCTTTTCCAACTCAGATCCTGGCAAAAATACTAAACTTTAAGCTATTTTTGAATGTCTAAGGGTATCTTGAAAAATCATGATTTTCTTGAGCCTGACATATCTCATGTTATATTGCTGTTAGAGTGAATGTAGCTGTATCTTTGTGATCACCCACGCCGCCGTAGTCGGACTATGGTAAGCTCTTGCTTGTTGGATGTATTTTTGAAAACGAACTTCTCTTTAGAGCTATCTATTTCGCTCGTTATAGACATTTCAGACTCAAAGACGCGGTCAGCCCATACTTTCATGCGTACTCGTCAGGTTATTCAAGTCTTTTCAAAGCCAGCTTCTCGTTGTGACCCTCCATACTACGTTGTTCGGCTTTGTCGCATGCCGATTACGTCAAGACATTCAGAAAGAGGTAAAGAAGACCGATTCCGCAAAGGAGAAGTCGAGATCTATCAATAAAAAGGTGATTGAAACGCTCTGGAAAAGTTCTCGGTTCGATCAGAGAGCTCTTCCTGCTCACCAGCCTATCCTTCCTCTATTCATCTCCCACAATTGAGACACTAATTGACACACACTGTTTTTGTTAGAATGACCTGAAATTCAAGGAGGAGTACTGGGGAGCTCCAATAAACACACCCAAGCAGCCATACCTCTTTCCGGCCCTTGATATCCTTCAAAATCAAACCCCCTCCTACACTCTGTTTACGGCTCCCGCAGACTTTCAGACAAACCCTATTTAACCTACAATACGACGTGCAAAAAAGTGCAGAATATCGATAGCTGGAGGAACGAGATGGAGATGAGACACCAGCAAGAAAAGACATTCGTTCAAGTCCCGCACTTCACGTAATCACAACTACACCTCTCAAACCCTAATCCAGCCACGGATCAATAAAAACCAGGAGTGCCACAAGCGGTACCTTATTTACGCGTACTACATAATTTTAGGGGAACATTTGAGACTGGAAATTTCACCATGGTTGATCTGAGCATTTGGAAAGCTGTGAAGGCGAGACAAAAGCTGTAAGATATTATTTCCAAGCTGCCCAACCCAACTAGAGTGTTTCTGTCTCCCCACCTTCCCTGGAAAACTCACAATAGCTCACTTCTTCCTAATAACTCATCTTCGAGAACCCCGAGTGGAAAACCAACCCCATAAATCAACTCAGAATAGCCCATTTACCAAATCCACGTCTTAATCCCACCCACTCATCTTCAGACATGGTTTTTATGACGTCTCCATTTCTCCCCACATTGAGTATATTTACCAGACAGAGTTCAGAGGACCTATCAGTTGATACAAGTATGAGTCCAAGTGGTCAGCAGGAAATCGAGTCATGTGACCGGATCAGAGTATTTTCAGACTCATCGATAATCGACTGATCAATCATCGACTGTGAAAATATACATCTCTACCTCCACACATGCTCTCACCAAAGCCATCTCGTATGGGGTGCTTAGTAATAACTAAATCTTCTCCCATTGAAATTTTAACTCCTCATCAACTCCTCACACCACACACCATGTTGAGACGACTGACAGTTTCTGCGCCCGCGGTTCCGGCTCTGGGCCAGATCCGAGGCTACGCCGCGGCGTCCAAGGAAAAGGTCATCAAGAAGGCCGAGCGGTTCAAGAAAACCCGGGCTCTGGGTTTCAAGCTGAAGAAGACTGCGCCTGCCGAAAAAAAGAAGATCAGCGCCAACGCCACGGTCAAGCCGTTTCCGACCACCGTTCTGCGAGCCGCCAAAATCTCCAACGTGTCCGAGACCCCGGCCATCGACGTGGAGACGCTCAAGTCCGCCGAGCCCGTGGTGCTGTCGTACCAGGGCGACGTGTCCAAGACATGTGCCATTGGCTCGGCCTTCTCGCCCAAACGGGGCTTTGAGCTGCTGGGCGAACGAACGACGCTGCTGCGCCACGAGTCACGTGAGCTCTTCAGCGCGCTCGAGTCGCAGTCTCGGATCGTGCTGGCCGGCCCCACCAACTCCGGCAAGCGAGAACTGCTGACCCAGGCTATGGCGTACGCCAAGGCCCACGGCTGGATCGTGCTGCCTGCTCCCCAGCTGCTGCAGTACGTCAACGGCTCGTCGGACTACTCTTTGACCGAATCGGGCCGTCTGGACTTGCTGAGACGAAACTGCGAGTTTTTCCAGAAGCTGGCGGGCATGAACCAGCAGGCTCTGGAGGGCGCCAAGCTGTCCAAAAACTACTCGTTTGGCCAGCTCAAGGTGACCACGGAGGACTCCATTTTCGACCTCGCCAAGAAGGGCATCTCCGCCCGGTTCCAGGCCGGCGAAATCTTCGAGGCCATCATCTTGGAGCTCTCGCTGCTCGACAAAAAGGTGCTGCAGCCCGTCTACGAGATTGACGTGCTGGGCCGACCCACCGAGTACCGCACTCCGGAATACAAGCAGATCCAGGCACGTGATCTGCAGCTGGCCAAGCTGGTTCACGCGCCCCCGAAGAACTTTGTCCAGGTGCTGACGGCCCACGGAGGAAACGAGACCGCCGTGGCTCTGGGCGCCAAAAAGGCCCAGGACTTTGTGTACGAGGCCAAGTTTGACCCCACGCTGGTGGAGCTGGTCAAGAGCGGTCACGTGATTGGGGTGAGCTCCGTGTCGTCCACCGAGTCCGGCCTGTTGTTGGACTACTACAAGTCGCGAGGTCTGGCGCTGGAGGGCAGAGAGAAGCTGCATGTTGCGTCTGGAGGGCTGTTGGGCGAGCTTTGGCGGCAGGTGAGAGCGTACTAACCTGTGAGGCGTAGCCGAGCAGGTTAGTTGATCTAGTGCTGGGATTGTGGAGCTACAGTACAGTAGCCGAGCCAGTGCTAGATGAGCACACCTGAAATGTAAAGTGCTAGATGAGCACGTGTAAATAGTAGAGCTTTAGCTGAGTAATAAAGTAGAGCTAGCTGAGGGTGAGGAGTAGAGCTGGTGCTTGGAGCCGAGCACGTGAGAACAGGGGACGCATGAGTGGGTTGTATATGGGAAGTGTTTTTGTAAGAGGTGGAGCTACCGGCACGGTCTGGGAAACAAATTGGCAAGGTTGCTTTGGGCAACAAAATCTGTCATAACTTCAGATTTTAGTACTAAAAGAAGTCGATAAAAGGAGGTTGTAAGAAGCAGAAGAGTCTTGCGAATCGGAATCTATAATTCTTTTCACCTTTCACCATAATAAGTTGTAGCCTAAATGTCCTTCAAAACCTGGAAACGACCTTGCCAATTCCGTGAACCTACTGTACTTGTAGGTGAAAGTGTAGTACGAAGAAATAGAGCTGGCTGAGTGGGTACCTGGAGATGAGCTACTTGTGGTGGCGGCGAAGTTGAGCTCGTGTGAAGAAGTTGAGCTAAAATACTGTATGTACTGTAGCTGAGTGTGTATAGAAGTAGAGCTTTAGCTGAGTGTATACTGTACCGTACTCATACTTGTAGTGCTTAAGTTGAGCCCATGAGAAGAAGCCGAGCTAGCTGAGTGCGTAGAGAGCATGAGCATTGGGGAGGCAAGATGAATGTCATGCAACGTTTAAATTTTTTCATATTTTTATTCATTTAGAACTTTTATATTTGGCCAAGTCCTTCAAAAATGTGACGGTTACTCCCTCACACCCAGATGTTCAAGTGATGCAGAGGTATGGGGTTGATGAGCATTGACTCAAAGGGGCCTAGTGAGACAGATTTGCTGGCGACCAAGTTTGAGGCCAACAATTATTGGCTGCGTGTTAATACATGGTAGATGAGTAGTTTTTCTATAGAGTCACACAATACATGGACTGCTTGTAGAAGCTGTGATAGTAATAGCCGGTGTATGTTCTTGTACAAAAAATTGTGTGATATAACATTGTACGATACATTTTCAGAGGGTGATCCAGCTGTCAAGAGTGCCGGTGGTGATGTTTTGGGAATGGGATAATCGACTGAGACTACCAGAGTTAAGCGGAAAAGCCCAAGTAACAGCCAAGTATAAGTTTGTCAACTGTTTGTATATAAATGATGACATCTCAAAATATAGGAGGTCAACAAGGTAGATCGAGTGATTGATTTTATCAGAGACATAACAGCTGTAACCTGATACAGTCCAATTTCCTCTGCATAATCTAGAACACAGGAAAGGGACCCCTAGTGCACTTTTTGCTTCAACTAAATCTCAACTAAGCCTGAAGCGTAAAAGACATCTGAATTCTGTATCAGCTTGTCAACCGTAATAGTTGTATGACCACTGGTGGTGTTATCAAATCCTCGGGGACTTTGCCCTTTTGTTCTACACGAGATTTATGTGTTGAAGAGCTGATCCTGTACAGTAGTACGGTACTTGAACTCGTGTAGAGGTGGAGCTAGCTGAGTAATAAAGATGAGCTTTGGCCGAGCACAAAAACGTAGCATAAAAACCATTAGAAGCGGCAGCAAGATGCGCAAAGATATCTGTAACGGAATTCAAGTTGTCTGACACTTGAAAACTTCCTCATCGATACACTGAGAGGATTGTAGCTACCGGCAAAAGTACGTTCTGTATGATACCGTCCAAAATGACCTACTTGTAGTTGCCGGAAGTAAATATCATAATAAGTCCACCCTGGAGATGTCAGAGAATCAAATCACCCCAAGGGCGTCTGAAACCTCAATCCAAAATCGTTTTTTGGACGTCCTTGCACCATGTAATCATGGGTTTCCTCAAACCACAATAAAAACACCAAATATTCTGCGGCAACTACTTTAGGCCATTTTGGACTGTACTGGACTCGGTAGGTCATTTGGGCAGGAGCTAATGATTTGTTCAATTGTACCAGTTTTGACAATGGGAGCTTCAATGAAGGGCCATAACCTGATGCAAGTGTACTGTACAGTATCTACAGAACATTGTACCAAATCTGAATACATACATCGCCTTAGCATCAAGAATACTTGTTTTGTTTTACTACCGTAGTAGTAAGACCAGAGATTGTCTCGTTACTTGTACCCCGTTCATCACCCCGCTCATCACTCATAGTCCGGAATGTCCCCACGAAAGGGTCGAGGGTAAAGTCTCTTAGCAGCTCTATATTCTTGTCTCCGAGTCGACAGTCTTTTCTCTCCATGGCCTGAGCAATCCCAGCCGTTGCAGTATCCTCTTGAGTCCGTCTTTCCGTTCACTTTTCCCTTGAAGACGCCGTAGTCGACGATGGTTCTGCTGTTGAGCGGAGGCGGGTTTCTTCGCAGGTAAGGCTCGACAATCTCGTCTCCGAGTCTCTGCGCGGGAACCCGTTTCTCGTCAAACTTGCAGTCTTTGGGCAGGTAGGTGAACTCGCTTCCAGGCTTGCGTTTCTTCTGGCTGTATCTTTTGGGCACGTCTTGCACCTGGTATTCGAGATAGCTCCGGGAACATTGACTGTGTTCGAGATCTCCTATCCGCCGCAACTCTTCGTAGACATGATTCAAGTCTCTTTCGGTGTCGCCAAGACCGTCCTTGAACATTTCAGCCTCCAGCTCTCCTCGAAGACGTCCATTGAGAGCAGCAAACTTGAGAGACTCTCGGTCCAGGTATGGCACGACGATATCACTCCAGCCAGTCAGTTCATGGGCAAAGATGGTTTCTCCAGTCACCAGGTTTCCCACACATTTACCCTCTGCATCTCCCACAGTGACCCAGGGTCCGTTTTGGCCAATGTCGTGTCTCACTCGCTCCATGTTCTGCATACAGAAGGTGCCGATGGTAGGAAAGGTCTGATCCCACACCACCAGAGCACGCTGATAGCCGTAGGTGAACAGATTGAAGTCTCCCAGACAGCTGTCCAGAGGAGCCGTGAGGCCGAGATCGATCCACAGACGCACAAAACGGCCCTCAAAGTACAAGAAGAAGTAGCCTCCGTAGCTAACAAAGAACCTGACTCCGGAATTCTCGTAGCGACAACAGGACTGGTCGTTGCGATAGGGAACCGACAAGAGATAGGCGTGCGGGAGGTTTGCTTTAGGCTCCACATAGGCCAGATACGAGTCCTCAATCCTGCCCTCCATTTGTCTCATGACCAAAGCTCCTGCGGAACCCGGAAGCAGGTTCACAAGTCCTCTGACTCCGGAGCCCGCGGGCAAAAAGACGGGTCTGTCTGTTGCCACAGAGACAACAATCGTGCCGTCTTTGTCTCTGGCGTGTGAGGCTTTGTGCACGAGCAAATCTCGAGATCGGCATCGTTCCCAAAGAAAGCTGTTGTCATGTTGGCTTCTGAGAAAGTACCGAACATGTAGGAGGTTGTCGTTTTCGTCAACGACCGTGATGAAGGCCTCTTCCCAGTGGACGACTCGAACTCTGATTCCAGAAGGCGAAACCGCAACGGTGGAGTACTCTGGATGATGCATTTTCTCTTCTCTCAGCTGCACCTGTTGAGCCCTCTTCAGCACCATTGAGCGGATATCAATCTCCATATTGTTTCCCATCAAGGTAGTTCCCTGGAATCCCTTCTTGTAGGGAGACCCGTATCCGCAGCTTCCACCCTTGTGTGTGACATTAAACATGGGCGTCAGTTGCTGACGGAACTGCTCGTCGTGAGTCATGTCAACCACGTCGTCCACCCTCGTCTTGTTGGAGTTGATGTGGAAAACGGGCTCGATGCTTCTGAGAAGATAGAGGTTTTTGTGAAACTTTTCAAACGGTTTGGAAGTCCGCTTCACGACAACACTTGCACACTGAGTCCAGGAAGTGAACCCATTGTCGAGCTGGAACCACGGAACACGCTCCAGCACCTTTTTACGCACCAGAGTCTCATCCAGAGCCTTCCAGAGCAATCGGGCCGAGGAACACGTGTTGCCGAGCGCGACACAGCTTTCGAGACTGCTTTCGCGGAAGATCCAGAGCAAAATGTCGTCGTTTAACATGGGTGTGGTATTAATGAGTTACGCGTCAAACTTTTTCGTGCAGACGCGTCGAGACTGACAAAAATGCAACATATATGGCGATTTTGGACTCAGACCACCGAAGAATGGCAAATTATTCCACTTTTCAGGTTCTCGTAGTCATTGCACTTGTATCAAGGTCGGTGGAGTAGGGCGAAGGCTGTATGGAGAAGAGGGTGTAGGGTAGATATACCAATATTGGAGATACAGAGAAAAGGACAGTTAATCTAGACTCCCAGAGCCTCCTTGAGTTTTCCCATGTATTCTCATTCTGGATTTGTTCTCTCAGCTGCCCTGGGAGATCTTTCTGAGATGCCATAAGCACAACGACTGACCTAGCTTCTTTCCGTGGTGTACACTACAGTGAAGTAGAGCTATCGGTAGCCGAGTGTGTAGTGATCAGAAGTAGAGCCAAATGAGTACTGAATGACTAAGAGACAGTGCTGAACACATCACATTTCAAACTTGTGTACGCTGCACAAATCACATTTCAGACTTGTGTACACCCCAACAAAACGTCAACTACTGCTTCAACAAAATACACTTGAGGAACAATGCGGAAGTGTCCAAAAGTCGAGAAACCACTATGACAACATATTATCTTCAGACTTGCGTAGTTGGTAACATAGCAGTGTCCAACTCACTTGTTTAGTCCAATTCACTCCACCGAGTCTACATCATCAGATAAAGACCCCCAGCAGACTTTTTTCTTCACTAAATGCCAACTGAACTTGGTTGGGAGGGTATGCCAACCAATACCACAGACCGCACGTTACTAATAGTGCAAAGTGGTACCATTTGAATCAGGGAGAGACGACTATTCCAGCGGTGGAGCATGGAGTCCAATTTCTCTGGTCAATCTCGTTGTAGAGTGAAGAACCTGGTGATCGACTACATACCAGTACATGCCCAAAATGCCCAAGCACCTACGAGGAGCTCAGACACTGAGACAGCATTGTATCTGAAGACAACAGCAGTACTTCTCGCTTTGCGGGTATTTTGTATCTATGCTGAGCTCTTGTTCTCTATTCACTCTCGGGCTCGATTCTGCCCTTCACTGATGGGGTATCTACAATGAAGATTGATGTATAGGCAATGAATATTTCAAGTGTGATAGTTTCCTGATCCGGGCTGAGAGCTCTCCATCGACAGAACAGTACCACATGGCTACTTCTGAACAATCAGAACCGTTGTCAATAATTTTTGTTGGCCTTTGAAACGAAGGTACACGTTGTAGACCAAGCTCAGAGGTAATGGTTGTACTCGTAAACTTTTCTACGTTACTCTGCTTCTCCAATACCGGCGTTTTCTGGTTTTTCCCGGTCACGTGACATATCTGTCCCCACTACCACTTTCAACACCAAAAACCGCCAGTTGCGGCCACATCCTGGTGAAAATACGGCTTCCCGTCCGATCAGCCATAGTCAAGCACCAGAGAGCCTAGTTAGTATTGTAGTGGGAGACCATACGAGAATCCTAGGTGCTGCAATTTTTGCGCCCAGCGTCGATAAATGTCCTTTTTGTGTCTCTCCAGTTGGCCACATTTTGATGGATTACATAAGCTTATTTTTTGTGAGCGGGATAGTGGCATGGGTAGGAGCGCAAGTGGATTGATTTTGAAAGAGGGTAAATCCATGCATTCTGGGGACTCGATTGATATCATTTTTGACCATATTCGAGACGGGTCGAATATTCGCGTTGGTGAGCTCCGTTACAGTGGGGCGTTTTTTGGTTGATGCACCAAGTAAGGTTGTTGGGAGGAGTGCTCGGGGGGTGGGGGGCCGTGTAATGTCCCAACAACAGTGTAGATATGTGAACAAAACGAAGTTGTTGAAATCAATAAACCAGTTTTTGACTTGATTTACAAGTAGGTGAGTGTAGTAACTGATTAAAACTACCAGACGAATGAGTTGCTTTTTTGGCCATCTACAACTTACTCCGATATCTCAACGGCCAGACTTTGGAGTCGAGTCTAGACTTCTTAGCATGGTGCCTTGAAACTAGTGCAATCAATTGTGGTGCTAAAGAACGATATAAAGACAGAAGATTCGCCACCGTCTCATCTTTCAAATCATTCTTTCTTTCGAAATGTCTACCACCATCCAGCACTCCAATGGACCAACTGCCAGGTTCGCAATTGCTGGAGACACCGTTGTTTTGAAGACTGAGGAGGGCTACATTGTTGCTACACTGAAATGTATGGGTGAAAATCGTGTTATCAGAGACCAAACTTCACACCACTACCTAAGAGCGGTAAGATGGTCTATCTTCGGGAAAGACGCCAACGTTTACTTTATGGTGGAGACTCTCGATGATACGATCGCCTTCTTGAAGTTTGGCATCGACGACGATCACATTAGTTCATCGTCTACGGAGGAGTTTGAAACAGAGAGAGCGAAATCTGTGAATGGGAAATTCAGCAGCCCCAAGGCCGATGAGAAAGTCAACAGTCTTACGGCCGAGGAGAAAGTCAACAGTCTCACGGCATGTGTCAAAGTCAGTCAGCTCAGAGAAGACGAATCGAGCATGGATTTCACCATTGAGTGTCAGGGAGGCTCAGTTGCAGCCCACCAGCTTGTTTTGAAGACTTACTGGCCTTACTTCAAGTCAATGATGGACACCGATTGCTCTGAGAAGTCAGAACTCGTTCTCAAACTGGACTATCAAATTGAATGGATTCGTCAGCTCGTCTCCTACTTGTACGGAGAGCAGTTGAATGTTAGTTACGATGAATTGACCGGACTGATGCTTCTGGGAGAGCTCTACCAACTCCCTGAGCTGACCAAAAACGCTTCTGAAATCATCTTAGCTTCAACAGAGTCTTCTTGGAGTCTTAATGAGATTATCTACGGATGGATGAGAGCCAAGCAGATTGGTAACCAAAAGGTGAAACTACATCTGTCTCAGATGGTACCCGTCAAATGTCGTCAAATGGACCAAGAGAAAATCACTGAAATTATCGAGAAACACAATCTCGACGGACGAGAGACTCTGGAGTTGTTTTTTGATGCTCTTTCTATAGCCAAGGGGAAGTGAGTGTAAGTGTCATATGAGTAATTGATTGATTGCAAGTCATGAGACACTTGTTTTACGTGGTTTCAAGTCACGTGGTATATACAGCACGTAGCCAACTGAATATACGTCACGTGGTCCCATAAAACGTACAATTCTAGACTTTCCATAACTATTGCTCCAATTATTGGGACCCTGCATAATCGCTCTTATCTCAACTTTAAGCGAAAAAAAGATGGAGAGCAACAAGACGTTGATGGGGAGCAGGTTTCGACGAGAATTAGTGCAATCAATCAGAGTAACGCTCAAATGACAGATTTTTAGACATTTCCAATTTTTTCCCTTTGATTTTAAATCACGAGCTTATTTATGAAAAAGCATAAGAACCCCCGGTACTTCTCAGATACCAGCGCCATTCGCTAACTACTACTACCGCTGCTTTCCCTGGTCTTTGACCTCCATTTTGATACCAATATCCGCCCCCTCTGAATTTCTCTTTGACCGCAACTCGTCATGTGAAGACCATGTGTCGACGCACAGGAGCGTATCTTCACTGCAGCAGTGCTGAGAGTGCTAACACAGCTCAATGATCATCGCCAGCCCCCAGAAATTGATTTGTACCTTTGGCAGTCGGAGTGTGTACTGTGTCTTTGGAGGTTGAGTATCTGAGTAGTTGCGAAATCGTGATTGAGAAAAGTGAGCCAGTGTCACGATCCTTTACGACCCTTACGACCCCAAAAAATGCCTAGAGTACATACACTGGACCCTCTGCGCATGTACGAGTTCGTGACTACGACTTAGATAATCCATATGTCCCTCTGAAACATGGTTGCTTTTTCGATGCAGCCATCTGAAGAAGGAAAAAAGCTGGGAAAATCGTGCATGCTGCAGGAGGAGGGCGATGGAGATAGAGCTCGATTAGCGAGGCGTTTGGGCGTGAAAGAAGCAACCGGCTGTGTTTTCTTCTTCAGTCTTTCTTTTTTTCCGACCACATCAGCCCACAACCTCATTGTCTAGACTTAGCCGGGGCATATTAATTGTGGGAAAATAGCGGGAGCGAAAAGAAACAGACGGCTGGCAAGCTCGCGAGAACAGGGACACGATGGTAGACTTGTCTTAGTTGTAGATAATTTGGATTGCTGTCAAAGTGACGTTCCCTGCATGGTCCTACAGCCAGGGCGTGAAGATGCAAAATATGACAAAAGAAAGACGTCAGTATAGATGCGAGTTCCGGGGTTCTCCACAGAACGCGTCGTGCTGCTGAAGATCAAAAGGAAGCAAGTCAGGCCATCTGTGGTCTGACCACTTTGGATGGAGGCTGGACGAAGGAGGTGGGTGGGATGTGTTGTTCATGTACCTGTAGGAGACGCAAATGTGAGAGCTTCCATTACTTGTACGATGGTTGTACTCAGTTTGGCACTTCCAACATCCACTGAAAAAGTTGTTACCCTGTTACCTCAATAACCACCACCATCTCCTTCTGCAACTCTCCAGGTGAACAATGACGATCTGATCTTCTCAGAGGATCCTGTTACAAACGCGTATCAGTGGTGTGGCTGCTTGGCTCGTTTCTTTTGCAGGCTCTGAGCAGAGAAGGCAGATCCGGCGTGTTTTGGGATGTGAGAAAGCAGCACCGTCCAGAACAGGTAGTTGTACAGCAGTTGAAGTGCACTAGAAGAGCACTAGAAGAGCACTAGAAAAAGCACTACGTACAAGAAGCACAAAAAGCAGTCCTGTACTATCGTATTACTGCAGTTTTTACGCGATAGAGTGCAAATTGCTATTTCTACTCGACTTTCTAGGGCACACGGCACCGGGCCACAATGCGCAAACTAAAGGAAAGTAGGCAATATGGGTATCTAAATGGTCCTTGAAACAGGGCGGTTTTGACCATGTAGTTTTTGAAGCTGTCGGGATTTTTTATCACGCCATGTTGTCCGTTTGAAAAAAAAAACCACCATTTAAGGTGGACGGTCTAAAAGCACCGTGGAAACCGGGGTGGAAACCTCTAGCGTGTACTAAGCGGTTACTGTACTCGTGCTATCAATTCTGGTCTAGAAGGGAATGGCCTGATGTTCGACCCCTGCTAGAACGGCTCTGAACTTCGATTAGCGGTTTAGTTGTACGAGTAGTCCGCTCCATCTTCGATTAGCGGTTGTAGTTGTAAGCAAACACACCCCCTTGAGGCCGCACCCCCTTGAGGCCACAGACCATGAGCGAAGCGAATGGTCTGTCTACAGTTTCGCTCATGATCTGTCTACACTTTGGGATGGGTCTTCCAAATACAGATCATTCGCTTCGCTCATGATCTGTCTAACAAACACCTCGTCTAAACGTAATCAACGACAAACACCAAACGCTACACTGCTCGAAATAATGCATGACAACAGCTATATTTGGACTAATATTTGTTACACAACCGTAGACTGGCTATAGAATAGTGTGCTTTGTTTGCCGTCAACACCTCTGGAACACGTAAAAACCACCCCCAGCGCAACTTTTGTTTCAAGTAAAGTTCAAGTAACTGAAAGACCATGAGCGAAGCGAATGGTCTGTGATTGAGTCAGATCATGAGCGAAGCGAATGATCTGTATTTGAAGGACCCATCCCAAAATATAGACAGATCATGAGCGAAGGGGGTGTGGCCTCAAGGGGGTAAGTCCGCTTAGTCCGCTCCGTCTTGGATTAACGGTTTACAGTAGTTGTCCGCTCCGTCTTCATTTTACTGAAGTTCAATTGTCCATAGTTGCTGTGCATAAAATCGCTTTACGATATCTGTAAAGAGATGAAAAGGACAACATGGGGAGGTGTCATCGCCTGACGATATGACATGGGGAGATGAGAGATAAAAGAGACAGTCAAAATGTGCATATAATCGCTTTACGGGATTGGTAAAGAGATGAAAGTGACAGTCAAAAAATGGGTCATCTCCTGATATTGCTCAAGAGACAAAAGAGACAGTCAAAATGTGCATAAAATCTCTCTACGATATTGGTAAAGAGATAAAAGAGACAGCGCTAGTAGATACAAATAGGTCGCTTCGTCCTAAATCGAAGACCTCGCTCCACCTCTACAGAAACAGTAAATCGAAGACCTCGCTACGCTCAGTCTTCCACTAAAACGCTTCCACGGACTTCCATCCACGTTCCGCTTCCTGGCAGCTGCTAAGCCCACTGTTTAGGCAAAGTAGTCGTGTGCTAGAGAGGAGGGAAGGTGATGCGAGCGAGTGTGAAATCGTTTGCCGGTTTTGGCGTAAGTGTCTTCAATTAGTCTGGCTTTTGTGGCGGTTTTGGCGGTTTTGGCGGTTCTGGTGTCTTCAGTTAGTGTCTGGCGTTTCTGGTGTCCTCAACTAGTCTGGCTGCTACTCTCAGCACTAACCAAGTTGTACCCTGTCGGTGAGCTAGACTAGCCAAATACTAGTAGACCAACTGGGACAATGGCAGACTCTGTTGGTAGTCTCAGAGCCGCCAGAACGATCTGGAGCCCAAACCGACGTTCTAGGGGACTTTCTAGGAGACTTTCTAGGGGACTTGCAGTCTAGTACTGTAGTCTACTCGTCTACTGGGAGCCTCTTTCGTGTCTCTTCGTGTCCAGAATCGCTAGTGTCAAGGACCCTGCTGGATGATGGATCTAAACCTGGATCTGGACCGCTCAACCCTTGCCTGAGCCCAGGTCCTACTCAACCAGCCCACTGGAGAGAAGACGCAGAGCATGCCCTCGTCCGTTTCGTCTCCTCACTGTCTCAAGTGACGTCTTCGCCGTTCCGCTAGTCATTGATGCTAGCTCCTGATGTCGCTCTAGTGTCGAAGAGACGGTTCAGGGTCGGTGGGTGTATCTTTAGAATAAAAATAAAAAAAGGAGTAGGCTATTGTACAGGGCAGTACAGTAACAAGATGTACGAGTACTGTTTCACTCTGTCCAGAGCTAAGACCACCAAAAACCACCAAAACCACCAAAAACCACCAAAACCACCAAAACCACCAAAACCATCAAACAGGCTAGTCTCTCACGGTTATCCACATCATGGGCACCCAGCCAGCAGCCAGCCCAGGAATTCACCCAGCCTAGACTGCTGGACCGACTAAGCACTAACCGACTGAGCACTAACCGACTAAGCCCATAACTGCTGGACCACTAAACCACCATAAGCGCTAACCCACAAACCTATAGCGCGGTTGCGGGGGGAAGCCGGACGCCGACTGGTCCGATCTAGCGTTATCTGAGATCCGTGGAGAGGGGAGGTGTGACGTACCAGGGTAGCATTATTGTCTTGACGCAAACACGTCCATCCGAGGTGTGTTCATACTTGTACAAGTACCGTACAAGCACTCGTACTGACACACCTACCTGTCCCCTACCTCAGCACACTACTGTAGCGGACCCTGCGTAATATTCTTCCTCCTAAACACTGGTCTGTCGCCGTATGTTACCGCTGTAGGCAATTGCTGGCCCAGGGGAGGTACTGGTAGTGACTTGGTATGTAGGGGTGGCTGTGGGGGTAGGCTAGTTAGCTGGGTGTCGAGCTAGCTGGCGGGCTACAGGTAGGCTAGCTGGCGGACTACTTGTACAGATGGTCACACTAGCTCACTACAAGTACAGTAAGGACAGGCTAGCTCACTACGAGTACAAAGTACACTAGTCGGTCTGCTGTACAAGCAGCCTAAGTTAGCTCAGGTGCTGTAGGGTGCTGTAGGGTGCTGTACTCGTGCTATAGTCCACTGTGGTGTACAGTGAGTTCGGTGAATTGGTCATGAAGTTTTCAGGTGTTCAATGGGCCCTGAGCCCACAAATTGTTATTTTGACAGCTGAAAAAAATTACAGATTCCGATTCGGACGACTCTTCTTTTTCCAACGACAATATTGTATCGTCTTCCTGTAATACAAATATTTGTTGATATGTCTGGTTTTGTTGCGCGAAAGTTCATTGCCAATTTGGCCATGAAGTTTTCAGGACATTCAGGCCACAACATATTATGGTGATAGGTGAAAATAGTTATAGATTCCGATTCGCAAGACTCTTCTGCTTCTTATGACATGGTTATTTCGACTTGTTGTAGTACTAAAATCTGCAGTTATGATAGGTTTTGTTGTCCAAAACAACCTTGCCAATTCACCGAACCCACTGTATTGTACAGTCAGGAGGGTGAATTCACCTTCCAGACTGTAGTCCACTGTGGGGTGACTGTAGCGTGACTGTAGTTCTGATTGCGAATTGTACCTTCCCGATTCAGACCATCCTGATTCAGGCCATCAGAACACGATGCGGAGACGCTCACATGTGCCGTAATTACAGTAGCTCATCCACCACCACAATGGAGATCCATAACTCAGATCTATAGCACGTGGTGGGGAGGCACCTGGAGGATAAACTGTCCTGACGATTCCAGGCGACGGAACCGTCTCTGACGACGAAACTGTCCCTGAAGACGAAACTGTCTCCCTCTAAACCGCCCCTTAAGACTCCTGAAGGCTGTCCCCTGACGTTCATCAGGGTCGCATTGACTTGGCTGAAAGTTACTCAACTCTGGGGAAGCGTAAGCCAGGCTGCAAATCAAGCGTCCTTGCACCGTCAGAAGCGTCACACCATCGAATCCGTCTCACCACCAAATCCGTCCTCACACCATCCGTCCACACCCTCCCTCCGACTCCGTCTAGCTCGCCATTAGTCCCGGACCTATATACACTAGCGGGCCAGGGCTGTACTTGCACGCGAAGGACGGTGTTGGTAAGGGCCGTGTCTCAGATCACTCAAGCTTTGGAAACGCGCTAGAGGTGGACGGTAGACGGTGGAGACGTTAAAGGATGGAGGATGGAGACGCGAGAAGACGCCAGAAGACTGGAGAGGTTGAGGGAACGAGGAAAAGTTGCTGGAAACGAATTGAGCAGCAAGTTTGATGTACAGTATTGTACTCCCAGCAACCATGTACTCCGAATGTATTACTCCGCATGTATCAATCACACGGCTCATCAGCACCAGCTACCCCTAAACTTAACCTAAGAGTCTATGCGACGTAACACGAACGTGAGGAGGGAGGGAGGGTACCAGGTAGGGAGATGGATCAAGACGGATGAGACGAGACAACAGTACCAAGACGGATATGAGAATCAAGATCGACAGGATAAGACCAGACCAGAGTACAATACCACAGACAATTGTTTTCAATCATTCAATCAGACAATAGACAGACTCCATTGGCTCATACTGTAGTCTCCCACCCTCCACCTCTTATCTCACTGGATAATATCACGGAAGCAACCACAAACCAAAACACAAAGACGACGCGAAAATAGACCTAGGGCACAGAGTTGGGCGTCCTCACACGTGACATAAGCTCGCCTCTCAATGACAAGCTCGCCTCTCTCACTCTCCAACTCGTCATGACCCTGCCTGCACATCTGCCGATCCGACGATCGCAGGTTTCATGTGACAAGTATTTTCCGCGGGCTGCAACGGCCGAACCAGGGGTCCGATCGCGGCCTAAAGAGGACGGATCGAACCGGCGCGGACCGGAGATTTGTGCGGTGGTGGTTAGGAGGGGATTATACTGAAAATCGAGCTCATCAAGGACTCCCATTTTCCCGGCGGTGGACACAAAAAATAGACTTGCATGTAAATCAGGCAAATCAGGGTGGAGTGATTGACACCGAGGGAGACAGTAGGCCGGAGATAGCGTCACGTGATGCAAGACGCGCATCCTTTTTTTTCAAGTCTTTCTCCAGATCACGTGACTAGCAGACACGTGCCCACCCTAGTCCAGCACTAGTGACAGGAACAAGGTTGGCGAGGTGGGGGGATTTGGGGGAGGTCCAAAGGCGGTGTTAGGGTGGTGGATTTGGCCGTTTTTTACATCAGCTAGCTCCCCCCGATCACATGACCAACCTCCAATTCTCCCCGTCTCGATATCTCCAAAACTCCCCCTCATAACCCGTTCTCCCTCCTACCCCCCCAACCAACCAAAACCTCCCAATCTTAAACTCCGCATGCGTCACAGTTGCAATTTGAAAGAAAAAAAAAGAGACCCAATTTCAGGAGCGGTTCAAAATCTACTTGTAGACAGCTCCAGATCCACACTAACGTCGGCTGGTTCCTGCTGCTATGATAACTGATCTGGATGTGACGTTGGAGAAATAGGGGTCTTTGAGTCCTGTCAGTTTCCGTGTCCGTGTCAATCGTCTGCCTGCGTCATGCTCTTGGTTTGACGACCTTGGTGGCAACGTTGAACTTTGGCAGAAGAAGGCGGTAGAAGGAGTAGTCTGGGGGGTGGTGGAAGGGTGATAGAGAAGATCAGAAAAGTGCGTTTGGTCACGTGACGGGGGGCATCACGTGGTAGGTCTTTTTATCTCTGTAGCTCCACTGCCCATGTAGCTGAGGCCTCTCCAATATCTCCATCACGCCAGCTGCATGCGTCCGACACGTACATGATTATCGCTGATTGTCTTTTCGCTTGTCGTATCGACGATTGAAATTGAGTTGTGCTGGAGCTTGAGGGGGGGAGGGGGAAATATTGATATCAATATGAGTAGAAATGGAACAATTATACAAAATACACCATTATATTCCCCTTGTCAAGGGCTACATTTTGGTACTCTTATGTTTTTTCTGACATATTTTCTTATTTTCTTATTAAGACTCTCCCACGCACGGCACCAACCAGCCACAGACACTAGCCCAGATCACCAGAGTCTGGATCTGCGCGTCTCTGCGACGCGTGTCCACGTTTTGTGGGAGTGTCAGCTGAATTCACTGAATTCCACTTGCAGCCATTTTCCATTTTTTGCCAGTTTCATTACGCGCGACCGTTCTGATACCGCACATGCTCTGAGTATGTATTCATAGTACAGTACCACATTTCTCCAATCTACAGCACAGCACTACAGCGTCTCGCCAGTCGTATTGAGGCTGTAGAGTAATGCACGTTGTTGGGGGAGCTGGGGGGGGCTGACGAAGGCTGACTCCGTCTTTGTGACTCCGTCTTTGTGATCACCACACGAGCGTCGTAGTCACCACACGAACGCTGTAGTCACCACACGAACGCTGTAGTTGGCGCCACAGCCCGCAATACACGCTCTTTGTGGTCACCACGGAGTTGATGTGGTCACCACGGAGAGCGTGTCGCGGCCACCACAGAGAGCGTGTCGCGGCCACCACAGAGAGCGTGTCGCGGCCACCACACAGACGGCGTCACCACTCCCACCTCAATCACATTCGTACCCCGGCAAAGATCGTCTCCATGATCTACATCTCGTCCAGGGTGCATAGGGTCGTCCACCTGCCTGAGCTGTGCAACGTCATGTGCTGAGAAATTCGGGCGAAAAAAAACGAAATAAAAATGCAAAAAATACACCCTCAGCCGGAGCTCAAAGCCCTTGTTTTTCTCTATTTCCACCACCCCAAATATTCCCCACACCTGCTCGGGCCCCAGCCCTGGAAATTATTCCGCCTTCTCGCTCTTAGAACCAAATGGAAACTAGGTTGTGACACAATGGCTGTCAGTCACGCTGGAAAATACAAAAAGAAAAAGCACAAAAGCGCAAAAGCGCAAAACGAAAGCCACCAACCACGGAAATAATATCGTGATATTATTTCGTCCCCACAGATATTATTTGCCGAATTTCCACCGTCCGAAAGGGGGCTCAGGATTCAGCGTCGGATCGGCGGTGGAAATCAAGGGCAAAAGAAAAAAAGTCGCTGTAAAATCAAGCAAAAATCGTACAGCCGCAAAAAGTACAACGAAATGCTCCCCGAATTACTATGAACACAAAGAAATTATTTACCCACCAATTCCCCCCCAACCCACTCCTCCAGCCCTCCCTCACCCCCCCCTCCAACATAACCTATCTCTGAGAGCCCCAAAATAAGCTCTGTTTTTAAACTTCGGGGTGGCAGATTTTGCGGAAATAAAGTCCACTATGTATCTGGGGCAACGGGGCGGTATTTTTTTTGCAGGCTCTATCTGCCCAACTCTATTTCATTCATCGCCTAATGTTAACTTTAAAATGACGCGCCCGAATTTCAGAGTTTGAAACGTTCGCGCCTCAAAACTGCACTGTTAAAAATAGAGGGCTTGTAGAGCCGAAGATTGTGGAAGAAAAGACGTGCTTGGTGTGGCCAGAGTCCGAGACACGTCGAGAGAGCTCGAAAATCGTAAAATGACACGTCTAAAAGAATGTATACCCCGCTGTAGTAAGTTTTTAGGGGGTAATTAAACCTGAGGTCATGAGTTGACTTGTCAAGTGTGTCTTTTCCGTCTTTATAGATTAAGATTTAGTGGACGGATGCGGAGGTCAGGGTTGGGGTAGGTGGGTTGGTGGATTAGGGTTTGGGCACCACGCGTTGGGTGGGTAACGCGTCGGTGTGGTTTGGGTTGGGGTTAGGGTGTCGATAGGGAGATAGTGGGTGGCTTTTGGCGGGAAAAGCGTGTATTAGGGCAATTGAGGGTTTGGTGAGGGGGATTGTAATATTGAAATTTTATTTCTCTGGTTGGTTGATGAGATATATTCATTCCCCGTTTCGTGGTTTGGTTCGTGGTTAGGTCATTTTACGTTTGTGACGCGTATGAAAGTTTATTTTGGGTTTTCTTGTCTGGCATTGAAACTCAAACCTTGAGGTGCTGCAACAGAGTTGGCCAGTGCAATACTTGTACATATATACCGAGCCCCCATCCCGACATGCGTCTGTTCAGAAACCACACATTCTCAATGACCACCTACGATCTCAACTACGACTACTCCTTTGAGTCTCTCGACTCGTTTGACTACTTGTCCGAGAGCCAGAGCCAGAGCCAGGTGTCCACTGCCGCCACTAGTCCTGGTGTTTATGACTATCCTTTTTATGACAAGGGTGGAGTTGGTCATGTCGGCGGTCATGTTGGTAACCACAACGCTCAGGTTGGTAACCACACTGGTCATGTCGGTAACCACAACGCTCATGTCGGTAGCCACTCCGGCAATGTCACCAAACACCCTCTCTCTCCAACCACCCCAATGCAGACCCCCCGACAGACCGAGTACATGATCACACCCGCCACGATCATGTCGCGGGCGTACTCAACCTCGTCCACCCCGTTTGTGGGCATGAAGCTCAACTTCGAGACCCCCGTTTCGGAGCACTCGCACGCCGACTCGCTGCTCACTCCCCAGTCCATCCAGATGGACCGATCGCACTCTCTGCCCGAGTCTGGCGTCAACCCGTTCTACGCTCCCTTTGAGCTGAACCAGGATGTGTCGGATGCCGAGTCTGGCAACTCTCCGACCGATTCGTCTTCTGGAGAGTCCCTTGGAGAGATGGGGGAGTCCCGAGAGCTTGGGGAGTCCCTCGGCGAGTCCGTGCTTGCTCCTCCTCTTTTCACCAACCCGTTTTACAAGCCTCAGTCGTTTGTGAAGACTTTGGAGTCGGTGACACAGATGGGAGTGACACAGATGAGGGAGAGTGAGATGAAGTCTAACCATGTGCCCCAAATGAAGTCTAACCACGTGTCGTCTAATCACGTGTCCCAACTGGCCTCTCCCTCCCCCTCTCCTGTTCCTGAGGAGAGCATTTCTGCCAAGGCTGCCAAGCTTGCTTTGTCGATGGTTGGTGAGGTGGATGAGCGGTCGATGGTGGACGATCGATCAATGTCTTCCTCTCTTTCTCCTTCCTCTAACACTCTCTCTCCTTCTCACTCCTCCCACTCCTCCCACTCTATGACATCATCAATGTCATCTCCCCCCACCTCACTGTTCAAATCCCCCGAAGTCCAAAACCTCTACTCCATCATCCACACCCCCCACACGCCCACGGTGGTCCCCCACAACGGCGTGCTTTCTGTGTCGCCCGAATTCGAGTTCACCGTGTGCGAAAAGAAGTTTGTGTGCAAACACTGCGACAAGCGGTTCAAGCGCCACGAGCATCTCAAGCGACACATGAAGATCCACACCGATGACCGGCCTTTTTGCTGTGATATCGAGGGCTGTGGACGCAAGTTTTCGCGGTCCGACAACTTTCGAGCCCATCGACGGACCCATATGAAAAAGGGCGGTCGGAATTCGTTTGTCGAGGGACTTCAGGATCAGTATACTCATCGGCAGAAGCGGCGGTGCTAAACAGGCACCGTAGGTGGCTGTTTAGGAGCGTCTTACAACTAGCCGGTCATACTTGACTGACTCTCCCGATCGACTTCTTTGACTCGGACTTTTTGACCAACTCTCAATCGACTCAGAACACTCCCAGAACACTCCCACTCTATTTTCCCACTCCCAGAACACTAACTCTCATTAGTCTCCGGACAAAAACTGCAGGCCAGACCCATTCTACACACTCATTCAGCCCTGGTGGCTTATTTATTCAAGGCATTATTTATTAAGCGAAAGCGAGAAGACAGAAGACTGAGCGCAGCGAAGTCTTCTGTTTATTGTACTGTAGTTACTGTAGTTGTTGTAGCTGTAGAAGAAGAAGCTCAGCTTTTATTCACTGTTTCGCACTTGTAGAAAGAGCTCAGAATTCTATCAGGTCAACGGCCACAAGTTTTGACAGAAGGTTGTAGACGCGAGACTGAGATTTTTGCACGAAAATAATATCGAAGCCCTCTCCCTTTGGACGAACCAGATGCTTTTCAAAATTTGACGGTTTTTAAGTCTCTGTCGTTATTGTGGAGGTCGAAGCCGAGTCTTCGGTTTACTGTACCGGTATCGTACTTGTGGAAGACTTTACTCCGTCTTCGATTATCGGTTCTTGTAGTTACAACACGGAGTAGTCCGCTCAGTCTTCAATGTAGAGACAGAAGACGGATCCGTTTTCTCAGACCTCTTAGTAGCCCCTAGCACAGATGAAATGTATCTCAACATGTCCGTCTCATACGTGTTTTATTTGACTGTCCCTTTTTCCTCTTTACCGATATTGTAAAGCGGTTATATGCACATTTTGACTGTCCCTTTTGTCTCTCTACCATCGTCAGGCGATGACACCTCCTCATGATGTCCATTTTTCCTCTCAAACAATCCCATAAAGTGATTATATGCACATTTCGAGTGTCCCTTTTTCCTCTTTACCAGTATCGTCAGGCAATGACACCCTTTTTTTTTTTGTTTGTCCCTTTTATCTCTCTACCAATACCGTAAAGCGACATTATGCACATTTTGAGTGTCTCTTTTATCTCTTTACCGTCGTCAGGCGATGACACATCTTGTAGACTGTCCCTTTTATCTCTTTAGCAATGTCGTAAAGCGATTTTATGCACACTTGACTCAGCCAGATGGGGTCATCATTGTGGCTGTTTGTGCCATTGAAGCAAATCTTTGATGGCCTGTATTTCGAGGTAAAACATGTGTAGACGATTGAAGTGATGGACAGCTCTATTCCCCCATCTCTGGGTGTGCATTTAGGCTGAGTTGGGTTGGTCTGGGAGTACCGGTGCTTGCACAAGTACTGGTTGAAAAAGAGTTGATGGACTTGTTGGGGATTGTCCAGAGCGTAATTAGCTGAATCAATGGTTGACATTGCAATTGAGACGTGTGGATTATGCCTTGTCTACGCGAAGAGGTGGTGGGGTTGTGGTTTGAGCTCGAATGGATGTCTTTATGTCTGACTTGAAGGGAACACATGTGGGTCATTGGATGATTTGGCTTGAACTGTTTGAGTCTGTGTTACTGTAGTGTCCTGTCTTGATGGTCTGTTCGATCTTCTGCAAAGTGTAGATGCAAGTTTTGGATTTCTTCGGTGTCCAGAATTGTGCTGGAGTGTCGGATTTTTCAAAGACAGGAGAGTGTGAGGAATGCGAGGAGAGTGCGAGGAATGTATCTCGGGTTATATAAAGCAGTTCCATTCATTTTTGTGCGTTCTACTGTTTGGTGTTGATGTTGTGCTGTCAGCGCTTCATTGTCAGTGCTGTATACCACTGTGAGAATGTGTTTGGAATATTAAATACGATCCAGTACACACCAAAACACTCTACAGCTCATTCCATACATGCTACAAGCCACTGTTTGTTGATATTATCCTGCGGTATTCATTCCAGAAGTCTCCTAGTCTGAGTTGACAGGACAAATCATGAGTTCTCCCTAGCCTTCAAGTAATGGCTCAACGAAAAAAATTAACCGATTGAACTATTCAGCTAGGATCGGTAGTAAAGACAAATTTGAACACGGACACGCTCTCAGATCAGCCCAATTGAGCCCTTAAAACCAGAAAAATCGAGCCAAAACCACACCATGTCCAGGCACTTTATTATTCACCATATTTGGTCAAAATACGTCTTCCACAAGTCACCGAACTCTGGCCTCTGAATAATATTGGACTCACCAGTGGAAACATGGGCTCTAGAGAATACTTGGATGACCCGAAAATGGAAGAAAAATGCAGAAACAACTCAACACCAGTATAATAAAATAACAGAAAAATGGCAGAAAAATACTTCAAAAATGCTGCATTGATACCGAAAAATACCAGAAAATACCAGAAAATAGCTCAAAACATGCTACAAAAAATACCAGAAAACTATCATAGAGACACCGCCAAATACAGCACCTCTGAATAATTCCCCCGAAATTATCGACCCTGTGATGGAGCGTACAATAATGTCAAGCTGAGCATGTAGCTGAGCCTTGTTATTACACAGCTAAGCCTTGTATACCACATTCCGTCTTCGCTGAGACACTGCTGGACTGTAAAACTCGATCCACTCACCAATCCACTCACCCCTCGGGGTCCGTCAGTTGACGACCGTTCACTTATCGAGGCGGTCGTCAAACTCAGTCCGACGCGGCTTAGTGTTCAACAGTTGAGGTTAGTTTAGAGCTCCGTCCAGTTCACTTAAAGCTCAGACACTGTCTCAGGAAACACAAAGGGGGGAGTATGAGTGTGGGAGAAGTTACGAGTTTCGATCTTGGAGCAAGGGCTACGATGGAGGGATTTTGTGGTGTTACTGTAGCTACAGAAAGGTTTGGTCACCTTTTTTGAGTCAATTGAGTTGAGCCGCTTGAGAGCTATTCGGGGAGCTATTTGGGGACGATTTCGGAAACTATTTTGGGTGGTGTTTTGAGGCTCATTTTCCACCATTATTCCCACTTGCCCCTCCCTCACGAGTCTAAATGTTGCTCAGTAATTTAGTTTGGGTTTGGGAAATGAGTGTTTGAGAAGTGTGTGTGGAAGTGGGGAGTGGTCGGATTGGAGATCGGAGAGTGGGACTGTGGAGCTGGAGTCGAGGGGAGTACAGTAATGTACTTTTTGTCGTCCCAGGACCACTCCTCATTCCCACAGAGGGAGTCTAGTTTTGCCAATGTCCCAACATACACATCAGACATTAGACACATCACACAGACACCACCTTACCGTACTGGTACTGTACCTCAATTCCACATGCCTCCACATCAGACATCACACATCAAACATCAGACACATACCACAATCTGTACGGTTTGCTTTGTCTGCTTTGTCTGCTTTGTATTTTTTCAAGATCGGGCATCAGATCGGTCTCATCACGTGGACGCCCACCTTTGGCTGGAACTCAGCTGGAACTCAATCGGGATAAATGGGGCTTGTGGAAAGTGAGCTGGGTTTGAACACAAACAAGACAAAGCTGAGAGGAGGCGGATAATTGAGCACGGATAAAAGTAGGGGACGGATAAAAATGAGCACGGACAAATGAGTACGGACAAATGAGCACGGACAAATGAGTACAGTCTGGGAGGATAATTGGCAATGTTGTATTGGACAACAAAATCTGTCATAAGGAGGTCTACCGGGATAGGAGCTTTTTCATTCGAGTTTTACGAGCTAAGTGAAGCAAATGATTGGCTTATATAAGCTTTTGGGAGTTTCAGATGTACAAGACAATGACAAAAACTCGAATGAAAAAGCTCCTATCCCGGTAGACCTCCTTAACTGCAGATTTTAATACTACAAGAAGTCGATATAAGTATGTCATAAGAAGCAGAAGAGTCTTGCGAATCGGAATCTATAATTGTTTTCACCTTCAAGGTCATGAGCGAAGCGAATGACCTTGATTTGTCCAGGACATGAGCAAAGCGAATGTCCTAGTTTGCCCACGTCCTGGATAATACAAGTCCTAGTTTGTTGATGTCCTGGATACTGCACAGTAGTACAAGGTCACCGCTTCGCCAGAGTAACGTTTAACAAGGTCATTCGCTTCGCTCATGACCTTGTCTATAATTGTTTTCACCTATCACCATAATAAGTTGTTGCCTAAATGTCCTTCAAAACCTGGAAACGACCTTGCCAATTCTGTGAACTTACTGTACGGATAAAAATGAGCACTGAGAGATATGAGACGTCGGAAATGCCTCGTGTGGGTTCTGACTGAGAGATTTGCTTTCAATTGAAGCTCGAAATGAGCGGATTTGGGGCATCTTTTGAGGCGGTTTTGAGGACATGTTTTGAGGCGGTATACACATGGAAGTGGACATTCTTTAGTGCAAGACGTACCAGTGCAAAACGGTTAATTATAGGCAGACATTTTTCGTCCAACAAGTCCACAATTCGGACATTATTAAGACGATGAGAATAACCAGACTCCGATCCGGAAAATCGTCTGCTTCTTGCAACATTTTTATCGACTTTTTGTAGTTCAAAAACAACGTCCCACGAGAGGGTGGGGCTGCTTCCAATGTACAAGTAGATTTTGATGAGGATTCGGTGTGGAGATGTCAGCCTCATTTTTTGAAGGATGATGAGTGGTTTGGATGAGTGATTTGGACAGGCGATTTAGATGAGCCATTTATAGAAACGATTTTGAGGGCCCATTCCACCCCCAGAGAGGTGATAATACTGTGGGTGGGTACAGACAGACATCTATACACAGTCAGACACACAAACAGTCGACGTTATGTACCGCTGCTTGTATTTTCACCATGGCAATATTACCTTACCAAAAAATACCAACACAAACATCACCAGTCTGAATTTACATGTCAGTTTGTGCACAGCCACTTGTATGGAAGATGGAAACGTAGTGAAAATATAACCATCTTGGAAATAGGCCGGTAAGTGATACGCCAGCCACATTGATGGATGTGGTAATGTTGGAGGTTGGCTGAGCCTACAAATAGGAGCTGTCGGAGATGCTGGAAGTGACAGTTGGAGCGGTGTCTTGTACAGAGCTGCACTCTTACTGTGATGTAAGTTGAACTAAACCACAAGTAAATGTCAACTGACAATATTTGTAAGAGTACAGTACATGTTTTGGTCATACAGACACAGACACACATATTGAATACAGAGCAATTATGTCATCTCCTCATCTCTTCATCTCTTCATCACCAGTACCACACCTTACACGTCAGCATTGTATGTATATATATGCCCTATTTGTACGATACTCAGAATAGAGAGACAAAACGTACAGCCTACTCAGAATAGAGAGACAAAACGTACAGCTGATGGGTATATTATTGGTTATAGAGACACGGACACAGACCGAAGAAATAATCACAGACACAGGCAGACACAAACAAACACCGACACAAACGCAGACACGACACAAACACAGACAGACACAACACAGACGCAGACGGTTGATTTTTCACAGTCCATTTTTCACAGTCCATTTTTGACTCTTTGACTCACTTTGGCTCATTTTTTACCATCATCGCTTATCCTCTTTCACCCCCATTTGCATGAACGACAACGTCTGGTACGGAGAATGTCCCGATTGCGGAGCCCGGATTCTGCTCAAGGACTACAAGGATCATATGATGAACTGTGTGCCTAAATTAGTTGGCGGTCGGGGGAGGTAGCCGAAGAGAAGGCTGCGAAGCTGAGCGAAGGTGGTTGGAGATTGGTGTAGATTGGTGGAGTTTGGGAGTGTTGGGGTTTGTGAGATTTAGTTGGATGTTAGTTGGGAGTTTAGTTGGGAGGTATTTAGTGTTGGGACCAATAAAATATGCATTGATAGAGGTGACTGTAAAATAATACACTGTAGATAATGTATTGACTCCTCCCCCATACTACGCCTTCGATCGTCACTGTGGAGCCGGTTCCCCACCCCACCAGCCTTTCCAGAATGGAATGCTGGAGTAGGATTGAAGACTGGAGTAAAATCACCGCCAAGGCGGCGGGCTGCTCGGCCTGGGTTACTTGAGGGCGTCAACTCCCTCTACCCCTTGTTCTGAAAATTACGTATATTCGGGGCAGCGGCTCTCTCCGAACCAGCGAAACTAAACATCGAACCCTGTAGCTGGCGACCCAGTGCGATGTGCTGGGTAGCCAGTTTGAGACCAACAGTTACTGGCCGCGTGCTTAAATATACTGAATAAATGAATTGTATGTATGTATGTATGTAGATAATGTATCCAGGGTGGTGAGTATTGTAGGTGTAAACAAGAGCAAGCCGCAAAGCTGTTAATCCAGCAAAAACAAACAAAATGCTCTCTTCAGAATTCCTCCACGTCCTCTGTAGCATGAGCTGGGTTGAGATCTACAATTTCATACAGGAGACTGTACATTCCGCATCCCCATCCAACGCTACACCAGCTACAAGTATACAAAAGTGCAATCATATCAAATACGACACTGCCAAAAAGCTGGACTCGCTCCAACCCGTAATTTCGGCGATATTATCTCCTCCAGGCTGCCCACATTATTATCAACCACCAGACTAAACCAGCTGGTCGAACCCAATCAGTGGTAGTTCGGAATGAGAAAATATGGGACCTGAGTACTTGTAATAACTTGACTGCGACGTTACAGAAAGATTTAGACGACTATAGTGACGCTACAAAGACCACCGAGTATTTTTCAGACTTTCTGGACCGGAACCTCATTCTATCGTTATTGTGGGCTACAGTACCGGTACCGGAAAAATGTCGTATTGGCGGTAGGAAAGAGATGGAACCAAAAGAGTAGCATAGAAACATCAAAAACCACTCAATGTAACCCTTTGAACAGTTTTCCATTTTCTCTGTACTCTGCTATGAGTAGTAATTTACATTTCTACCAATGCACCACCCTCACCTCATACGAAGACCCCCAGAGAACGTATTCCTAGTCAAACGACTTCAAACAGTTCTTAATAGTCCACCGTATCAGCCCAATATTAAACCCCAAAAGACCCTGAGTCTGTCAGATTTTTCCCGGAATAATTGCGTTGTGTTCTGCCTGGTGCCCAAATGACCCAGAATTACACAAAAACACGTCCCCAAAAATACACAAAACGCGTCAAAATCACGCCTCCAGCCCTCAGCCAGCCCTACTCGTGCCTTGTTCGTCCTGGGGCTTATTTGTATTCATTTTTCGTTCATTTGCGTTCATTTTGCGGTTCACCTTCGTTCTTTTTGCGGTTCACCTTCGTTCATTTTTCGCGGTCCACTTTTCGATACCTTACAGACCAAGGCTTAGACAAGTCTACAGACCTCCAGACAAGCCAGACCTCCTAAGCCACGCCCAAAATACCTCCCCAGTCTTGTACCTTGTTTGTTTGTCTCCCAAGGTTGTCTGCTTGTCTCCTAGCTTGTCTAGCACGTCTCTAGCCCGTGTCTAGCTCTTCCGCACGCTACGCTGCGCACACAAAAGCAATACGACCCTCGTGATAGGTACAGCCGAGATGCTCGACGCATGGGGTGTAACCATATCAAACCGAGTCGAATCAAAGTCGTGGCTTAGCGTGGGCTCTGTGACGCTACGCTGTTTCGGCTAGAGTAAAAGTCGTACTAAGAAACGGCTTTGTCTGGTTGAGAAATCTCCGTCAAATGGATCCGGAAAAACTCCACAACTTCCACAACCTCCACAGCCTGTCTGACCGCAATTATCCACCCCAACCAGGCTCAGTCACTCCTTGATAACTCAGGTGAGACATACTAGGGTGGTGAGACAGGGTGGTGAGACATGGCTTGTTCTCGCACGCTTGTATCTGTAAGTTTTGTTCAAGCGGGGCTCTGAAACAGAATAGGGGTAGAGCAGGGGGACGAGCCAGGGGAACGGTTGGAAAAGGAAAAGATAAATACGTTTCTTCGATGGTTTTCCATGGTGGAGGAAAATAAGCTACTTAGTGAGGCATGGTTGTGTGTGAAAAATAAGCGACATCTAGTAAAGTATGGTTGGTGTGTAAAATTCATCTAGGAAACGCAATTTTCAGGCGATATCGCTGAAATTTCTACAGCCAGGTCAATGGCTGCCGCTGAAGCTCCGATAGAAATCCCAAACGATTCTGCTCAAAACCCCACCCCCTGGAGACTCTCAAATCCCATCCTAATCTACACACCAGGAACACAACCTTATCTCTCCAAGACGTCGTGTCTCGTGAAACCGTACACAAGGTCAGGGAAGGTATACTCGACTTTGGAGGACTTTGTTTGGTATCGTTTGAGAGCTGGAGTTTGTGTGAATCTGGTGGTGGTTTTTGTTTCCAGATCGGAGGTCAAGAAATCGGTGTGCCAAAAAAAAAAAAAAAACTGATTTGCCAGTTTCTTTTTGCTTAACCCACCTCCAAGATTTCATCTCTAAGACGTCGCTATAACACCGCCTCAGCTGCTACAGCTTCCTAATGCAGTTTACGCAAGAGTCGCTCTATGACCTGCATGAGAGTAACATACGGAAGGCTACAGAAAACGCTGCAGACACGCTAGCGGAGATCTGAAACATGGAATCTGCTCGCAAAGACGCGCAAAATCGACCAATACTACTCTCCTTACTCCAGCACGCTCCAACAATTTCCAGTAGCCATGCTACATTTCAGAGTGGGGGCTGTGTGGGGGCCTAACTTTAATTTGGCGATGCGGATGAAGAATTTCAGACGTTTCCTCAACGTCTCATAATGGTGCCAAACGAATGAGAAGGGTCTTGTTCTTTTCGCCGCAGTCTGAGCAGTCGATTAAGACACTCAGATTTTGAATAGCACCTTTCCCGAGCGAGATATCGGACTCCAATCACTCCACCATGAACTCCAACCATCCTTATTAGCTCAACCACTCAGGCAGTGCTCAGATGCATCACTTTTTCCACTTTTTCACTGCCTACTCGCTGCGCATCTATTAATACATTTTTCAGAGCGTCACAAATCTAAGCTTACTAAGTGTTTATCTCCGTTCGAAGAAGTGGGTCATGTGATAGGCGTGACTAAGACACGAGGCAGGTTGTGCAAGGTTGGTGTTGGTTTGTGTTTTTGGTGATTTCCTGCTATGATTTGATCATATTCCTTTTTCAGCATTTATTGTGGAATTGATTTTTTATTTATTTTCTATTTATTATTATTTATTTTTCATTTATTTTTCAGTTTTTTATAATCATTTTGTAATCGACTTTTATTCTTTTTAGCGATTTTCACGATTTACCAGTTTTTACATTTATTTTTTTAATAATTTTTCAACCATTTATAGCCATTTTCCATTTATTTTCAACCATTATCAATTTATATACAGCCATTTTCGGTCGCATTTATCGATTATTTACAATCATTTTTTAATCACTTTGGTATATCCTCCCGTTTTCCCGGCGAATCGATGGTGGCTGTAAGATGCATGAAAATAAAGTTACATAATGCCAGCCTCTGAAACATCGATATGCATGCAGCACGCACGGAGCTAAATCTGAAGCGGACTCCGGCAGCACAAAGAATCAGGCGAGATTCGAGCTGCAAACACGAGCAGAAGTCTGGTGATATTTCCGGGCAGGCCACGTGACTCCCTGCTGACTAAACAGTGGTATCTGCTGACTAAACTTCTGTATCTGCTGACTAACGCGTCACGTGCGTGTCTGGCGTGCTGCCGATGGCGTGACATGTGCTCAGCTCCACATTCTCGAGCTTAACCTTGCTCTTTGTAACTCTAAATGACACGTGAAGAATGCACGGAAGCGTGTTGCACATTTGCATGAGCCATGCGTCTAGCATGCACACTATGCACATATGCACATGTATGTGAAAAAAAGCCGAAGTCTAGAGCGGCGTCAGTGTCATGCGCGATATACAAGACACCAGCCTTGTTGAGGGTGTAGATCGTGCCGTCGATGGTGCATGGGGGATCGCGATTTCGATGAGGGGAAGTGTTTACGAATGGTGCCGGAAAATCCAGAGCAAATGTTTCAGGCATGATTATGGCTAAAATAAAAATAAAAATAAAAATAAAAGTGTACAACTAAAATTCAGCGGTCGGGTTTCACCTTTTTAATGTTCCACGGCTGGTACGATAGGCGTCGGCTGGAAGGCGTCCAATCAGCATGTCAAAAAAAAAAGACTGGCAAAAAAGACTGGCTTTCGGGGCTTTTTTCGCTGCATCTGCATGGAACGCTTTGCAGGGTGTGGGATTATGATGAATACAAGTAGTGATATGAGTACATACGGAGAAGTTGGTGAGAGTCAGGTGGCTGGATATGAGCTGGAAAAGGGATGTTGTCGTCGGTAGATGATGGAGAGGGTGTTAGATCTATTTCTACCGTTCTACTTGCTCAGAGTATGGCTTGAGCTGTCGTTGAGACAGTTCTCTGTTCATCTTTCCAGACACATCTGCCCAGACATCGGATTCAGTCTCAGAGCGAATTGTTGAGACTTTGGCTCGTGACAGATTTACTGTGCAGCTGTGGACAGAGTTTTTGGTAGCAAAAAAAACCGACTTAGGAGCGCGCAGCGTTAGGCATGCTGTTTCACCTGGAGCCTGAGCTTTCCAGGGCCCAAAAATAGATGTTAGGGTGGAATTCGGTTTGCCACGGAGCGGAGGCGGAATACGTGGTGGATTGTGGTGGAATTGTAGAGCTTTAAAGATTAAAGATCGATTAAAAGGATTAAAAGTGGAATAAAAGAATTAAACGTCGAATAAAAGAATTAAATGGATTAAAAGTGGAATAAAAGAATTAAACGTCGAATAAAAGAATTAAATGTGGAATAAAGGGAATATAAAGGAGAAAATGGAATAATCAGAAGAATAGAAAAGAAAAACATTCCGGAGCCATTCAGAGTCACCAGACAAACGCCTTGTTCTATGCTGGCGTAATTACTGTGCAAGTACCGGTACGTACAAGTACTCGTACTCCACGCCCACCTGTATCCGTGAGCAAATTGATCGACGGCCACTCCTGCTCAAGCACCGGACCTAAAGCGGAGTGAGACAGGTTTACGAGCCGACAAGGGTGTGCAAAGCGGATAAACGGGAGGCTAAGACTGGTGAGACTGCGTGGTGAGACTGCGTTGGTAGTGAGACTGCGTTAGTAGTGAGACTGTAGATCAGTAAGTGGTCGGAGCTTGGAGGTGAGACTAGAGCAGTAGGAGATAATGCTGATAGTCGGACTAAATAAGTCAGTGGTTGCTCAGCTAGAGTTTGAAAAAGAGCTGCTTGGTACAGGCTAGATGTTAGTACAGTGGGTTCGGTGAATTGGCAAGGTTGTTATGGACAACAAAACCTATCATAACTGCAGATTTTAGTACTACAAGAAGTCGAAATAAGTATGTCATAAGAAGCAGAAGAGTCTTGCGAATCGGAATCTATAACTATTTTCACCTATCACCATAATATGTTGTGGCCTAAATGCCCTTCAAACACCTGGAAACTTCATGGCCAATTCACCTTCCAGACGGTACTGTACTTGTAAGTGTTGCTTGGCATCGCGATGGTAGATGGCTAGCCTGTGGTTGCTCACTTAGTCGAGCTGGAGAAGTAGATGGCTGTCTAGTACTCGTAGTCAGACTAGAGATTAATAGGTGCCCGGTAATCAGACTAGAAAAGTAAAAGAAGCTGGGAGTGTACTGTGAGCCATCCTGGTAGAGCTTTACGAGGCTGCTCACTTGGTCAGGCTACAGTAGAGTAGGAGTGGGTTCAGTGCTGTAGCCAGACTAAACAAAGGGCCAAGCTGGATTCTGGGGGATTCTGCTCAATATCGTACTGCTTAGTTAGTGGTGATTGAGAGTCAGACTAAAGTACCGGTAGAGAAGTAAGAGATGCTGCTCAGTATCGGTAGTCCGACTGGGTTTATAGGAGAGGCTGTAAGCTAGAGCTTTGGAGGGTGCTGCTCAGTCAAACTAAAGAGGTGGCCGAGTGGAAGCAAGCTGGAGCTTTATGACAGGCTGCTCGTAGCCAGACTAGAGCTCAGTAGTTGCCCGGTAGCCAGACTAGAGCTGTAGAGAGACTGCTCGAGCCACTAGTCGGACTGGTGAGTGCTTGCTGACTGGCTGATTGGTTGCTGACTAACTACAGCTCAGTGGCTGCTTGGTAGGTAGCTAAAGGTCACTCACTTGGTGATACTGGCTGCTTGGCACTGTAGTCCAGCTCGAAAACGCTCTCTTAGCCAGACTATTTTAGCTGCTTAGCAGCCAGTGTCTTAGTCGGTCTCACCACCAGCGTGACTGCTAGCGAGGTACAAGTGAAACACGTTAGTGGCGGTCTAGTGCAGAGTTAGCGGAAGTAGAGATAGAACCAGTACATCGCTGGGGTGTCGACAGTGATTTTGTCAAGTACTGTAGTCATCAGTCGAAATGACCAAAGACGGCACTGACAATTTACTTACTGGGTATTTTTGAGAGTGTCGGTGTGTGAGATGGTGTTCTTGGGTAACTTGTCCAAAGGGGGTGTCTTTGGTTATTAATATAGCCAACCGTAGAGCACCACAGAGTAGTTTATTTATGTAAAGGCCGAAATGTGACAGCTGCTGTTTTGTAAAGACCGAAATGTGACAATGATTTTTGTAAACACCGAAAAGTGACGTGAAAAGAAGAGGACACGTCCATGAGTCGAGTTAGTGTCACACAAGAATTTCATCTCCCCACAATAC
The DNA here is from genome assembly GCA_900519015.1 of Yarrowia osloensis. Taxonomy (NCBI): domain Eukaryota; kingdom Fungi; phylum Ascomycota; class Dipodascomycetes; order Dipodascales; genus Yarrowia; species Yarrowia osloensis. The sequence goes on from ULGU01000010.1 coordinate 513,572, forward strand.
TGAAACACACGAGTCTGTAAACAGCCCGTGTCTTCCACAATGACATCAGTAACAGAGATGGTAGTCAAACTGTAGCGAAATACTCTTAGCATTTGTATACTGTTTGTGTCATTAAAGACGTATTAGAAGGCCACTTAAATGTGTAGATCTGTTGGAGATTGAGCAATCTGGCAAACTGGGGAGACCAGAATGAGTATCACAGTCGAATCCTCTGATACACTAAGATATTTAGAAAGAAACGAAATAATGAGTGAGATAGATAAGCTACCATTAACCGATCTGTCGAGCAGCAGCAATGAACCAATCTGTGGACCACTTGGGGCACCTTCTGGTTGTGTATCATAAACCTGACGGAGTGGCCAACGGGTTGAAAACGTCAACAGCACTTTCGGCAAATCAAAAAGGGCCGAAATTGGTACGAGAAGAATCTTTGGAACCCGCTGTTTTTGATGGCTGGCTTGGTTTGTATCCAGCGCTGACACCAATACTACTGTCGCTTCTCAAAAAACTGTAGAGAATTAAGGTGGGGTTCGGTAGTCAGCTAAATGATCAACAAAGTGGCTGTTAGTTTGTGAAACAGTGGCGTGAACGAATGACCAAATCCACAGGGAGGCAGTTGCGTGGAATATCCATGGGGTCAATGGAATCGTCATTTGAGGTGAGAACAGGAGCTTAGGGGTCTTATTGGCTGTGGAAGGGGAGTCATAGGATGAAGTAAATACTTCAATATCATTCATTCCAATAGTTACAATGATTATCTTACAACTTGTACAGCGAGAGAAACAGTGCTCGGAACATGGCTGTACTTTTGGCTGACACATTCCTGACATCCTGCTCGAATGTATAGTTTTGGCAGTACTGAATTCAGGATAATTCGACTCAAGAAAATCTCATACCAGTGGAAGAGACAGACTGTATGTACTTGTAGCCATACTGGGTTTAGAACGAGCCTGTTGACAACTGACTGGTTCCGCCTCTGGGCTACATCAATCGAAGAAGACGATGATGATCAAGTATACTGAGACAGAAACTCGTGGCAGGCTTGTTTGGATGGTCGAGTCCGATGCTGATGGAAATCTTCAGAATATATAAGAGCGGCTTCATTTGAAGTGTGATGGAGGGAACCTCTCATTGATGAGCCAGAGCCTCGCACATTATTAGAGAGACTACGAAAAGCACCCTCTGGCTTGACACTCACAGAGTGGCTGGTTGGAAACATCTACAGTACTTTTGGCAAGACTCCTATCCTTTATCCGACATACTTATATTCAGGTTACTGACTCTCTTAATTTTTGAGATATTCCCATTCGCAAGGAAGTTGTCACGGCTCTCTTGTTCGACAAAACTACCAACCAACTTTAGTTAGATTTGGTGGAGCCTCTAAAACTCTCGTGGCTGCATTGATTTTACCGCAACTCAAAATCAAAGCTTATAGCTGGAATCACGGCAGCTTCAAACACATTCTGGCTGAATATCTCTCTCATCGATGTCAATGCTGACATTCCAACCGTCCCCAAAAAGAACACCCCCAGCCGTGCGGCTCGTAAAATATAAGGTTTGGGCCGTTGTCGCGGCAACGACATATTGTGTAATTGCGAGGTGGATTTTACAACTCCCTGATTATTGATTGTGAAGAGAAATAAAGCATGTGGTTGTGTCTGGGAGATCGGGGAGATCATTTTGGTACTACGAACTTACTAGATCTTGTTGTCTTATGTTGATCAAAGCTGAAGAGAGGTACCTGGGGACGAACAGTGAGGCCATCTAGGGCGACTGGAGGTAGAGAAGCAGCATTTGAAATGAAGCCATGGGCAGACAATCAATAGTAACAACACGTGGACTGACCTGATCCCTGTGGAGCATGCTGCTGTTGGCAAGCTTGTCCTTATCGCGGTCATTGATGCTCAAATCTGTCCAAAGCTCATGTACAAGCGGCATCAAAACTACACCAAGTATACTGCCGACAACCGACTCGCAATGGTCGGGCTATTTGCGAGACCAGTGGGCGTCAATTCAGAGAGACTACAAGTTCATAAGAGTCAACCAGCGAGTGGCTGTACTGTAGTAGGCTAGTCTTTGGACTCGATGGAGATGCACGCTCAGGTTTGCAAAGACAACATCAGCCGAGGTAGATGATTTCGGTGGTTTTCTTGTTGGGGTTGGATCACTGCCAAGCCGCTTTTGTTGGACTTTGTTGAGGTGCGTATGTAGTTTGGTTGGGCTTAAAATAGACTCTTAACCTGTCACACTTGGCGTGTTGTTCTAGGAAATTGGGGCTAAGGGGGTAGCCACTTTGCTGTCACTTACCGGCATTTGTGGCCACGCCCTCAGAACCCCAGTAGTTGAGAATAAGCCCCCAGTGCCCCAGCTGCCCTCAGTACCCGTTGAGCCCTCAGCCTCCAGTTGACCCCAAGTGTGAGCCAAGTATTCGCTTCGCTCATACTTGGTTCATACTTGAACCCACTTCACCCCACTTCACCCAAGCATTCGCTTCGCTCATGCTTGGACACTAACGCCGGTTTGGAGACAGAACATGATTGCGTCCTCTGCTTTGTTTTGTGTCTGTGTCGTGAAGAGTGGTGTTGAGGAAGAAGAGTGTGTTTAAAGTGGTGGATTGTCTACGTGTCCGTTTAAGGTGGCCAATTTGAATGATAGTTTTAATCGTGATCCAGTCAAGAGTGCAGTTCACGTGACGGTTAGAATTGGGATGTGGGGCGGTACTGTACTTGTACAAGTACACACCAGAGTCGAGACACGTCAAGGACTTGTATACGTCTTTTGTTTCGGTTATCGCTTGAAAAGCATTATATTTACTATATTGGTATGTGTTTCTTACCACAGGTACTGTACCTCTGGATAAACAAAGAACACTAGGACTCTACAAGTACCGTAAGATACAATAGGACTATTATTGATACGAACAAACCCGTCTCAAACTATCATTTCTCCATGAATTATCTTACTTCCCCCACTACTGAATAAATACTCTCCCCCTCTCTCACTACTCAATAAATATCCCCCTCCTCACTTGTTCTCCCTCGTCTCCCTCGTCTCAGCTGAAATCGAGAGATCATTCAACAGCCTGACAAATTCCACCTGGGTAAGAAACTTCAAAATATCCTGGGAAATCTTCGAGCTGTTGAGCTTGGAAATCAGCTCGCTCACTTTCCCGGCACAGTAGTCTCTCACGGCCGTGTTCTCCGCCAGATTGGCCCGTTTCCAAGCCAACAGAGCCTGGCCCACGTCCATCTTCTGCTGCTTGATTCGTCGCATGGCCTGAGTCAGCAGCTCGGGCACGTCGTAGATCTGCGCGACAATGATCACGCCCGTCGCAGTGTCGAAATCGAGAGGTTTTCGCTCGTCGTAAAAGAAGGAGACAATCGCCTCGATCCATTCAACGGGGTACCGCAGTCTGAGGGTCTCGGTGGCTGATTCGGACATTTTACTGTCCAGCATGTTTTCGAAAAACGTCCATTGAGCGGAGAGAACTAGAGAATGGACTTTGATCTCCTTGGCCTCGTCGCAGATGATGGTAAAGTCAAAGTTGCCTTTCTGGCGGACCCGCGAGAGGTTGGACGTGTGGTTGAGCAGAGGGAGGGAGGTGGTGAGGGTTGAGGAGAGGGTAGGGAAGAATTCGGGTTTTCCGCTACTGAAGACGTTCATATCTGTCCAGTTGCATGTTGATCTCATAATGCACAAGGGCTCAGTGCCAGAGTACACTATGACTATTAGAGTACTGTCGACAACGAAGAGTTTCTCAGGGAATGGAGTGGACACCAGTGTTTTTTTTGATTTCACCACTTCTCCTGACTCCTTGATGAGCCGAACTTCGAACTCTTGGCGCTTTCCATCTTCTTCCTTTCCAATGTGAGTCAAGATAAATGTTCCTAATCCCTCCAGGTACCCTGTGGCCGTGGCTTTCACCACAAGCTCCTTAAACTCATCACTGGTGCAGATTGTCTTTTCCACAGCTGTTGAGGTGGTTGAGGTTGACTCGATTGATTCTGTTTCGGTCATTGCTGCTGCTGGCTCATCTTCCCCCCAGTGGCAAACATTTATATTCTTTTCACTGCCGCCTGAGTTGTTAGGTTGGTGCTAGTAGATCTAGGACGGTCTTAAAGGCCATTATTGTCATGTGGAAGAGTAGATGACTCAATTGAAGGAATCTCAACTCCAGCCAGTTCTCAATCCACGGAATAGATTTCCCGACAATCTTCCCAACAATTTCCCGTCACAATTTCCGTCTCTCCGACATATCCAAATCCACGGCACTGCTTCGATAGCCGCTGACAGTAGGTTGAGACTAGTGAGTGGCAAAGAGCTTGTCTGGAGTTGGTAGACGTCAACCGTCATTCTGTCTTTGGTGAAATCGGCTTTTTTGCCCAGATCAAACGTGTAATATATTTCACCCCAACGGCACGTGTCAGGGGTACATGCTTTGACGTCTGACAGGAACGGGAGACGAAAATAGCCCACCTTGTGGAGGACGGAAATTAACCACAAGTCGAACCAGTTGGTCGGCCTAGTTGGTCTATACAAGAATAATAATTGACCAAGTGTGAAATAATAAGCAGGTCACTTGCACTGAACTTGTAGTCTCTTCAAGTGGGGTGCAGAGAGTCAGAGTATGTAACGTGGCGGACTTGGTGGACGAGCTAGATTGCAACAATGTGATTCCGGACGATTGTATAGATGGATATAATATCTTGTCTCGGTGACTTGTCTCTGTGAAATCAGACAGTTCCTAAAGACATCTATAAAAGTACCGGTACAGTTTATACGTCGAGACTGTGACACTTGACAAGACATCAGAAATGTTACAGAACACCAGAAAAGACCACCTCGGGTACCCCAAGTCAAACGAGTTCCGTGGATTTGAGACCGAAAAAATCTGTTTTGGATTTGAGACCGAAAAACCTGTTTTGGATCTGTTCAACGTCAGGTGTCAGACATGGACTTGGTCTGCAAGGTGTTAATGTACAATTGAGACACAATATTTTTTTATAATCACATTGTGCATATACGGGCGTTGAGAGTCCCATAGTATTGTCCACAATAATGATGGTTACCATGGAACTCCAGTATAATGCCATTGTTTTATGTGGTCACATTGTTGGCATTGCAGTTACACCAAGCGGCAGTATTATGGGCAGTACAGTAATATCGAGAATGTGTGATATGGACGATAATATGGACAATAGGTGAACACAGGTTACAGTATTTCACACGATAATGTGGACAACAGATGTCAATATTTACACAGTAATATCAGCCTGTAACATGATTCACCGCAGTATGGACAATAGGTGACATCACTCTTGGTTTATCAGCTGAAATAATATCACCTCTGATGCAACTGTCACCTTTTCATACGGCTTGTATCCGTTCAACCATGGACACCTGTTATATAGGAAGTGTCTCCTGTTACCACCACCTAACCACCCTTCCACAACCGTCCAAATCCGCTTTGGAACAAAGTCGTCTCGTCTCTTGACCTTTGGCACTTTCTGCTAAACGTCTAAGACGATTCCGAGGCGTAGCCGAGGGATTGTACGCCGAATAGAAGAGTACCGGTAGTACGGAGTACGCAGAGATGTACAAAAAGATACAATTCAGACAAGACACAAACAGACACATTTACAAACACACACATTTACAAACACACACATTTACAAACACACACATTTACAAACACAAACACAAACACACTCAGCCAAGCACCCACCCAAACCAGGCACAAATGCATCTCCTTGTCATTGATCTGAATTTTGTCTTCTGACGCAAACTTGACGTAAAGTGTGACGTCAGAGATACGCAAAGATACGGTGGTGGATAGTGTGGTAGTAAAAGTGGGTGATTCTAGAGGGGAAGATGAAACGAGAAAATGACTGCATTCTGACAGTGATTGGATGCAATTACTTCCGTCAAAATTCGCTTTATTCCAGACAGTAAAGCAGCAGATATTTCCGTGTATTTCACATTCTTCCATCTTCCTCTTCTCTTTTTGCTCACCTTCCTATTCTTTTTTGTTCCCTTCACTCTTCTTTTTTGTTGCCTTCACTCTTCTTTTTTTTTGCTCACACCTCCATTGTCATTGTTTATCACCTTCACCTCACCTCACCTCACCTCACCTCAGCTTCTCACCAACGCCTTGTTCCACCACCTTGCCACCACCTTGCCACAACGCGTCGACCCGATCCGGGGTCGATATTAATTGTGTCACACGCGCAAATAAAAGAAAAAATGGGAAAATCCACATTCCTGCAAAACCCACGTGTGGTGGAAACCTCTGACAGCTCCGTGCATCAAAGAGGGGATTGCAACGAAAAAAATAATAAAAACATAGAAAAAGTCTTTTTTGACACACGTCAGACTCTGAGCGCGCTGTTTTTGGTGTCGGAGATAGCCTAACTCCGATCGCGTGGAGAGGTGACAAGACCATTCCCAAGTCGGTCGACGTGACTCTTTGTGTTGAGGATGGTACGAGTACAGCAGCTGTTGAAGTAATCATCGGGTAGAGTACCTACAAGTAATAATCACCGAATACTCACGGAATGCTCAGAAAATACCTATGAAGCCAGAATGAGCATATCTATAACAAAATCAAGTCTACTCACCACCCCAAACAACTTATACTACCACCCATGTCTTTTTGCCCTTTTCGTAACCCCAGAACTACCAAGAACACACTAAGAAGGCCTGAAGGGTGGGCACGAAGTCGGACGACAATTTTCCGCATTTGGAAGCCCTCGCAATTAGTCCACTCGTCATCCTCCTCGTTCCAACCAAGTCCTAATGTCATCCTGCACACCAAAAATTATATCAGCCATATTGAGACGAATATAGGTGCTACCGCTATAATACTACCACCAATCAAACCAGTATCAAATTCTCTTCAGATTGGTACCCCCGCAAATCCAATCCGACGCCCCGATTACTCAGTACACCCCGCATACTGTCCCAAACGGTGAGCTCCAAAACTCATCTTTGGGCGTCTGGCGGAGGAAAGGAACAACGGAAACCAGACCACAGACTGGCTGATCCTGGAGGAGTGAGAGTAACCAAGGAGAATTTGAGTAACTGATAGCAGGACGTTTGCCCGAGTATGCGAACATATTACCAACAATTTGTAAATTAATATATGTTCATGAATTAAAAAAAAAAAAGTAGTTGGTTATCACATGCGCTTAGCATGCGCGAGGTCCCCGGTTCGATTCCGGTGTCGTCCATTTTTGTCACGTGATCATTTGCGTGGTTGTATGTCTGTGAAACTGCGGACTAATTTTTGCATTTGCGAGTAATGACCGGAGAGTTTTGGAAATTGTTAACCTGGGTAAATCAACAGCGCTGATTCCGATGGTGCTCTCCGTTTTGGTGTCAGACTATTGTGTGACTGGTTACATTGCATTCGTTGTTTTTGTGTTCTGGCCAAAAATTAAGCTATGGGGATGTGTTCAACAATTTAGCTCTTTATTTGAAAGCACTTTTCCAACCATTTAGGGAGGGCCTGAAATGTAGCCTGAAAACAGACCTAACTGGGAACGCTCCGAATCGTGATAAAAATTTGAGCTGTGGGTAAACCGACTACGCTGGCTTTTATGGTGGTATCTGATTCTGCTTTGGGCAGCTATAATTTTGAATACGTCGCTGTTCCTGTTTTTGTGTTCGAAACAAAAATTAAGGTATTGCAAAGCTGAACTATTTGACGGCTAATGGTTGATCCCAACTTGAACTGATTAAAGGGACAACCCCATAAAAACAAAGAGTATCACATTAAATCACTAAAAACGTCTAAAGAAGAGCGACAACAACGGGAAGCACCGCGGCGGCTCCGAACACAGCCTTGGAGGCTCCGTTGGCCTGCTGGGGAATAGTCGTGGGCTGCTGAGAGGGCTGGCTGGGCTTGACGGACTGGCTGAGAGTAGCGTGGGTGCCGTTGCTGAACTTGGGAGACTCGAATACGGGAGTCTGATTGGGTCCAGAGGTGTTTGTGCACTTTGTGCAGACGGTGGAAGTGACTGTAGACTGCGAGTGGGCGGTGTGGGTGGTTCCCTGGGCGTCCACCGAGGTGACGGGGCAGTCGGTCACGTAGACGGTGACAATATCGTCCGGGAGGTCCGCGGAGGTCTTTGTGCACTTGGGGCACACGGTGGCGGTGACGGTGGACTTTGTGTGGGTGGTGACGGTGTTTCCTGCCGCGTTGGTGGTGGTTACTGGGCAGTCTGTTTCGTAGGTGGTGGTGAAGGTGTCAGAGGGAGTGGAGCTGAGGGTTGAGTTCATGGGAGAGATGACGGCACCGAGGGTAGCACTGATCTGGGAGTGTCCAGAGTCAGCTCGGTTTCCAGCTCTTCCATCAACAAGATAGATGTTGACGTTGGCGTTGGACGAGGAGTTGGATGAGGAGTTGGATGAAGAGAAGGAGTTGGAGTTGGAGGAGGACGACGAGAGGGAGTTGAGAGAAGGAGTCTCAGCAGCAACAGGAGACGAAGCAGGAGTCTCGGCAGCAGGAGATGAAGTAGCCGAAGACTCAGCAGAAGTCTCAGCAGCAGTGGAGACGGTTTCAGCAGTAACAGTGGAAGAAGCAGCATCAGAAGAGGCAGCATCAGAAGAGACGGCAACAGGAGACTCGACAGAAGAAGAAGCAGGAGACTCAGTACCAGTTGTCTCAGTACCAGTCGTCTCAGTACCAGTCGTCTCAGTACCAGTCGTCTCAGTACCAGTCGTCTCAGTACCAGTCGTCTCAGTACCAGTCGTCTCAGTACCAGTCGTCTCAGTACCAGTCGTCTCAGTACCAGTCGTCTCAGTACCAGTCGTCTCAGTACCAGTCGTCTCAGTACCAGTCGTCTCAGTACCAGTCGTCTCAGTACCAGTCGTCTCAGTACCAGTCGTCTCAGTACCAGTCGTCTCAGTACCAGTCGTCTCAGTACCAGTCGTCTCAGTACCAGTCGTCTCAGTACCAGTCGTCTCAGTACCAGTCGTCTCAGTACCAGTCGTCTCAGTACCAGTCGTCTCAGTACCAGTCGTCTCAGTACCAGTCGTCTCAGTACCAGTCGTCTCAGTACCAGTCGTCTCAGTACCAGTCGTCTCAGTACCAGTCGTCTCAGTACCAGTCGTCTCAGTACCAGTCGTCTCAGTACCAGTCGTCTCAGTACCAGTCGTCTCAGTACCAGTCGTCTCAGTACCAGTCGTCTCAGTACCAGTCGTCTCAGTACCAGTCGTCTCAGTACCAGTCGTCTCAGTACCAGTCGTCTCAGTACCAGTCGTCTCAGTACCAGTCGTCTCAGTACCAGTCGTCTCAGTACCAGTCGTCTCAGTACCAGTCGTCTCAGTACCAGTCGTCTCAGTACCAGTCGTCTCAGTACCAGTCGTCTCAGTACCAGTCGTCTCAGTACCAGTCGTCTCAGTACCAGTCGTCTCAGTACCAGTCGTCTCAGTACCAGTCGTCTCAGTACCAGTCGTCTCAACAGTAGTCTCGATCTCAGTCTCAGTACCAGCCCCCTTCGAAATTACCTCAATAGCCCCCGCCTGAACAGCCAAGTCCTCAGCCAAAGCTTTCAGCACGTCGGAGTCAATCTTAGAAGCAACCTCGGCAGTCTGCTGGGCAGTGTCCTTCTGCTTGAGAGCTACCTCGGCAGCCTGGGAGTTGATGTTATCCATAGACTGAACGATCTCTGGGCCCTTTAGCTCCGACACCTTCTTCTGAAGCTTCTCGAGCTGACTCTGAAGCTGCTCCAGAGCCGTCTTTTGGTCGGCAATCAGCTGAGTCAGCTCAGTATCGTGCTGCTGACTCGCCAAATGAGTCAGAGCGGCCTGAGTGGTTTCTGTAGACTTCTCCAATCGATCATAGTATTCTCCCAGAGCCTTGTTGATGACTCTGGTGAGATCGTCGAGGTTGTCGATGACCACGTAGGGAGCGTATCCGGAGACAATGTTCAGCTCGGGGTTTTCGGACTCGGCGGATCGAGCGACCATCAGAGCAATGTAAAAGTAAACGGCGTACCAAGTGTTCTTTTGGACATCGTCGACGGAATCCAGATCGGCGTTGATGTAGTCAGTCAGAGCCTTGATGCTGTCGGGAGAGTCGAGGTCAATGGCCGACTCCCAGTTCTCAATACCAGAGGAGGACGCGTACGTAAGCAGATTGATGAGATCACCGACGTAGTGGTCGACAATCGGGAGATCTGTGTCCCAGATGTCCTCGAGAGTGGGCTTCATATCGTCGTCCGAGTGGATCCCCAGACGCTCGGCGTACTTGACGTTGGCGGCGTAGAAAACGTCAATGGCCTTCTGGACGGACACGGGAAAGTCCTGGGGGTCCTTGAGCAGGGCTAGAGTAGAGGGGTCGTCGTTGACGGACATTTTGACGGTTCCGACCTTGAAGTCCTTGGCCACGGCCAGAGACATGAGAGCGGTGAGAGTGGTAGTAGAGAGTTTCATGGGAGGGGGGAGTTGGTGGTGACCTGAGTGGGGAGTTGGTAGTGACCTGGGTGGGGAGTTGGTGACCTGGGTGGGGGTTGGTACTGACTTTTAGACGGATCTCTTGCAGTATATATACTGGGTCAAGAGACTACCAGTGTTTATGAGTGCGTCGAGAGTGCATCGAGAGTGGTCTAGGTGAGCGCATCAAGAATGGTCTACAAGTAGGTGAGCTCATTCAGAATGGTCTCGGAGTGTGCAGTGGTCCCGGAGTGCATAAGAATGTTTTGCCTCATTCAAACTGCTGCTTTGTGGTTTGCAGAGTTGATTGCCGATGGGGTCTATTCCTTGGTCACTCTCGGGTCTGACTGTGGTGAAGTCTCGTTTTGAAGAGAGCAACATCTCAATGGAAAGGGCTTGAGAAGAGCATTTTTTCTCACACAAAGGCCCGTCCTATTTTCTGCAGCCAGTCGTAAAACCACCTCCAAATCTCTCCTCTGCAAACTAATGCACCCACAGTAAACACGCTACTGGTACAGCGTTGAGTACTGTATGTAACTGCATCTAGTTGGAGGAGAGCAAGCCCCATTCCAAAAGAAGATGAAGACTTGTTTGTCGTTTCAACTTCACTCCACTCCTAATCTGACCCCACTCACGCTCCTAATCTGACCCTAACCAACCCCCCCATCCCGTTGACCCAAAGTACTAGACTAATGCACGACACGCTGCTAGAGGCGTAACCGCTACCAAGACGAGTCGAGGTCGGTAGAGTTGGAGCTAGTCCATCATTTTTGGCAGTTAGTGTCCGTGGTGAAGTGTTGCTGTTGCTGAAGAGCAGGTTGTGCCGTGAGACCATTGAGAATGAGGGTGGACCACTGAGAGTGAGGGTGGTATCACATTCTGGGAAGCTGAGCGTCAAGAGAGTCAGAGTGTCACAGATGAGCTAGAGTCAGAGTGTCATAGATGAGCTTCGGCTAGTAAGAGACAGCAGAACAACTTCATATACCCATTCTTCTGTCAAGTACCACCGACTGTCTCAAAGCTGCAGAGTTAGCTCGGAACATGGTAGCAACAACAAACAGACAGAGACGCAAATGGTGATGTATCAACAGTCACTGGAACGACTTGTCGATGTCAAGTGAAAAGTCCACTTTTCCAACTCATCAAGCCAGTCGTGAGGTGCATTCTCCAGAGTGTAACAAGGGCCTCATGTTGAAGTCGACCACCACAGTCTGACAACAACAATTTGACGGTAAAAATTGATTCTTCCCGAATAGTCCGACAGTCTAGCCCAGGAAATTGTAGCGTGTGTCAATAACTTCGCTGGGTGGTACATACTGAACTTGGACCAAAGGCCCTGGTTGATGAGATGATATGGTTTGTTGTATCCGTACTTGCCGAACCACAAAGAAGCCGATTTCAGCCAATTTCAGCCAATTTCAGCTTGAGAGCATGTCGGATCAGAATCGATTTTCAATTTTCCACAACTCCAAATCCACCAAATCATCCTCTTGCACACTCTGAATCAAACTCGCAAAGTCGGTGAACCTTGGTCAGCCACACCTGTCATATTCAACAAGCACGTGCAAGTCGGGTTATACTTGTACTTGTACAATTACAAGTAGCAATGGGCCTGATGCACATCTACCAAACTCTTCATTTTGTTCCGTCAGATGACAAGACTTATTCGGGAGAGACTCCCTACTTGACGCATCTAAGTAACACAGTTGAGTCAAAGCTGGATGGGGCAACCAGCATACCAACTTATTAGCTCCCTACTCCCTCTTTGTGTCTCGTTTGCTTTTTCTTTTCCGGTCACATGACTTATCTGGCCCCCCCAATACCTCCATCACTTTTTCAACTCCAGTTGCGGCCATATCCTGGTGAAAATACGGCTTCCCGTCCGATCAGCCATAGTCAAGCACCAGAGAGCCTAGTTAGTATTGTAGTGGGAGACCATACGAGAATCCTAGGTGCTGCAATTATTTTGCCCCCAAAGCAGGCAACTGTTCTTTTTGCGTCTCTATGTCTCCATGTTTCGTCTCCAACCTATAGTTCACGAGGCTGGGTCAAGTGGATGGTCAACTGGGAGTAAACTCTATCAATTAGGTTCCAACTGTAGGTACTGTCAAAATGACCCAGTTACCGCTAAGCCTAATCCATAATATATCGACATTGGGGTCATTTTGTGACGTCACAGAGCATCTATGGCCCGATCGGGACCAAAAGCTCATTTTAAAATCCATTTTGGGACGTATTTCGCCTTTATTATGTAATATCGTGTTCTTTTCTGAGAAAATTGCGTGAAAATCACAAAAATGAAATTAAGCTTAGCGGTAACTGGGTCATTTTGACAGTAGTACTGTACCGTACTTGATGGAAACATTGAGAGTGCTCATAGCTCCAAATAATGGAAGACAAGGGGTATTTTTTGCATTATTTTTCTTCACAAACTGGGTGCTAATTACCAGCCAAACTAACTTTCAGAGCTCTGACGGGCTTCCATCACCGGAATGACACCCCCAGCGGACTTTTCACTTCAACAAGTTCTCAACTAAATAGTCTCAAAAAAAAAAGAAGGAAAAAAAAAAAAAAAAAAAAAA